>WFKH01011926.1:20330787-20374062 GCA_016163765.1 Magallana hongkongensis
AGAGAGAGAGAGAGAGAGAGAGAGAGAGAAATAGTCCCTAAAACAATCTACTTTCTCATTTTTGCGTTCGCTCAACGTGCGTTCACCGTTCACAGTTTTGTGCTCTCCGTCCCACTCCATTTGCGCTCACCGTTCACAAAGCGTTCACCGTGCGCTCACAGTGCGTTCAGTATGCGCTCAGCAATCGTTCAGCGTTCACTCACTGTGCAGGTTTAATTCATCTCCATTGCCATTTGGAACTTCGAAGTGGAAAGATCATCTTAGAAAACATGAAAACAAACATGAGCATGTGTTCTTAATAACGACAGAAATTTCATTTGATACAGTGTGAATGTCGTTTTGTTTAAAATAACATCAATAATTTCGACAGTATGTAAATAAATTTATTATGAATTGATTTGTTAACATACTTTCACTTATTTATAAAACCTTGTCACCATGTGTTCAATCTCTCTGACAAGATCAAAGTTTGCTGTGACATTAATGAAAATAAACGGAGAAACCCAGTTTAAATGAACATATTTCAAAGATCTAAAATAATTGGCCGAAAATAATCCAGAAACTACAGGTAACTATATATTTCTTTCTAAATGTTATGGTATTTTTTAACTATGATAGCATGCCCCTAAATTTTTGTAAATACAAATAGAAAAAGTAAGATATCTTCATTTTAATATTTATTTTTTTTCCATTTTTTTACGCAAGTTTAAAACATGTTCCCCACTCGCTATAGATTACTTCTTTATGATTTCATTAAATTATCAATCATCAATAAAATTAGTATATATTACGTTAACAGTTCATTCATCATAATGAAAATTTAGTTTTTCTTGTATTTCAATGCTTGAACAAATTTTTATGCAGTAAGTTGAAAGCAACTGTTCTTGTTGGAGGATAACCCCCGAGTTGTTCCAAACAAATTGTTCTTCTTGCGTTCACCGTGCGTTCACGGTTCACCTTGCGCTCCCGTTTGCGCTCCGTTCTCGTTCTGCGTGCACTCACCGTTCATAGTTCACAACCGCTCACCCAATTCCGTTCATCGTTCGCTCACCGTTCACTCACCGTGCGCTCTGCGTTCAATCACCTTTCGTTCAGAGTTCGCTCACTGTTCACTCACCGCTCATGTGGGAAAGTAGAACGTTTCAGGGACCGGAGAGAGAGAGAGAGAGAGAGAGAGAGAGAGAGAGAGAGAGAGAGAGATAGAGAACTTCACTCTCTCTCTTCCATGAACTTCAATATTATTTGTTACAAATTAAGTATTTAATGTTGCGTTTCTTAAAACAAAACTACACATGTACACGTAAAATTATTTGTTGATTTATCTTATCACGTTCAGTTAACTATGATTATTCATTAACTAACTTTTATTGTTTCAAATTTTAAACTTATATTTCACAAGTACCGCAATACATGTACGTGTATGGAATGCTACATTGTCGGCAATAGCTATGGTGATATTGTTTTTTATTAACCGTAAATTGTGAGGGTACTTAAGTTAATGAATAAACTCTCTTTATTAGAATCATGAGTGTTACAACTTTCACAAGAAGCTGGGATGCTATGTTTAATTGAGTATAGTTGGTCGAAACAACGATAAACACGATTGCATTCGGTGGTATCCATTTACTATATTTGGTAATAATAAGTATTATGGGTTGGTTTTGATGGACATATATCCAATATTTGGAATTTGTCATCAAATATTTGCTTTAATGATTAAAATCGAAGAAACATGTTTTATTAAAATCTGTTCTCAACACATAAACATATTTCAATGTTAAAACAATACAGGCTAAGCCTGTTATATGTATTAGTTTCTCACACTTTCTCATCTTTTGATGCATACTTTGGAGAAAAATGGACCGCAGTCGCTATTTAACTACTATTACATTGTAAAATGTAAAAACAAAATAAACATTCCATTGAGCAAACTTATGCGGTAGAGTAAAGCAAATCCATTTTAAAGCTACCGAATGATATTCATCATTTCTGTTTAGCTCACTTGAGGTGAAAGCTCGAGTGAGCTTATCTGATCACATTTTGTCCGTCATCCGTCTGTCTGCCTGTCTGTCTGTCTGTCTGTCTGTCTGTCTGTCCGTCCGTTTGTCAACTTTTCACATTTTGAACTTCTTCTCTAAAACCACTTGGCCAATTTCAACCAAATTTGGCACAAAGCATCCTTACGGAAAAGTGAATATAAATTGCAGAAATGAAAGGCCAATTTTTATTCAAAGCGGAGAAAACCTCAAAACTGTTAAAAAAAAAGGAAAGATGCGTTTTTAAAAATCTACTTCTCATGAACCACTGAGTCAAATTCAACGTAATTGAGTATAAATCATCCTTATGAAAAGGAAAATATAAATTACAAAAATTGAGGGCCATTTTTTTTGGTCCAATTTTGAGTTATTACGAAAATAATTATAAAGAGAAGGGGGTGGGCTTCAATCAGTTTATAACTTCGGGTTCGGTATTCCATATCTCGAAAACGAGGTTCATTGTTTGATAGGACACAGACCACAATTATTTTTCCCTCTTATTCCTTTATGCAACAAAAAATCATTTAAAAAATTCCACCAGCTCAAATCAATTCAAACATAGCATACCTATAGAATGACACTAGTCCAAAAACATATCAAAACCACAGGAAAATCAATCGAGAGGGGACTGAGATATGGCCCCTAAAATAACCCCTACCATGAAAAATCAACTTTCACTTTGGAATATGTGTAAACATTGGCCTCTTTACACCCTTTCTATTGCGCCTTTAAAGATAATTTTTCTGAATTTTTTCCTGCCTGTATTTTTTGTCAAACCTTCTTCTTTCCATCCATACCCTAAAAGGAACCAAATTCGCCCAGTTAGCACCCCTGGGAATTTTTGTAATAATACATACATTTTTAGAATAGAACTACTTGCGTGGTCAATGAGCACGGGGTAAAAATATTGGTATGTGACCTGAAGCAGTCATGGTGGACGTATGATAAACAAGCCAATATGGCAAAGATGAATTTGTTTGTTCTGCAACAGTTTGCGTGCGAAGGGAATCTTTGAAACATGCAAGATACATTGGTGCCGATTTTGTGAGGTAAATTGAGGTTGACATTTTCACTTTTGACGGTGGTTTAAGCTTGTTTTGATTTTCAAATCATTTTCATTAATTACGCTTTGTAACTTGAGGAACTATCGTCTGTATTTTGTAATTTTTATGTATCAAATCAAACACAGACTTCGGTAAATAAGACAGCTGACTGTTTACCTGCGCAAAATATGATGCATTAACGGGGACCGTAAATTAACAACATACTAAAATACAATTCTAATATCTATTGGCAATTCGGTATGATCTCTGCGTAATAGTTGATTAATGCAATGTGTTTTGTTAGATGCCCAGTATTTTTTCGAGTCTATTCAGTCTAAACAGAGATTAATGTCGCTGATGGAAATATGTAGGTATATATGTGATTCATTTTCAAAAATAAATTGTGCTCTTTCTTTCTTTTTAATGCATTTTTCCTCTATTTTAATTGTTTACAATTTTCTATTTACTAGCCATATTTGAGTGTCAAACTTCGAGTTATAAGCAAGATAAAAAGCATTGCTCACAATTCTATGTTTTCACGCAGAGCTGAGGGCTTGTTTTTGTTCGTTTACATTTTAAACGCCGAAAAAGAGATACCAAGTTTAAAAATCTTAAGTTGAATGTAATAAACTCGTGTGGACAAAAATATTACTCAAACCTAGCAGAATTGTGAGCTCTGTATCTTGCATATAGTTATAAGATTGAAGCTGAAATGTTGGCTGATCATTAGAAATGTCTTGCTAAATATTAAATACTTGAACAGAATAATTAAAAGGATGATATGCTGTAACTAGTTTCTGGACCCCCTTCTTATATGATGAATTGTATGAGATCTACCCCAACTTAATAGTTTTTCAGACACGAGTAAATAAAAACGACGTCTTTTAAACAGTTTTCATAGTTCTGACACAATATCATGGGGATAATTAAATGCATTATCACTGTTCTTAAGAAAATATTACAGCGGGAAATCATCTTTGGTTAGTAGCCATTTTTTGTTTTTGAATAAAAATGAAAATAATGAGTGGGCCTAAGTACAATAGAGTGATATGCCTGTCAATACATTGATCAGAATGGCTCTTGGACATATCACGTGACAACGTTTTTCATTCGAGCGTATTCATCGATCAAATGAGTAAGGTTTTAAAACATAACACGAGTTCACGCCAGGTAAACAACAATCGTTTAAAATGGGGAAGACCAATTAAGTTTTTAAATGTTTTTAATTTGAGGAATTGAGTGCATTGAGGTACAATTTTCTTCTTTCACATATAGGAATTTTTTAATAAAATGCAATAACTAGTAAGAAGTTGAGGAAAAAATGTACCTTTATGATATCATATATTTTGATCGTTTTATAAAGTGAGTTGGGGGGGGGGGACTATAATAAAGGGAATTGGAAGTTAACAGTGTACCCCTGCCGAAAATATAGTTATATATCTTGCATAGGATTTTCTTATTTTCTGTAAAAATGGTATTCCATAAAGGTACATATGTCAAAGATTAAGTGTATGCAAAAAGTAAGTGTAAAATTCGGATATTTATTTTTTTTGTTATTTTACCGAGGGGCCAAATGGCACAATATCCTTTGAACGCCCACATAAAGCCATTGTTTTCTCAGGTGAGCGATGTGGCCCATGGTCCTCTTGTTATTATCTTTTCTGTTTGTTTAGGTTATCTTATCGTGTTTATTTATTAATTGAAAATGTGACATTATCTCAAAAACATCATGGTAGGTAGCCAACAGTTGAATCTGCAAAAAGTTGAAATCTTAATGTTAGTGATATGGGCTCATTGACCTATTTCATGATTATTATGTAAAGCTAAGTGATGCACACTCCAACTTTAAGAAAACAATACCGGATTATGGATACAATTGTCGTGTTGTGTTGTAATGCAAAAAGGATAACAGTTTTAGATCAGACAAATGGGTCAGTTGAGATTTTTAAATGCATGTAAATTTAAAGTACGAACATTTTATACGCAGTACTAATGAAGATGTATGCGTTTAGAAGTCCATTCATATGTGTATTGTAAATTCTAACGTGCAGTGATTTTTTTTTTACTCTCAACATAATGGTTTTAATATACAACATTTAATATGAAAGACTTGTGTATTTATACTATACAAATTATAGGCAAGTAAAAAATCGCAACACTATACTTAAACAGTTATGCGATATCTGAGCTTGAGGTTGTAGGTACGATGTACTGCTGCACTTTGATGATTTGGCATATTTCTGCATGGGGCGGGTGTTTACTAAAAACCTTGTAAGTAAAAACTGCCAGGTAATAAAGAGTCATATCAGGTTCCTTCCAACATTTACTAATAATGTAGAGAAACAGCCTGTACTTAGCGCTAGAAATTGTAAATTAAGTTACGCAAATTTGTGATTCGATTAGGAATCGATCTTATTTGGTGTAAACGAATCGTGAGTTTGCATACTCTGGTGTTAAATACAAAAACATTTAAACAGTGTATGAAAATTATTTATCTATCTGTACAACGGAGGAAAAAGTCAGCTTTAGAAGAAAAGATAAAACCAAAGTATTTCTTGGAAAAACCCGTGACTTCTACGCAAAGGGAAAGTAGCGATTACTGGATTTTAGATATTTGTCATCGGCATACAATTGATTTACATTAGCAGTTTAAGCACGCTAGTCAAAAACTAATTCAGTAAAAAATCTCGACATTTCAATACATTAAAAACCATTTACACAAAATAACGAAAAAGCGTCTATAAAACAATTTATTCTACAAAACAATAAACTATTATTTATAATTTTCGACCATTCATTTTTTTTCAGAAAGTCGTTTGTTGCGCACTTGATGCAAATTCAGTTTTTCTTCTTTTGAAAACAAGACCCACAAGTTTCCTTCGAAAATTATTATCAAAAAACCCATATAAGAATGGATTAAAAATGGCATTTATAAAGTAAAGCATCCGCATAGCCAAATAAACGTTCTTTGAATAATCGTCGCGTTTTCTTTCCCAAAAATCAGGATCTGCCATTTCTTGCTTTATTACAATAAAGGGTGGTATATATGCTAACAGCATACCCAGATGTAATGTGAAAAACATCAACGTTAATCGATACGTCAATGAAGATTTCTTCTTTTGTCCTTTATTTGGAATTGATTGCATTGGGTTTGTTCCTCTTCCAGATTCGGTGATCTCTTTGTTCAATATGTTTTGCCTGCGGTGGGTTTTGAAGATATGGACTGCAATGGAAACGTACGAAACAGATACAATAAGCATACAGACACCGTGGAACACTCCAGTGAATGTAATAATCCCGTTCTCCAATTTTCGGGCATCGTTATCAATTTCTATACACTTGTACCCAGTAATGTTTTCTTTGTAAACCTCGATAGTTCCGAAAACAAAAAGCGTGGGAATGTAGGAAAGTGCACAAAATATACCGGCACATGCAATGAAGATTCGCAAGTGAGACGTCGTGATCTGACGTTTCGTAATTTGGCAAATTTGTTGAAACCTGGTAACTGCAATTGCTGTCAAAACCATTACAGAATGACCCAAAATTACCCTTATTGAATAAACAAAAAGTTTGCAAACCCAAGAGCTTGGAAATGTGACGTGTCTTGTAATCTGCACGATGTTATATATGGCACTTAATAAAACACAAATTAAATCTATAGTTGCCAAGATCGGTATGAAAAAGCGTCCATGTCCCTTGTTCTTTAAGCCTTGTTGGTATACAAAAATAACAGTTGCATTTCCGAACATTCCGACCAGAAGTCCAATAGTTAGAAGGACCGTGTTTGGTAAATACAATTCAGTGTAGTAAGAATTCCATTTTTCAAGTGAAAACGTATCGTTTGTCAAAGAAACCAAGCTTGATTTCATATTGTTTGCTAAGGATTAAACAAACGAACAGAAAATATTGACAAAATCCATAACCTACAAGATAAAATTTGCATTATATATACTTTGAGTTTAACATCCAAATTTATTGATAAAAAATACGGTGGTGTAAAGTCCATAACTTTTTTAGACAAAGTCAAAGTTAATTACCAATCTATGTCCTTATCAATACTTTTTGGACTTCCTTAAGTGATCAGGACCTTCTCAACATTAGCAAATACATCGTATAGAGAATAACATTTTATTTACTTCAATCTAATTTCTAAAACATCTTGACCTTTGATAGCGGATTCTAAATTACGTTCATCTGAAATATGGTATGTTTGTATGATTAAGGATAAGTAACCTTTGGTTATAAGTAGTTCACCTCTTTCCTACTTCCTGTTTCATGTCAGAAAATATGAACTACTCTGCGCTAACATTTATTTGATGAATTAAAACGACCAATTATACTTCAACGCGCAATACAGTTTTCAAACTTCGGTTAATATCTTTAAAATTTAGTTTAATAAAGTAGATTTCGTCTGAAATAGAAATGCATATTTGATTGAAAGTGCTTTTTTTATTTGATCGAAGATATTTTTGAAACCACTAAGATATAAGAAAAACCCGCTAAGAAAAAAATGTTTGGTTTATTTAGTTTCAAATGTTTGTATGTCAGTTGTACACAGAGTAACATCAGTTTTACAATGATACCAATGAATCATTTTGATTTAAAGTTAAATAAGTTAGATAAACGGTACAATGATATACTTTAAAGATATGTGTTTTCATCTCCCTCGGACTGTATTTCATCATAAAAAAAAATATGTAAACCAGATTCATTTTAAAGTATTTAAAAAAATCAATTTATGTTTCTTATTGGCATTTCACTTTTTTAGGACTCTCGTTTACTGGCTTTTAAGTTTCTTTAAACCCCATCAACATTATTGAGTTATTGCATTTTGCTTACAAATCTATTCGAGATAAAAGAGAAATGTTCCTCACTTGTTAACCATTACAATCGTTAAACGTGCTAATAACACTACTATTTATAAATGTACGATTGAACAATGTGTTTTATAGTTGTTTTATTGCTGCGCTGTAAACACATTGAAATTTAAATAAAATTTAATCTAAAAGAAAATTAAAATGTTCGGTCATAGTTATCTCGCTTAAAGAATGCATGCATTAGTATCCATTTGAAAGAAATAGTAATTGCAAGTCATTTTGTTTAATTGTGGATGAACTGGTTCGTAAAAGTAAATGAGTGGCTTACAAAAACAATTGTACCCTTATCTTTTCAAATTGCATTCAAATTAAAAACATTCAAATTAAAAACAAAACAAAAACAAAAACAAATTACTTGCAATCATTTATTCCAATTGTTCATGTTCTGCAAATATGGGGAATTATTCAGAAAGCATGCAGATTTGCAATTTTATGCATCTAATCAAAAAAGAAATTTTTTTTAAACATTTTATTTGATTTTATCTTTTCTTTGACAACGTTTCAGGGAATGATTTTTTTTTCTACTCTGAAAAAATTTCCTTGAATATTGTCATCGATGTTTCTTTATATTTTAGACTTAGCAAATTAATTGGGATATAAGTTATCTAAGCAATTAGAATTTATTCATAAACTCATGTGTTAAAATTAGATCTTGGAAGATCTTTTTTAAAATTTACCTGCATTGAATTTTGTATTAGTTTTTCACAATTAAACATAAGATAAATATTTTTGCATAAATATCTTACGTATTTTTAATTGAACCATATTCACATGAATACCGTGTTACATGTAAAATTGCATTAATTTTTTTTTGTGAATTTTATCCTGTTAATTTATTTCTTTTTTCATTTCGAAAATTTAATGCGAATTTAATATATTTGAACAATAAACACAAAAACAAAATGGTGTTTGAATGCTTGTTTTGCTCTTTGATTGCCTCTCTATCCTGAACTGTTCTTTTTATACTATAACCATTACAATACTGCCGCAGAATAATGAGAAGAGCTAGTACATTTATGTTACTTGATTTGTACATAAGAAACGTTGTATTCTAACTGAATCAATATCGTAGAAACCACAAAAGGAGATAGATAGAACTTATACCTCATCAAAAACCCAAAATTTATATGACTTGTCTAAACTCCATTTATTTTTATAAATCCCATCTTTACACCAATTTAAATTATGATTCGAAAGTAATTTCAATAACGATTTAAAAAGGTTTCGCGGCGTCAATGCAGTGTAGCATCAATTATTCTTTACAATCAGTTTGGTGATCCCAACCGCACATTGAGACAAACAAGTAATATATTTGTTTCACAATAGTATCGACCAATTATAAAGTCATTCCAAATGCATGTAGTCCTGGTATGAACATTTACGGCTGTTGGTGTTTATGTTTGTCATCTACTCATGCATAATACTGCGTTTTATCTGACGGTTATATCCGATATACATGAATCACTCAAGTTTATCATACAGTGACATTTGTTTAAACACTCCCAATTCCTGATACACTCCACTTTCTAACGGATGGTCATATTCATCATTTGTACTTTTGAAATTGTTATCATGTTCGCTGCCTTGTTTGTCTTTCTTATCGTGTTGTTCAAATATCTGTTGTCTTCTGCATCTGTTCAATTATGATGTTGAAATTTCAGTATTCTTAAATGCCTCCACAATGTAAAAGTGATATAAAATGATCACAATTTCCAATATGGTAATTCAAAAAAAAAAAAAAATCTGAAAAAAAACATACCTCACAATAAATATTGCGATGATTACCGCGCTGACACCAAATAAAACAATAAAGGTGTAGAGTAGAGGATCTCGCTCACTGTTTGCTTTAGTCAGGGGAATTGATTCATGTGCTAAAAAAATCAATATACCTTGCATGTACCAACAATATTAATTTGAATGTTTCTTATATTGAAACTTGTCGTATAACTCACAAGGGAAAATATTTACCTTCAACACATCGTGCACCTTTGAAACCAGCAGTACACTCACGTGGACAATAACCAGTCACGTGATGACATTGTTCACCATAGAAGTAGGAACAATTTCCACAAGTCTTTGAGCAGTTTGGTCCATATGTGTTGTTTCCACACCCTGCAGATAAATTATTAACTAAACAGACGCATATATATGTTCGTAATACATCAGTATGCTGACAAAATTAATACATAAAGTGACACATTTAGTTCGGCAATAAAACCATCGTATTTTTGTGCAATATTTAACTATATTGTGCAGAAGAAATCCTTAGACAAACAAGGTAAAAACTATATTTTTAAACAAAAAAAAAAAAATGTTCAAAATCTATGAAAAAGTACTTTAGGAAAAAGGGGTTTTATCTCGAGTAAAAAGTAAAATTAGCTCTAGAAAGAAATTATGTTTACTTGCTACAAGGTTTCTACAACTGTAGACCAACAAAATCAGGAATTTATATGTTCAAACTAAAATAGCAAACTTTGATAAGCATTTCATCGTACATGTCAGTACCTATATGTATATACATGTATTACCTTCTTCACAACGTGGCATTTTCCAACCAACCTGACATCCTCCCTCATAATGGCCAGTCACAGTATTACACTTTTCAGGATCATCACAGTTAACGCTACATTTGTTCTGACAATTATATCCGTAATATCCCCGACGGCAGTCTGAAAATAATGACAAATTGAGATTAAACTAATATGTATCCTAGCTTTTGCGTTTACATAACGCCAAGATGTGTCTATTAACGTATATCCGGTAATTTTTGCGATGATCTAATTTTTACTTTTTCGCGATCTCTTTAAAATCGCAAAAAATTGAATACGCAGAAATTACATGTATATCCTGTATCATTTTCTATAAGAAACTTTTTTAAATTGCAAAAAATGGCTGAAGCAAATTAAATGTTACAGATTTTCCCATGTTTGCCATACTTTCCTCTATCACAACCATTTTAACCGTCTTAGGCAACCCAAACGTTCTCTTTGGAAGCAAAAAAAAAAAAAAAAACAACTTTCATTTACAAAACCTCTTAAACAACTATATAGTAACCGCATACACAAGAGGCCCAAGGACCACATCGCTCATCTGAGGAACAATAGTTATGATAAAATCAGCTTAATGGAATCATAATACAAACTATCTGGACAATGTATATGTACAATAATACATGTAGATCCTGTATAAATAAAACCCCTATTTCCCCCTGAATATTATTATGTTTATAATCATTGGTCCCTTTTCTAACAAGATGATTTTATAATCACATCACATGTTGAATATTGTAGTTCTCAAGAAGATCCTTAACAATTGTTTATATATGGGATATAAACTTACATCAAAATCTGAACCTCTTGTGAGGCCGAAGAATTGTCCTGGGGCCAAAATCTTAACAATTGTAAATAATCATCTGGCTGAATAGTTTCTGAGAAAAAGTTTTTTAAGGATTTACTCTACATATTCCTATGTAAAACTTTGACCTCCCCCATTGTGGCCCTACCCTACCCCCGGGAGTGTCATTATTTTCACAACTTTGAATCTACACTACTTGAGGATGCTTCCACACAAGTTTCAGCTTGCCTGAAGAAGATTTTTAAAGATTAACTCAATATATTCCTATGTAAAACTTCGACCCTCCATTGTAGCCCCACCCTACCCCCCGGGATTATGCTTTTCACAATTTTGAATCTACACTACCTGAGGATGCTTCCACACAAGTTTCAGCTTTCCTGACTGATTAGTTTCTGAGAAGAAGATTTTTAAAGAATTACTCTATATAATCTTATGTAAAACTTCGACCCCCCTCATTGTGGCCCCACCCTACCCCCGGGGGTCATGATTTTCACAACTTTGAATCTACACTACCTGAGGATGCTACCACACACGTTTCAGCTTTCCTGACTGATTAGTTTCTGAGAAGAAGATTTTTAAAGAATTAGTCTATATTATCTTATATAAAACTTCGGACCTTCATTGTGGCCCCAACCTACCTTCGGGGGTCATGATTTTCACAACTTTGAATCTACACTACCTGAGGATGCTTCCACACAAGTTTCAGTTTCCCTGGCTGATTAGTTTCTGAGAAGAAGATTTTTAAAGATTAACTCAATGTATTCCTATGTAAAACTTCGACCCTCTATTGTAGCCCCATCCTACCCCCCGGGGTCATGATTTTCACAACTGTGAATCTACACTACCTGAGGATGCTTCCACACAAATTTCTGTTTTCCTAGCTTAATGGGTCTTAAAAGAAGATTTTTGAAAATTTCTAAATTTTTTTAAAATGATTTCTAATTATCTCCCCTTGAAAAAGGGAGTTGTCCTTAAGTTTTACAAGTTTGAATTTCCTTTGCCCAAAGGTGATTTGTGCCAAGTTTTGTTGAAATTGGCCCAGTTGTTTTTGAGAAGATGTTGAAAATGTAAAAAGTTTTCGGACAGACATACAGACAGACAGATGGATGGACGACAGACAAAATGTGATCAGAAAAGCTAAAGTAAGCTTTCAGCTCAGTTGAGCTGAAAAAAAATATAAACACCCTGGGTGCCCAATTGTGGAATGATTTAAAATAAAAACTCCGTTAGCCTGAAACTCACGAAGCATTCTACAAGACCCTCAAAACACTGTTGTTCAAGCATGAATATGAAACATAGACTAGTACTATATCAAGACTACAAATGGATTTATCCTGTCATCCTGTCATCATGTTTTAGGTAAGCTTCTATTGTTTTATCATCACTCTACTAACAATTTTATATTTTATATTATCTCTAACATAACGTTTATAAGCACAGCACTTTTATTAACACAGTGTACAGCGCATAGAGACTATATGTATATTTTGCCCTTTATAAATCAATATAATAATAATAATAGTGATAATAATAATAATAATTATTATAATAATAATAACTAGACACTATCTCGTTGCGAGCAAGGAGGAGGTCTTCCGTCCGATTTTTGAAGTCAAGATACACATATGATCTTGATTTTGCAAAAAAAAAAAAAAAACAAATAAAAAAAAACAACTAAACATAACTTGAAAATAGAGGAAAAGAGGGTCCTCATTCCAATTATCAGAGAGTATTTTGTTTTAGGTGTAGGAGCTTTGATTGAAAGAAAAACTCCTCTTGACCCCTAATTTTAGGGGCTAGTGCCCTTATCATCATATTTAATACACTATCACTTAAAACTACACACATTATATTCAACAAGTGTTAACAAATTCTTAATCGTTTTTTAGATATCTGAGGATTGATGTTTGAGGGGCAGACCCCTTATCTCCTTATCGGGACCGCTTAACGAAATTTGAAAGGTTGAATATTGTTTAGTACATCATTTCGAGCATTTCCTCTTCTATACTGCTTTTTAAAAAAACATTTCTTGAACCCTCTCGACCCCTAAATATGTAATGCATGAGAAAATCATTATATTGTATGGGTACATAATTGTAAGATAAACATTTTTGTTTCTATCGCCTATTACAAAATAACCCTCAGTATAAACCTATAGCTTAGAGACTTTAGACCCCAATTGGTCCCCAATTTTAGGTGCCAGTCCCTTTTCCTTGATATTCAAAGGAAGGTCACTTAAAACTACACACATTTTGTTACAAATTCGTTATCGTTTTTGAGATATCTGAGAAAGAAATTTTTAGGGGCCAACCCCTTATTTCCTTATAGGTGCCGTTTAACGAAACTTTGAGTTTTGAATATTGTTAAGAACATCATTTTGAGCATCTTTCCTTCTATATTGCTAATCAAAATATTTTTCTTTAACCAGATGTAGGTGAAAATGTAGGTGATCAAAAGTTTGAACTCTTGACTCCTAAAAATCCCTAATTACGTAACACATGAGAAAATTATTATATTGTATGGGTACATCATCATTATATAGTATGGATACATAACAGTAAGATAAACATTTTTGCTTCTATCGCCTATTACAAAACAACCCTCAGTATAGAGCTTCGAATAAAAGACTTTAGACCCATCTGGGTCCCTTATTTTAGGGGCCATCCCCTTTTTCTTGGTATTAAATGAAAGGTCATTAAAAACTACACACATTTTGTTTAACAAGTGTATTCAAATTCGTTATCGTTCTTGAGATATCTGAGAAAGAAAGTTTTAGGGGCCGACCCCTTATCTCCTTGTCGGGGCCGTTTAAAGAAATTTTGAGAGTTGAATATTGTTGAGTACGTCATTTTGAGCATCTTTCCTTCTATACTGCTTATTAAAATATTTTTCCTTAACCAGATATAGGTGATCAAAGTTTTGAACTTCTGACCCCTAAAAATCCCTAATTACGTAACACATGAGAAAGTCGTTACATTGTATGGCTTTATAACTGTAAGATACAAATTTTTTGCTTCTATAACATATCACAAAATACCTTTCAGTAAAGAGCTAGAAATAAAAGACTTTAGACCCTCTGGGTCCCTAATTTTAGGGGCCAGACCCTTTTTCTTGGTATTAAACGAAAGCTCTTATACATATAAACCTTTTTGCTATACATGTTTTAACAAAACATTTCTAAGAAAAAAGATAAACAAAGAAAACCACAAAAAATCACTACGTTTTTTTAATCTGTATTTTCGGGTCCAGGCGAGCTTTGCCGCTCTTTGAGCCATACATTTATGATTGCCTTTACATATATCTACAATCTTTTGTCTATCATCCCTGAAAATGTAAACTCAATATCAAGCAGACCCTCTAAAAATCACTAAATCGTCAATATCTCTAAAAAGTAAATGACGTCATCAATTTAAAAAAAACTTCCAATAAGGTTCAGATCAACATCTATCAGATCTGAAAGTTTCATAAAAATCGGCCTAGCCGTTTCCGAGAACTCGCGTGCACAAAGTTTGTAAGAAAAAAAAAATAAAAATAAATAAACACGATCTCGTTGCGAGCAACGAGGAGGTCTTCCTTCCGATTTCTCATAAGAAGCGATGATATGAGATTTTAACTGAGATTTTAATATGTCTTGTGTCATTTTTTCTCGATTTAAATGAGTTTGAAAAATTCGAAAATCCTATAATTCATCCAATGAATTTGAAAAAAGATGTCAGCAGACGCAAAATTGCAATCGCAACTTGGATATCATGTTTTAAAGTAAGTCTAAGGTGATTTTAACACGATTAAATTGAGTTCAAAATTTTCAAAAAAATTAAATATCATCCAATCAATTCGAGAAAGAACACAATTTAAATGATTTTAAAAAATTTCAAAAATTTAAATTTCATCCAATCCATTCGCGTATGATGTCATCAGATGCAGAATTGCAAGCGCAACTTAGATATCATGTTTTAAAATAAGTCTGAGATAGTTTTAAAACGATTTAAATGAGTTAAAAAAAATTTAAAAATATAAATTTTGTCCAATCAATTCAAAAAAAAATTCATCAAGCGCAGAATTGCAAGCGCAACTTAGATATCATGTTTTGAAATTAATCTGAGGTCATTTTAACACGATTTAAGTGAGTTATTTTTTTTTTTTAATTTAAATTTCGTCCAATCAACTCGAAAGAGATGTCATCAGACGCAGAATTGCAAGTGCAACTTAGATATCATGTTTTAAAATAAGTCTAAGGTCATTTAAACACGATTTAAATGAGTTTACATTTTTTTAAAAAAAATTTAAATTTCATTCAATCAATTCAAAAAAGATGTCATCAGACGCAGAATTGCAAGCGCAACTTAGATATCATGTTTGAAATTATTCTGAGGTATTTTTCACACGTCTTAAATGAGTTTAAAAATTTTAAAAATTTAAATTTCGTCCAATCAACTCGAAAAAGATGTCATCAGACCCAGAATTAAACATATTCAGTATTATATCTTTTATCGTTTTTAAGGAGATGGGTTGAGTAAAGAAAATTCGTTGCAAATTTTTGACCTATATTTTGATCCCAGCTAGCTTCCGTACCCGGCATTTCCGGAATTTTTATTTCCAGGAGCGACTAGATTAGCATGTCTTCTATCATTCCTGAAAATTTCAGCTTTCTCTCTTCACTCGTTTCTGAGGAGTTGCGTGGACAAGAAGTCGAGACAAAAAAGAAAAAATGGCGGATAAGTCCGAACCGGAAGTGATTTTTACAAAATCAAAAATGGGGTACAAACTTCAAATGATAAAAGATCGATGCTGAAAATTTGACGAAAATCGGACGACCCATCTCCGAGAAATCTTCTGCACAAAAAAAAAAAGAAAAAAAAATAAACCTGAAAAAGAAACAATAGAATAAAAGAAGGGTCTTCCGCTGAGATGGAAAGACCCTAATAATAATAATCGGGAAAAAGAAACAAAGCAAAAGCAATAAGGTCTTCCGTTGGAAAAGGAGGACCTTAAATAAAAATAATAAGGAAAAAGAAACAAAGCAAAAACAATAAGGTCTTAAGTTGGAAACGGAAGACCTTAATAATAATAATAACTAGACTCTTGTTGCTATAGCAACAAAAAGGTTTTCCGTTCCTCATATATTAATCTGTATAAAAAATCTCCTGTTAAAAGAAAATGGATATAATATATACTGTAAAAGAATTTCCAAGAAATTATTTCTAAGTTAAACAAAACAAAAAGACAAAATGTCAATTTTTGAGTACTTTCTGTGATGACCGGAAGTTACGCCGGATCATACTGAACATAGTAAACATATCTTACATTGTCATATCATACATTGTTTTGTCTTTCCTCAAAGTTTGAATGTTCAAGTTTTTGTTAGTAATAATATCTTATTGGAAAAAAAAGTCTCTAAACCGGAAACGGACAAACAGAAGTCATTTAAGAAATTAAAAGTAGACATTTTAGTACATTTTCGTACGGTACGGCACTGTTCATCACACTAAGTAAAATGTTTTTAAAAAATCTTAAGTTTGAAAAAAACGGTGTTTACTTGAACGCTTCGAGTGAGAACCGGAAGTGACGTACGATCAAATGAAACCCGTTAAACACATGTTCAAACAAATGTCCATCATCCATATACGTTTTGTGTTCTCTCACAATTTCTGAGATCTCGTGGGTACTTTGTTTTTAAGAAGGCTACCTGAGATATTTGAGATGTCTCACCGGAAGTATAACTTTGTTTGTTTGTTTTTTTTAACATGTGTATACGTATATTTGTATTTCTATTGCTAAAATATAACTTCCATGCTTAATACCAAAATATTTTTTTAAAAAACCAAATTTGAGTGACAACCGGAAGTTACGCAGGATAAAACAAAATAGTGTTAACTCATGCACATACATAGGTCTTTCACCCAAAAAGGTTGGTTGTTCAAGTCGTTAACGTTTTTTATATTTCATTAAAATAAGGTTTTTTGTCTTGGGACAGGAAACGGACAAACGGAAGTGCTCAATGTAAATTATATTATGTATTTCTTGTAAAATTGCCTATTGTACATTATTGATTATCAAGCTAACTAAAAATATCAAAGGAAACAGTTAAACTGATAAACAGCTCGATTTCTTTGAACTCTTCCGGTGTGGATCGGAAGTGACGGTCGAAAAAATGAAAACGGTTAAACACATCTTTAATCAATTGTCTATCATCTTTTACAGTTTCGTGCCTTGATCACTTATAGTTTCTGAGATCTCGCGGGTACAAACTTTGTTTTAAAAAAGCTACCCAAGATATTTGAGATATCTTACCGGAAGTAGAATTTTGTTGTTGATTTAACATCGCGTAGATGACGTGTGTGATTATTTATACTTAAAATTTCATTTTTTGTAAAAAAAAAAAAAAGAAAAAAAAAAAATTCAATACGTGACGAAATTTATTTTTAAATTACTTCCGGTGACAACCGGAAGTTACGAGGAACAAAACAAAATAGTTTAAACACATTTACACATATAGGTCTATCATCCCACAAAGCTTGGATGTAAAAGTCTTTCTCGTTTTTGAGATCTCGAGGTTACAAGCTTTTTGGTTTCGGGGGAAGAAACGGACGACCGGAAAAGAATTTTGAAAAAATGAAAAAAATTCCTCGAGATAATATTATTCTCTATCATATCTGAAAATTTCACGATAATCTATTTAGTCATCTCTGAGATATTCTGCCGACAAAAAAGGGAAAAAAAATAAAATAACAAATATAATATTTACTTTGAAGAAAACTTCCAGAACTTCCATGTCAAACAAATAGATGTAAAAAAAAAAAATCATTTTTTGAGTACTTCCTGTGACGACAAGAAGTTACGACGATTCAAGCAAAATATGTTTAACAAATCCATGTGCCAAAGGTAATCATCCTAAAAATTTTGGTTCTTGAATTCTTTACCGTCTTTTAAGATCTTATAGAGACAAGGTCTCGGGACAGGAAACGGACGAACGTAATTGCTTAATGAAATTAAAGGTTAGTATATCTTGAACAATTGCCTCTTGTACATAACTGTTTATTAAGCTTACTAAAATAGTGTTAGACAAAAAGTTAAACTTATAAACAATGTCATTTGTTTGAATCACTATAAGGTCTTCCGTTGGAAACGGAAGACCTTAAAAAGAAACATTACAATCACTATATGGTCTTCCGTTGGAAACGGAAGACCTTAATAAAAATATAACAGGGTCACCGATCCCTGCACTAGATTGTAACTGTGCTGAATAAAAATCCTGTTTATTTTCATTTTTATCCCTTAACACTGATGTGTTAAAAATCGAAGGTTTTAAATTACAACTCTTATTTATTACGAGCAATAAACTAAGGAAACTTTGGTCAATGATGTGTGTGACAAGCGATAGTCAAGTACTCGAATACTTGAGATATCTACAGTTAGCGTGTATTTGTAAGAGGGCTCGATGGTCATATCCGATTTTAGACTGCATTTGTGTCCTTTAGAAGAAGAGCTCTATATACAAATAAAGTATAGTACCCACATTCAAAAGGTAAAATATATGGATATTTTTTCTGTACTAAATAATAGTTTATTACTAAACAAAACATATTTAAAAGTTTTAGGGAGATCTGATGGTTAATTTGTTGACCATCCAGCGTCTATAAGACTTAATTTAATTGAACATTGAAGGTTAAAAAAAATTATTTAAGCTTGCTAAACAATGGTTTTAAAGTTTATCAAAAATGTATCATTTATTTGTTATTTAACGTTAATTTGTTTTCTGTCGATTTTTTTTTTTTATATATAACATGGTATTATATTGTATTACAACCTGTATCACATGTAGGTCCTGTGTATCCTGGAATACATCCTAGGCAGGTTCCATTCACGGCGTTACACCGACCCTCCAAACAGTTCTGATGACAATGTATTGAACAATTATTTCCAAAATTGCTTGAAATCGGACAACCTAGGGGTGGACGTTTTAAAGAAAAATATACATATGTATAGATATACATAGATCTTTTTTTTCCAATGCATACTTTTTATAAAAAAGTTTTTTTAAACCAAAAGTTGAATGTACAGTCATTTAGATTAAAGAGTCAAAATATATCCATGCCGTTACTATCAGATTGTATCTAATTAAAAAAAAATCCTATATATAAACTAAAACATGTGATTTAAATGAGCCATGCGCGAAAAGCCAATATGTATATATATCTATGTAATGAATATTTAAGCTTGCAGGTCATATTGGACGTAAATTAGTAAGAAAGTTATTTGAGAAAAAATAGAGGAGAACAAATATTTGGTAAAATGAATGTAAATCAGTATGAATCAAAACATTAACATTATTTATACATTCCATTTATCTTAAATGTGCTACAAATACGTTTATAATGAGCCATTATCTTTTTTTGAGTTTTTTTTTAACTTAAATACAATTTCACAATAAACATTTTCTGCTTTTAAAATAGAAGGAAGCTAATACTGCTTTAAACAAACATTTTGTTTTGCAACAGCATTTTATTCCACTACTTGTAAACGATACAAGCATGAATTCTATTACCGTGGATTATTTTTTTTTTTTAATTTTGCACCTAATGAATTCGTTCGAATTCAGCGATATATGCCAACATTCATGACAACTGCTAGGCCACATAAAATTTACTTTTAGATTCTCATCCCCGCCCGCCGCTTTGAAAATGGCCTTCCCCGATGCATTTTATTTTACTTTGAAAAAAAAAATGGAAAAAAATTAAGGAAAAAAATCAGGCTCGGTTTACAAAAAATTCAAAACATTTTAATAGCTGCCTAAACTTGTGGATAACCGCTTGATTACAGGCATGATTGTTATCATAAGGATACAAATGTCTTCGTGCATTAACAGTTAAGTTGAAATAAAATGGAATTAAAAGGTTAAAAGTGGGTCTGTGTACTCATATAAGCATTAACAATTTAAAAGAATAGAGCAGTTGTTATTTCTATAACATGAACAGTTAAAAAGTCGTTTTAAAAAATGAAAAAAATAAGAAATAATATCTGCCCACTGGCCCATATTTTTTGCAAATAAGGATGAGAATCTAAATATTAATTTTATGCGGCCTTATATGGTATTGTTAATTTGTTTTTGTTTTTTTTTTTTTTCAAATTTCATTTATTGCATTGTTTCTTTTTATCAAAAAGGTATCTTATCGTATACCAATCCTGTTGGGGTTTTTTTAAAGAAAATTTGTTATACTCAAGTGCATGTATAAGTACATCAGATATTAAAATTTTAAGTATGTAAGTTAACAACTCCCTTCAAAAAGTGAAACTGCTTGAAAAAAAATTAAATAAATATAAAAGGTACACAATGCAAAAATATTATTACCATATACTTCTAATTCACAAATATCATTATAGGCATATGTTTTATAATCTGGAGGAAATGGGGGGTTGGTTCTGTTGTTGTAGTAGATGACGTGTCTCCCATTTAGACGACATGATATGTTTAGATGGTTTGGTATTGTCTCCACTGTATAGTTGGTGTCTCTAAAGCAAAGTACCCCATCCTCCTTGGTAGTTGTGTTCGATATGTAGAGCGAGAATCCAAGAAATTCACCAGTTAAACCGTTTCCTTTACCTGAAAAAAAATATAGATTGTGTCATTAATACTTCAAACTAAACTGCATCGAATCTTTAATGTTTGATTGGTTTCATTTTCCAAATACATGTATCTTTTATTGAGATTTCGAGAAAACTTACCCCAAACTGAATTTCCCGTCCTGTACTGTATAATGATGTAAACTATACTGAAAATTTCTAACAGATCCACTCTCCATTCTGCTGTAATTTTTCCATAGTCTGATATAGTACATTGTCCTCCTCTAGCAGATAGGTCTAACTTCCGTCCATCTACAGCGCGATCCGCTCCCGAACAAAAATAGTCACCCTTATATGGGAAATGCTGCCATGCCGGCTTGTTCAAGGCGAGATTGTCTGTAACATATCCCAAATCCCAATACATATATTACACGTAACCTCAAAATAAAAAATAACCAAATATACGGTTTGCTTTGAAAACATTGTTACATTACTAATTTCTAATATGCATCAGCAATAAGCTAAGATATTATTTTCACACATGCCTATACAACAATAGATAAATAATATATAATTGAATTGATTACTATCATTTTAATTAACTAAAAAAGGCACACATAATACAAAATCAACACTCTTCGAATAATAACAATTGAAAAAAAAAACTTAACAATTTGACCAGTCAACATAATATAATAAGTAAAATATCGATGTCACACCGATTCTCCAAACAGTTCTGATGGCAAGGTGTAAAACAGTGTTTACCAAAGTATTTCGAATTCGAACAACCTGTGAAATAATGTAGATAACGGAAATAATTGAATCAAAGGGACTTGGACACAGTTTAAGATTATTTTTTTTATTTTTTATGTATAAAATGGTTTACTTATTCATTTTGAATGATCGAAAATAAAAAAAATGAATGTTATAAGTCGTTACAAGCGAGATACATGTACAATGGTAAAAAAACTGAAACATAGCTCAAGTCTTATATTTGTTTACAAATAATGTAAAGTAAGGAATAACCATTTCGCTGACAAACTGACTAGTGTCAAACTAATTTGATGTGTTCATAAATAACATTATCAACAAAAGAAAGCACCATTTAAAGCTGCTTGGTCCGATTTTTTTTTTCTGTTATTACAGTATCAAATAATTTTCCATACAAACAATTTATCTTAAAAAGTTATGGACTTTCTCCTATTTAAACCAGCAGACTCCGTCTCCATTCAAAGTTAAAAAATATTCAAAGTAAATGAAAATAAATTGTTGGGGCAAACGTAAAAACAAACCAAAATGCATCATGGGAATGTTTAGAAAAGGGAACCATTTGGTTTCGCCCCCCGAATTATTGGGGTTATTCAACTCGCATCGATTGTAAACAAAGCAAACTTTAGAAATATGAGCGAACAAAACGTACACGGGTTAAAAAGAATTTTCAATCTTGCTTGCAACTCTATATTTGATTTTCAAATTTGGAGGAAGCATTAACAATACCCATATTAATCATTTTGGACAATAAAAGTAGAAAAATAAAATTTGAAAATGTGGAGCTCAAATCGTGTCTAAGTCCCTTTAAATCTAATTCAGAATATATACCTAAGAAAAAATAATACATTTATTTAAAATATGCTAAAAATAAAATCAAGTACAAAAATCATGTAGGATATAATTGTATCATGTATTAAAAGAAAAAAAAACCCACAACAACATTGACACTGTATACTCCCTATAATAGATAATCAATGAATGAGCCTTTCACGAGATATATCAAGCTCTGAAAAAAAAGAGTTTTATCTGTCAAAATAAACGTAACCCAGTAATATATTGTCTTTACGTTTGACTTCCGTGGCTTTTATTAGGTTTTTAGTAGATAGGTTTTAAATTTGAATCGTTTTTACGATCGGGTCAATGATATTTCAGTTAAACCATTGTAGGTAAGGAGAAAACAGAAAATGAGCCTTTTACGAAATATGTATAGCTTTGTAAAAAGATTATAGTGAAAGAAACATTTTTTCAGCAGAACTTTTTGTAGCTTATCTACTGCTGAAGTCTAAAAAATCAAGAGGGAATGAGGGTTGCATGTATGGGCATACACTGCTTATTCAATACCCTCAGCTTGATTGTTGGTAGTAACACCATTACGTTAATCTTCTTAAATGTGCTTCAAAGACGGGCTTGGCCAAAATGAAATATTCAAATTACCTTTATAACTGTTGGGAAAAATACCCCCAAGGATAGCAGTATTTTATGTATAGATTTCCAATGGCGTACGACTTTTACTTTTTCTTTTATGTTACCTTATATAACGCACTCATACAAAGCTCCATTTTATTATAACGTCCTAATAGCACAATGGCAACGCTTACCTACCGTACAACGAAAAATCGTTTAAAAAATAACTTTATCCTTAAAAAATCTAAATATGTTTGCGGTTTATTTTTTGTGTTAAATTTTATAAATGATATCGAAAAAAAATATCATAAAAAGTATAAATACACTGTAATTTACTAGAATGCGCAAAAACATGGGCAATGAAAACTAAAGTCGGCCTCCTTAATCATGCTATTACAGAAATTTCATCCAGAACCTAGGGTGTACAAGACACAACGGTTTTCTATTGGGCTTTAGGTCTGTGTCTGATAATTGTACATGAAAATTGACTTGCTTGCTTCACCAAAAAAGACAATAGCTGCTATCAGAAACAAACTTGAGGCATTGAAGGTGGCAATATTATCTCATATTTTTATTTAAGCTAACATTTTAGATCATTCAAAAATCTGGTATGTTGGGTCTTTAATCATTAAACATGTTTATGTCATGCAGAAAAAAGTATTGTTCGACACTTATCTTTAAGTAGATATTCACAAGACATCTATTTTCTGGCAAAGTAAAGGGAGCATATTGTGCAGTGACTATTATACGATTAAAACTGCCTAGGTGAAGATCAACCTCAGCTTTTGCGATGACAGTATTATTTCTATGCAACATGGGGCTATATCCAATGAGATGCGCCTTAGTACATGTATAATCAAAACCATGAGGGATAGAAGGAAGTCAGCTGCTTTAGTATAGGTTTGGAAGCAAACAAATAGTATTATTTTTTTTATCTGCATTGGAAAGGTTGGTTGGAAGATATATACAATATCCAAAACTGCGCATCGATAGCCCTAGTTTGTTTGCTACATACAAAGTACATCTTTTTGACCTTGGCAATAATTTATTTTTCTATCGCTTACAACAAGCATTGCAAACATCATTGTCTGTTCCAGCTCTGTTTGCGTGGCCTATAAAAAGGAAATAGGGGTCATGGTTGCTATGACAAATTGGACCAATTTACCTAACTTTTAATTGTTTAACACTTGACGATAACTTCATGTTAATGTTTTGTCACCGAATTCACATGGTCTAGATCACGTTGACTTGGTCAATCTAATTTCAAAAAAGAGCATGAATTTATCACTACAATTGTCTTTATACGTTTTTGCCCTCCGATGTTAATCGTGCCATTGTTTAAGACTTTGGTTTCGCATTTTTTTTATTTGTAAAAAAGTAATGACCTATAGTGTCAATCTACAGCCCTTGTTCATAGGTATAACCCTACTGGAGGAGTATGCTATGTTATTCATAGTCTTGAGGCGCAATTCTGGCTTACCAGTAGTGCTTATATTTACATTATCAAATGATACTTATTTGCATTTGAATGCTTTATATATTATTGACTTTTTGAGCAAGCAGTTGAGCATCTGTTTTCAAGGTTCAAACTTTTGCTTAGCCTGTTTGAGGAGTAATGCTTAGTCATCGCATTTAAAAGCAGATAAGGACAATCATCGCCAAAAAAAAACTAATGTGTAGCAATCATTTCATTAGGCGATTCCAATTTTTGTTCTCTTTTGGGGGGAGAGGGATTTCATTTTTGATAGTTTCCTTAAAAACACAATATCATGCATACAATTAGTTTTTTTGTTTTTGTTTTTTTTTTTTTTTTGAAAAGCTTTGGAGAAACAAACGAATAACAAGCAACTTAAACATGTTATTAAACTGAGATATTATATATTCACTTACCTTAAGATAATCCAGAGCAAAATAATTGGGAAAGAAACGGGATCATGTAAATGAAACTCATTTTATGAATGTTATCCAAAGGGAAGTTACAATATGTTTATAATCAATGAGTTCGCATCTTTTAACTTCAAGTGTGTTTAGATGTTTTGTTTTGATCTTTAAAAAATAGACTAAGGGATACATGAATTGACATACAAGCATCAAGTTGCAAGTTGATAATAAGACATCATGTTACAGGAAAACATACATTTACATCTTTAGTTTTCGCTTAGTAAACATTTCCTGTAAGTGGATAATTTTTCCTTATTTATTCTATACAACTACATTTCCTTTGTTTAATTAGCCTCTGCCCTAAAATTGAAAAAAAAGGCCGACAGGCCATGACGATCACCTGAGTGTAAAAGCCCTTAAACTGCCAAGATTGCATTTTAAGCTTCATTTTGTAAAGTCTTAATCCTTATTTGACACACCTCTTACTGTTACCCCGCTTTAAAATTTTATGTTTAAAAAACTCATTCATATATGAAAATATGTGGGTAGATGGGGGTCAAAAGTTGGCGGAATTTCGGATTATCTTAGCTCACGGGGCCAACAATTGTAATTTTTTGATAATAAGAGACCTGCAGGCATTCAATTACTTGTTGCAACGTCTAATCATGTTTATCACAAAACAAGCATTGATTGGAATCCTAAAATACCTGATTTTATTTATTTTTTATTGCCCGGTTGCATTCATCATTTAGAAAAAAATATCTATAATAAATCAAACGTGAATTTAACTCCCACAATTTCTGAGTCTGATATCAACGATAGTTTGTTGACTCAATATTCTTCATTTGAATTTTTTTTTTTTTTTTTTTTTTTTTTTTTTTTTTGCTGTCCTGTTCAGAGTATTCGTATACATTTGGTAGTTTTCTTTTGTTTCTGTTGATTAATTTTTTTTAAATATGAATATTTGAATATGATTATCTTAATGAATGAATGCTAAACAGAAAAAAATGTTTTGTTATCGACCGTTTCACCCTCTTTGTCACTTGGCGAATTTAATACTTGGCGAATTCTAATGTCTCAATCTATCCTCTTTAAACACAACTATGTCCATGCGAATTCAAGACCGGGGAAACTCTTTGCAAGCGTAGCAGACAAAAAATACACGGGTCGAAAATAGCCCTGGTTACAGTACATGTAAAATAAATTGAAAACTATGAATTGGTACTTACGTTTATTAAAAGAAGATCCTCTGTATACATCAGCGGACACAGACACGTTCCATCAACAGTGTCAAAACGACCTCTGTGGACACGGTAAAGAACAGTCCTACAAATGAACAAGGTACTTTATATTGAAGATTGCATTAAAAATGACAATATGAAATATTAGCATTGATATCCTTAGAAATTACTATTTAGTAGTTATTAATAGATATTTATTTATTTATTATGGATACATATTAAAACTGTTTCCTTGTACAAAACAAAATAATCACGCTATCTTAACTCGAATTTTTTAAAAGAAAAAGTCAACTTGGGTAGTTCTATCTTCGTCTTATTATGTTTAAATGCATGCAAAGTCCGGTGTATATTAAGATATTCATTTTTTTTTATAATTTGATGCATATAAACGCCGTTTGAATAATCTTAAAGGCCGGGGCCCAGGTATAAATAGCAGCCAATCACAAAATGAATGGGAAATTCAATTTTCCTTGCAGCTTTCAGTTCAGAAAGAATATTTTCAAATTACTTGCATTATTCATGAATAAAAAATTCTACAATATTTGGTGTGGAAGTAGCTACCAAGGCAGTTATCAATTGACATTAAAATTTTTAAAAACAAAAAATTATTAAAAGAGTATTCATCTTATAAAGTTCTGAAGCAGCTCAAAATTTTGAATTCTAAACAAGTGATTGACATTGGAGGCGGAGTTAACCAATGTTTTCTTTACACAGGAAGTTGCTGTAGCCATGTGCTCTGTAGATTACTCATCACACCATGAGAAATGTATCGGCAAAAATCGTTTACCTTAGCATTGATTAAAAATCAATCATTCAAATGAATAACACTGTTGGTGTGATAATTATTGAAATTTATTAAAAACCTAAAATTTAAATAATCACATTGCATTTATTTCCACATAAAAATCTTCATGAGTCCTCAAAATGATGCATAATGTCCCATCCGTGGTAGATTAATTGTAAATAATGAGAGTTAGTTCATATGCAATACTTCCTATCTTATTAATACATCTGGGTTATGTTTGATCTCTCCCAAAAATTCCTGTGTCAAAATCAAGCTTTCTTTCCTTCCATTGGTGTGAGCTACTTTACTTTGCACATTCCACTAGCCACCATAGTTTTGTATGTGATGCACGAACAACACAAGCAATGCTGACATTCTTCAATCTTCAGTCTCCCGAACCTGACTTATCACAAAGTCATCAACATCTGGGTCACTGTTCTCAGAACTTAATTTGTAATAATTAAGTAATAGACCCGTTCTTGTTTTTCTCAACAGCTAGGAACTTCGTTAAAATCCCAACTCAGTGTCAAAAGCTAACAAAATGTTTATCCACGACTTTTAGTTTCTTCCAAAGCTAAAATATACATTTCTCCCAGCTTATTGTGATGTTCTGCCATTTCCCTCCATTTTAACTCTGGTTCCTAGTTCCCACCAAAGGATGATTAATATGAGGCAAATAAGGGGTATATGAATTATTGTTTGCTTGCAAAAGCAAATGAAAGTTTTATAAACGTTGTATTTGAGTTCTCAACAACCAGCTGTTTATTAGTGTTCATATTTTCTTCTCACATCCTAATGCCGATCTACTGGGGTTTTAATCAGTTGAATGAAAAATATCCCCAGACAACCTCAGATTATTCTTTGTAAGCTTTATCATTTTTGTGGGGGGACTGCTAAATGTTATTTGGATCAAGTTTCATGCTTGCAAAATCATTATTGTGTCAGGGATGCCAAATACTGAAATTTTATATCTTCACATATATATTTTACAACATAAGTAAAATTAAAACACTTATCAAAATCTCTCTATATAAGAATTTATACAGCCCCTCTTATAGACTGAGCCGCATGCAATGTTTACTCTTATCAGCATCACAGTGATGAAGGTAGCCCCGCCTTTTTGCCCTTATAGGCTTAATTGTCTACCAGGTGGCAGAAAATCTAGTTGGACCCCGGCCTTTAAGAATTTAGGCACGCCAAGTATTCTACTTTTTGGTAGTTATTATAATCATATTGAAATCAGAACAGAAACATATTAAAATGTTGACTTTTATACATAATTCACTTCTTAATTAATTATAATTTATGTAGAATGTACAATTAGTTGTTATCTAAACGACTTTTTAAAATACATGTATGAAATAGAATCGAATGCATATGTTTTCCCTAAATTTAACAGTTGACTTTAATGTAAAAATATCAATAGTTTGCCTATATTGATGAAATTACGTAGACTTACATTACTGTTTTAAATAACCGTTAAAAGAAGCTAAAAAAAAAACAGCGCAAAAGTTGCATCATATTTTAATTCCGATAGTATGGACAAATGTATCACCCTTAAGTTTTGAAAATACAATAGTCAAAATTTGTTAATTGAAAAATGTAAGGACAATATAATTAATAAATAATCAAAAAGCCTCATACTTACAGTTTTAGGACTGAAAGTATATCATGATTAAAAAAAATTATTGAAAATATAACAATTTTTAGATACAAATCATTATTGTAGCAAATATGATATCATATGAACAAAACACAAAGAAGTAAATTGAAAACCTGATTTAAAATAAAAAAAAGTTATTTGAAGAGTCCTCCATACCTTTGAGAAAAAAAATCCTCGTTAATGGTAACATTATTAGTTTAAGGTATGACAAACAAGCATGTATAAAATTTTAAATATACTGAACAAATAACGATTTTTCGAAATAAAATCAAATATAATAAAAAAGTAACTGCCTCTTTTTAGTCGGGATCGGTTTGATACCATACTCACAACGCTACAATGTAAAATGAAAGATAAACGATAACTGTTATTTACTATTGCACGTTTTGATGATGTTACGTACTGTCACTACATGTATTAGTCATTGGGTTGTAGTTGACCTATATCATCATTTAAATGTACGTCAGAAACATAGAAAGCAGCGAATAGTTAATAGACAAATGTAATTTTAAAAATAAAAAACGTTGATCGTATGTTTTACATAGATCATAATGTCAGCAACACATACATGTACACACAGTCATTCAAATACAAATCAAAAACATTGTATAAAGCATGTATAACGTGTTCAATTGATAATAAAATAAATGTTATAGAACACTTTTTGTTTAAAATTGAAATTTATCAAAAGTACACGTTTAAACAATTGAATCCAAGTGTGTGTTATAGGATGATATAAAAGGCAATTAAATATGAATTATTTCTCATTAATGGATGTTTTGTTCTACGAACTTATTTTTTTAAACGATTATTACAACCTATATCACATGTAGGTCCCGTGTATTATGGAATACAGCCCAGACACGTTCCACTCTCAACGTCACAACGACCTTCCAAACAGTTCTGATGGCAAGGTGTAGAACAGTTCTCTCCATAATAGCTGGAATCTGGGCAACCAGTTGATAAACGTAAATAACACAGTTTGTTTTCTTACACACTGTTGAATTTACAATTAATAAAAAAGCCTTTCGCAGAAAGTAGCTAGCATGACTAAGAACATTTAGAGATATTTATTTTGCAAAACAAAAATGCTGCATGTAATGTATATGGATAGCATATATCCGTAATATCTACCACTTACACCCCTGATTAACACTTGTCACATATATTAAATACTGATGTCATGTATAGCCATTAACATAGATGTCGTAATGTTGTAAAGACTTAGTATGCATACATATTCTATTCATGTTATTTATAATATGATGTCAATATTTCAAGATTATTTTGTACCAAAATATATGATTGCTACATAAACAATCATAATTCTGTTATACTGTCAATTGACATTTTTATTATATCAG
The DNA here is from genome assembly GCA_016163765.1 of Magallana hongkongensis. Taxonomy (NCBI): domain Eukaryota; kingdom Metazoa; phylum Mollusca; class Bivalvia; order Ostreida; family Ostreidae; genus Magallana; species Magallana hongkongensis. Next base: position 20,360,767 of record WFKH01011926.1, read on the forward strand.
AAATACTTGTATATGTTTCTCAAATTATGACTGTATATAATGAATATCCCTGTGCTGTATGTATATGTATATATCCTTCACTATGGGCAGGTATATGTCAATTTGAGAGTTATTGCCCTGTTTGTGCTTATGATATATGTGTATATCTATGTAATGTGTATCGTTCCATTCCTCTCAAATTGTTTAACTGAATTCCACCTTTATCTCAAACGACTGTGTAGTGCGCAGCCAGCGCGCTAGGTTACGTTCGTCATAGAAAGAATGATTTTAGTCTTTCAGGATGGCCGAGTGGTTAGCGCGGTGGCCGCGCACTGTTAGAAGAATAGGTTCCAGAGCTCGTAAGTTCAAGCCTTAATCGGGGCGGAGATGGAGCTCCAATAAAGTGTATTTCCCTGTGCTTTATATATATATATATATATATATATATATATATATATATATATATATATATATATATATATATCTTATTCTTTACCTACATGTACATGTATTACTTGTTATGATATTGTCTTAATGTTTATGAGATACCTTTTTGCGTGTAACACTACATCCCAATGAAATGTATTACATGCCAATTGTGATCCTCTAACAGAAAAAAGAAATATATAAGAAAACAATCTCACAGATGTTTACATTGTTAGCAACTGTTTTCATTTATCATATTACCATATACTTCTATTTCACAAAGATGGTTATATACATAGGAACTATATTCTACAGGAAACGGAGGGTGGGTTCTGTTGTTGTAATATATGACGAATCTTCCATCCATGATATGTTTAAAGGGTTTGGTATGATCTCCTTTGTATATATAGTGTCTCTAAAACACATAATTCCATCCTCCTTTCTAGTTGTGTTTGATATGTAGAGCGAGAATCCAAGAAAGTAATCAGTTAAACCATTTGTTTCATCTGTTATCAAAACAATTCTAAATCAGATTACAAAGCTCTAAAACGTTTTATAATGGACTTATTAAGTTAAGTTGGTGTATTTTTGTTTGTTTGTTTGTTTGGTTATTTTGGCATTTTAAATGCCTACTAAGATTTAAAAAAAATGATTTCACAGAGTTATTCAAATGCATAGTATAATACATGTATATTTAATTTTATATCTCAAGATTTAAGTAATTTTCAAAACGGTTTATCACTATTTCAGCCTTTTTTTAAAGCAAAAAGTGGTTGCTCACACATGTTGTACTAGTATCTCGTATTGCAGGAGAGCTATAAGGAAGCATATACGTTTACAGTTTCATGTAACACTGCAGAAAAAAAACACATCATTGTTAATATCAAATATCCAAATATTTAAATAATAGATAGTATTGAAGTCACAACCGGGTTCTTTAGATGCGTCATTATGCCTATTGGGTAGTAAAGACTCTATCTCTATATATATCTCTCTCATATCAGGAAAGCTTTAGAGAATCATTAAATTTTTAAGCGACAATTACCCAAAGTATGTCTGTTTAGTATAAAAAATTCAAAGGTGCATTGGATTTAAGCGTAATAAAATCAATACCCCATTTCTTCGATGAGCTTTAAAAACATTAATCATGACTGATATTTTCAAACAATGGAGAAAAAAATATCTCATTCTGGGCAGCAACAACATTTTTTTACTACAAGAAGATTTTCAAATCTGAAATTTATTTTAAAAGTTAAAAAAAAAATCCTATTTAATATAAGGAGTTTTTATATCATTTTGCTATTTTTGTTTATAAAAAAAAAACAGCTTGATTTTAACTTATGAAAACTTTGAATGAGGAGTTTTAACGTTATATTTCTGTTACTGGATACCAGGAAATATTAGAACTTTGTCAACAGGCAATATGGATCTTACCACAACCGTCCGAGACTCGTTCACTATAAACTATGATTCCCGCAAAGTTACAGTTGTAAGATTTTCTTGCGAAGACATTAATTAAAGACTGTGACTAAAAATTAACGGAGCGTACCACAACGAAACTGAGAACAGAAGACAACCAAAACACAATGATAATCAAAATACCCACCCCCTGCATGCTACTATCTTAAAGAATGCAAAGTTATAAAAACAAAAATACATATGTCCAAAAGAAAAGTTTGTTTTTAAATAAAAAGTAGATTACGATATGACAAAATGAAATGAAACTGCGCCCCAGACACGACAGGAAGGGATGTAAAGGTATAGGTTGAACTGACATTTGAGAAAAGTTTAATTCGAATCAGGACTAAACACATCTAGCTGCAATGTTTTTCTGATAAAACATGTAACATCGAAATCACTCTCTCCTTTTCTGTGAGATATATAAACGCACATTATGAATATAATTAAACAATTTTATACTATTTGAAAAAGGGAAATTTATTTAAACAAAAGTTTGTTTTTTTTTTCTTAAAAATGAAAAGTTGACAAAATGATGCACTGCCAAAGTAAATGGTTACCAAAAGGTTACTGAATAGCATCGTTCTGCCATCAGCGACATTTAAGACATTCAATTGAATTTCACATGTTCATATGTCATTATGTGGTAATTCTACAACACGATCATATTCTACATTGATTATGAACCGTACCATGTTCAATTCATGAACACATGTATCTACTTTGTAAGGAAAATATAGACATCAACATTTATATTTAGACCACCACTCCTGTTAGTGGATGAGCTACAAAGCCAGTACACTCTAGGTTTTTTCATTCAAAATCAATCTCTCGAAGGAATACTTAAAAAAATAAATGAGGATTTTGTGAAAAGATTAATTTTAATGTTAAATTTTTACTTACCGTAAGCTGAACAACATGTCATCAGGCATATTACGATACAAAGAAATACTGCTGTCATTTCTTCTAGTCACCAGAAACAACTGCACATAATTCAACAAGGAAGTATATGTAAAATGATAACTTTGAGAAAGACACATTAGCATTACAAATACACGCTTATTTTTCCCACAAATAGAATATTTTACACAAAAATATTCGTATGTTCATGTTTGCAAAACAATTTATTATTTAAACATAATATTTATCTCCTTTTTAGAATGCCAATACTTCAAAACATGATCGTGAAAAACAACTCATCCTCTTGTGTGAACAATGTCCCTTTGTTGTTATAGGGTTGAAACCACTTCAGTTTTATTTTAATGATCCTTAAATGAAAAACTAGATACTTTGATACTAATTTTAGTCACCTTAAGTCGGGATTTCTTCCTCATCTGTATGACTCTTTCATCATTTGTTGTATATTTGTAATCTGTAGGTGTTTACAAATACCCGCCATGTGTTTATTTTCATTTAAAATTCAATGTAGTCAATGATTTCGATAAGCGAATTTTAAAGTACAGCTGCATAATTCGTGTAGTCTTTTAATAACGTTATGACACTTCTTAACGACAGTAACATAATACAGCGTAGAAAGACAACTTCTTCCTCATTTGCAAGACCAAATTTAATCTATTATATTTCTATCTACTTGATATATTTGGGAAAGACTACATGACATGTGTGTTTATTTTAGAAATATTTTAACAACTATTATTCTCAACCCTCCTTTTATAACTAAAATGTTTTAATCATGAACGCACCTTTAGTGCGTTATTTTTTGTTTGATAGTTGTATTACGATAATATACACCTCCTGACTAGATTATTGTACTTTATATTGATATGGTATGTTCCTATTTGCAGGGGCGTGTCATAATTGATCTATATAATTTTCTTATTAGTGATCGCTCTAAAAAATCAGTGTAAATATGTTGCACTTAGATGTGAGAACTATATTCAACCCTTCCCTTAAGAAGAGATGCTCAGTCGATTTAATGCCTCAAGAAGATTAACGGTAGTACATACTACCGCGTCCTTATAAATAAGTTCTTATGACTAGCAGACTGTAAAGTAAAATATAAACATCGTATTTACGTGTAAATAGCACGGCCTTTATATATATATTAAGCTGATTGTATTTCTTCTTATTTTATTTTCAGGCTGTTCACAGGACGCATTCTAAACTTCATTAAACGTTCAAAAGTCACCATAAGGGCTCAAATTTTCGCTAAAGACGATTAAACTGTCTACCTAGAACTGATAGAAAACTTACGCAATACAGATTATACGGTTTAGATAATTTGTCAAGTTAGTATTCCCTGTGCTGTGGCCTTCAATCAAAAATCTAATTTTATTCGAGTTAAGGGCCATTTTTTTATCTTCTACAAGAGATAGTGCCATATTCCATCTGTATATATGTTTCTTTAAATGCCGCTAATATTCTACTTATTTTTCTTTAATAGTTCCTAAAATAATATATGAATATTGGACATTATTGACGAATTTTGACATCTAGATTACCTTTACCAATTCATTTGGTTTACACAATTTGCAGAAAATACTTAAATAAATAAATAACTGTTTAGATTAGATACAGATATAAACAATTAATAATCCGAAATCTGCGTTAAAGCTTTGATCAATATACCACTTGAATATATGTTAAAATGTCATATGATTTTTTTTTTTGAAAATCCTAACATATTCCACATGTATTTTTGTTTATAAATATAGACAAACATTTGTGAAATAAAACAAGGAAGTTATTTACCCATTGAAATATATAATACGTAATTCACTTAGAGCTACGCTATGCTTGTTTTAAGTGTAACTCTTATAAATGTACGCACAGAAGTGCCTCTGTTTAGACATACAATTTTATCCTACATTATATCCTACATTTAATTCATGTCGTTAATGACATGTCACAGTCGAGAAATTTGATACCAGTATTTTAGTTTAAAATGGCGACACTTGGAAAGCACCACTTGCTCATATGGAGTATAATTTACAATTTAAAAGCCAAATGCGAAATGAAAGGCATTTGTTTCGGAATGTTGTTTTTAAAAACATGTGGACAATCTCTCTCATTCTCATTCCCTCTATCTCTCTCTCATACACATAAGCTGCTCATAAGCTGCTTCTCTCTCTCTCTCTCTCTCTCTCTCTCTCTCTCTCTCTCTCTCTCTCTCTCTCTCTCTCCCAAGCTAATATGTATCTCTACGCACATTTTCTGAAACCGACCTACGAAAATAAGATTATTTATCACATTCAAAGGGAAACTCGCCTCTTTTTACATGTAAAACATACCACGCTACGTAGCTGGGCACTGAAGATGCTTAAACATATTCAAAACCAAGTTAAATGATTTTTCTTTTTTAAAGTGTTTTTTTTTTCCTAGAACACAAAAATGAAGTGTACAGTGTGTATTATGCGTTCGCTAAATCTTTATCATTGTTAATACGTTGTGCATTGTATAAAGAGTGAGAAAAAATTATATGTCAGTAGAATTACACATGTTGATTGTGTAATGGGGATGACATGGTAGTATCCCAGTCTTCTGTGTCTACGGCCATATCCTGCACCATCAGCAGTTTATCCTCCGTGAGAATGGTGCGGAGATTAATAAAATTTTCCACGACCCCTGATGTCATTCGACAAAATCATGAACTTTTTTTTTTCAGAAAGCTGTTTTTCCGGATATTGTTAGTGCCATAGACGACACCCATTTCCAGATAATTGCCTCAAAAGACAATGAGAATGATTTTGTAAATAGACATCACTATCATAGTTTAAATGTGCAAGTTGTATTTGACGCCCAATATAAACGCATTGACATTATTGCAAAATGTCCGGGTTCAACGCATGATGCCCGCATTTTGAGCGAGAGTGGTCTGCGAGTCCTTTTTGAGAATGTTCACATCCCTATCCATACACATCTGTTGGGCGACAGTGGCTACCCATCTCGTAGATGGCTACTTACACCATATAGAATGCCTCAACCGGGTCCACAGACAAATGGCAAAAGGTAAGTATAATCATATATCAATATCCTATCAAATTAATATATTCCATTGATATTTGTGTGAGAAAAAAAAACAAGCAAACAAATGAATTAAAATTAGACAGCGGTTTTGAATTTTTGAAGAAAAATCAATATGTGCACAGGGCCAACTTCAATTTTTCGGGTTGTGAAAAAAATATGCAAAAAAAAAGAAGAGAAAATCTTTAATTTTTACTTGCTCTCAAAAAGGAGGAGTACAGCTTATTCTTAATTTTCATATCAAATTTCTTTACGCAAATTTAAGAAAATGTATGGAGCACGAAATTGTATAGAGGATGGACAGGTTTGTCCCCATGATGCTATTTGTACGTTTCAATGTCGAAATTGAAGAGAGAGGTTTGTGAGCACTAGTTGACCGATACCCATTTTCCGTATTTTTTTTTTTTTATTTTTTTTTGGCCATATGCATCACATCATTTACCTTCTGATTTGAAATAAAATTAAAATGATGTAATTATTTATAGGGCGCATAAAAAGACAAGATGCGTAGTAGAAAGAAGGACTGGCCAGTTGAAACGGCGCTTTCATGTTTTGCATAGGGGAATACGATTGTCTCCTCGGAAAACATGCCAAGTTATCACAGCATGCGCAGTCCTCCATAACATATGTAAAGAGCGACAAATACCCATTCCCTATGATTATGATGACAACGAAACCGATGAAAATTAACGATGATGGCGATGATGCAGAGGGTCGTTTGCACACAGGGAATGGTGGGGCTGTCCATGGCAACATCATTTCTGGCACATTGTACATGCAACAGTTTGCTGAAACCCATTTCTGATAATACAACTTGAAAAACGGTAAATGTTCAATAAGTGATATATATTTATTAATTACTTATAACAAAACATAGCATCTTTTATAGTAAGATATGTTGAACTGTTAAAATCTTACAAGGTTAAGTAAAATGAAATAGAACTTTTTAACACATGTGGTCACATACCACATAATATAAATCAACAACCTTTATACAACCATCACTTTGTAATAATTAAATTTTGAAACGAACATATAAAATTCCAAAATACCAAAAATTCATGAAACCAGAAAAACGCCCACAAAATTAGCTTAAATTATTCTAGGGGTATCTGGATATTGCTATAATGACTTTGTGTCATTGATATCAAATATGCAAGACAAAGAGTGTATACCATTCCCCAAATAATCATGATGAAATTATACAAAAGTTGAACTTTGGATTAATTAATACATTTTTCATTAAAAGGTAATGAAAATAAGTAATAAATTAATTATGTTGTAACATGCTTTCTAATTGGCCGAAAGTTTGGTTTATATCCTATATAGAATGTTGTCTAAGTCACAATAAGACTAACAAGACTGTGCAGGCAATTTTTAACAGATTTTTTTTACACTTGTCCAGTCAGAGCTTCATGAAAAGAAGATAGGAGAATGTGGGGGGTGGGGGGTGGTAAAATAGGTAAATATATATATTTTTAATTCGCCTTCAGAAAGTTATTCACTTTGACTTGGAGCGAAGAGATGACATGTTGATTATATCATTAAGACATACACTCTGGTATTTGCAAGATAATACAAGTAAGCATGTTTAGTGCAAATGTACACAAAGTGTTTAGGAAAATGTGTTAAAAGCACAAGAAGGAGAAAAACACTGTATTTAAATAAAACAAACATTCACTGAATAGTCACCTCAATCAAACGTATTTCAGTCATCTTTGAGGTAATAAACTGTTATTTATTGTATATATTCATCTTGACAATCTACATATTTTATTACTTATGTAGGAGAGAGGAGCACTAAGGATTGTGATTATGACAATATATATTTGATTGATGTATCGCAATGTTTTTTTCATGTGTATCACCGATCATAGGTAAGATACACTTGCTTGATTTAACTAGAAAGTAAATGAATAGTATATGCATAAACAACTTACCTTAGAAATATGATATAAACGACTAAAATGCCGGCGTCAATTATCGCAACGATTATCGTTCCATTAAAGTTTACTGCTTGTGAGAAAACCTACACTGAAAATTTGTCCGCGTGATCCATAGGTTTCGGAGTTGCATTTCCAAAATTTTATGAGATTCGTCTGCGTGGTTATGGTGTTATCGTGTTTCAAGCACAGTATCACTGAAAAAATTAAGGAACGTATTTCAATGAAATATATAGGGACATGAATATCTTAGTCACGAAACTCATTTCAAAACTATGCTCCAAATATTTCAACAAACCAGACGAATTTAATATTATTCAACACAATAACAAAAGAGATAATTTAAAATCATTTCATAAAAAAATTATCAACATGTGTTATCGGCCAAGTTTTTTGCAAAACAACTTTAAAGTTTTGAAAGATGTCACGAAACCTTATATTTTTGTTATGACCTTAGCGCGACGTCATTATTTTCTCACATCTGAGAACCAAAAAATGAGAATGCGTTTATTGACAAGATTAACTGGTTAACACATATTAGAACATGTAAATGCTAATTTGATATTATTATAAATGATATCGAATGCACAAATGCAATTAATGTAAGATTGTGAAGAGAAGAATATAGACAATTTTCTTTTCCTGAAACTTTCCCGAGTCAATCAATGCAAAAATAATTACAACAAAACTATTGACATGGTACTTTTTTAATTGCACTCAATGATTAGCTAAACCCAAAAGAATTTTAATAGTTTGATCGGTAGTTCCAAAAGCAGACGTTTTAATTGTAAAAGAAGCGAAGTCAATGAATACTGTTCAATTTATTTACTTGCCTAAACATAATTTTAAATAGAACAGTTCCAATGGACACTCATACTTTAAAGAACAAACTGCGACCATGAATGTCACGTCTTGAAATTTTTAGCACTTGATAATTATAAATGTTTGTATATATTGCATTCAAGCCTTTTGAAATATTTCATTATATGTTTTTGAAGATCATTTGTTTTGTTAAGACGGTGAACTTTTTACGATTCTATTGTGACGTCAGCAAACCCGCGAGCTAGAGATGTCTTAAAGAAGACGATTCTCATCTTCATCTGAACATTTTATAATGTGGACTCTAAATCAAAAAATTAATCCAATAATATTATATGGTATCGTGATGTACATTAAACACGTTTACATTAAATGTTCCAATGTGATAATTTATTTCTAAATGTACACATTAAATTCCCAGTGTGATAATTTATTTCTAAATGTATAATCATAACAAGCTAACTTCTACCAGACCATATAGCTAATTAAAGAAAATATTTGCTTCTTTATTAGGGTATTCTGTCTTCAGCTATATTTAAATTGTTTCTTTTTCAATTTTCTTAATATTCCTATTTTTTCTTACACATTTTGTGAAGGCGATTTCTCGGAGATGCCTGGTTTGATTTACTGCAAAAACTCAGGGCTGATGCCTTCTCACCTGAAGTTTGTACCGCCGTGACAGTTTTTAAAAATTTACTTCCGGGCGGAGGTTATCGTCGTCAAACGATTTTTTAAAGCCAACTTTGTCTGCGACGATTCTCAAAAACGAGTAAAGACAGAGGCTGAACATTTCAGAGATGATAGACGTCCCTTTTTTATGGTGCACCGCGGTCAAGAAAATGTCTGCCGTCACTTGCGGTTGTCACCGGAAGCAAATTTAAAAAAAAATAATTTTTCCAGGTTTTTTTTTCTTTTTTTTTTTTTTTATTTTTTTCAAAGTTAATAGTCACCTCTCTACTGATTCAGAATGTGACAGTATGTACAGTTGCCGGGGCATTGAAATGAACACTTGTCTCCATAGAACCCATTCGGACAGTCTGAAGATCAAATGACATTCAAAAGCATTGTCGTCAATAGCACAAGATTCCTTTTAATTACATACTTATATGCATTCTAAAAACCATATCCTTTTATTTGGATGTCATTTGTTTAATTGGGGGAAGTATACTCCATTCCATACCATCTTAATATTTAATCTTAAAATTATGACTTGTTTTCTTTCTTGTGTCGGATTTGAAGGGTGGTAGGCGAGAGAAACAAAAGAAGGATACATATTTCAAACAACCCTAACAATTAGATAACATAGATTATTGGACTTATTTTCTGAGAATTTAACATTCTGGTGTCTTTTTCTCCGAAGGCGCGGAGGTAATTTTTTTTTCATAAATTTACTACGCAATATCTACATGTACCACTTTGAAATTTCAGGCGAAGATTTATTTAAATCAGCTAATGCTATAGTAACACCACATTCTGCATTCCTGAGTTTTATAAAATAGTTTTTCTTTAGTTTTAAAATACTTTGTTATTATAAGGGTTCATCTAAGCTATCGACTAAACATATCTAAATGAATCTTTTAATGAATATGTTAAAGTGTCTTACATATTTTATGCATGTTACAATATCCATATATACAGAAACCGTCAACATGATAGCATTTTTAATCATCCATCGCTTCCATTACACTCAGCTTGCAGTTGCCACAGAACATCCAAGACCAAACTTCCCCTCATCACACTCTACAAAATAAATTTATTTACACTTTCAGCTATGTAACTTTTTATAAAAATATTCATTCCGTATGGAATTAATTTATACGTTTTGATTTTGAAAAAATATCCCGGTTTTTAAATAGATATTTATTTAGTGTTTATGTTTCAAGATACAACCCTTCTAAACAACCTCCCTTCTCCAAGCATAGAAGAAAACCAAAAGAAAGAAAAAACAAACCAACAAAAACAAAAATGAAAACAAAAATCAAAATAAACTAAAATTATTTTACACTTTCAGCTATGTAATTTTTTTTTTATAAAATGTTCATTCCATATGGAATTAATTTATCTGATTTGATTTCGAAAACATATCTAGTTTTTAAAATAAATATTTATTTAGTGTTTATGTTTCAAAATACAATTTCTTCTTAACAACCCCCCCCCCCCCTCTCCAACCATAAAAGAAAACATAAAGAAAAAAAACCCAAAAACAAACCAACAAAATACAAAAAAATATCAAAATCAAACAAAACAAAACAGCCAAAGAGAAAATACATGTACAAAACAATAAATGATAACTTGATATACTTTGGCTTCTTCTTTAGGTTGAAAATGTACCGTATACACATTTAGTTAATATTTAGTTAGCCTATACACGCGACGAATGAGTTCTATGTTACTTTAAATGTGCTAAGATTTGCTATTTTTCTATCTTTTGTCTCTGATACTATAGCAACGGTTGTCCTTCACATCAAATTTATGGAATCTTGCTGCTTTTTAAATCAATATGTATCAATGTTTGCAATACATAAAAAAAAATAGTGGCAATGCGTGTCGGAACCCTTATATGCAATTTAGATTTTCATTAGATAAAATGAAAAATAAGATTTATTCTTACTTATATCACATGTTGGGTTTTTCTATCCAGCCTGGCACCCTCCTTCACACTGTCCCGTTATTCAGGTACATCTTTTAGTAACTCCACAGTTTTTATTACATCTGCTCTCACAGTATGGCCCAAACCACCATAAATTACACTCTGTAAAAAAATGGATTTTTTCACAAAATCCAATTTATACGTTTTTTTAAAAACAACTAAAAAAAAAACCCCCACTCCATATCACTTCAGTTTCTTAAGACCTATATCCCTTTGATATTTAATCAACTTTAATATTGTAAGAAAAATCCATCGTTATTTATTTATAGATGTAAATATCACGTGTCGGCTTTAAAAAAAAAATATTTAGCTTGCAACATGCTTCATATTTTACATTGACTTTACTATATTATTAGCAAAATCTTACCATACACTTGAACTTCACACAGATCGCTGATGGAAACGGATGATAGTCAGATGGAAATGGGGGATGTGTTCCTTTGTTGTAGTAGATGACGTATCTTCCACTTATTTGAGTGGTTATGTTTTTTGGATTAGGAATTGTTATTATGGTGTAGTTGGTGTCCAGTAAACACAATTTCCCGTCTTTTTTGTCGGTTGTATTCGATATATAAACCGAATCTATCAGCGAAACTGTTGAAGCCGTCTTGTGGAAAACCTGAAGCAAAATAAAAATAAGTAATTTATTTTTACAAAATGAAACACCTTGAAGATTTGCGCTATGGTAAAGAATATTCTAAATACGATTCTTAAGTAAATATTTTAATCACAACGAAGAAAACAAATACATTAAACTTAAACTATTTTTTAGCATACCATAAAAAGCCAAACGTTCGTTCTCTTTCATACTCAAAGACTTAAATACAAGTTTTTCAACATACGTACGAGGCGAAAAGAAATAAGAGCATCGTTTAAAATATGCGAAGAGAACCGAACTTTAAATTAGAAGGAATATTATACAATGGTAGCCTTTTGATGAGGTCAATACACGGTTTTACAGACATGATAAGAGGATATCAACCGAGGACGAAGTCTGAGGTTGATATACTGTCATCAGGTCTATAAAACCATGTATTGACCGATATCAAAATCCTATACTGCTTTATTATAATAAATCAAAAACTAATTCTCTTCATTCTCTTCAAGCATATAATTGTAAAATATTTTGTTCTTAATGTATAGGTGTTGCTTTCGCTATTATGACGTCACAATGTCGCAGGTGCCAAAACCAGTATTTTTTCATGAAAATCTAGTTTTTATTAGTATAGTAAGGTCTATAACAGATTTATAGCACTGTAATGTGACAGCAATCAGCCAAGCATGTACTTGGGGAAAATACGATATTATAATAAGTAAATTTGTTTACATATTTTTTATCCACGAATCATGGCAAACCAGCAATAATGCTAGTAAAATCTAAAATTTACATTTTTCGGTTTGTTGGTATGTAAATGTACCGTGTAAAACACACTATCAACAATTCAGCACTTATCATTTGAAGTCGATCCTAAATTTTAATTTGCCGGTACATGTTCGTGTTGATATGATATAAGATTGTAAGGGAACTATTCATATTTAATCCATATCAATATCTCACTTAATCATCATATCAATATATGCATTACATTATTTGTGCGATCGTATATTGCAAGTAACTTTCCAGACATAGTGCTCGCTAAGCTTATCAATATCATAAAACCTTCATGAAGGAGGCTGAAGTTATCGACAGATAATTTAAGGTTTCTTTAAGTCATATCTTGAGCTATTTGTTATGTCATACAGTGCACAGCGATATAAAAAAAAGTGTTGTTAATCAAATTGAAAAGGTTAATTGAGTGATATTATATATTTTATCATATAATGATTCTTATCATTCAATGATAGTTTTTGTTTAAATATGTTAAACATTTATAAACGATTTTTTAATTGATTTGAAACATTTTATTGGTGGTTTTCTTTCCATGAGAAAAAACAATGCCATAATACTCACTTAAAAAATAACTTACTTTCATTAGGAAAATACACAACAATGTGAGCTATATTGTGAACTTTTCCCAGGTCTACACGCCATGTGGC
>WFKH01011926.1:20374162-20391738 GCA_016163765.1 Magallana hongkongensis
GGAAAATGATCGATTTTCTGACTTAATTAAGGAGGTTATCAAGCTGTAAAACTTTTTTAAACCGGGTTTTCGAATGAAAAAATCCGGATATTGAAATGGTGAAAATGGCGGGCGGGTGGGCGGGCGGGTGGGCGGCTGCCAAAAGGGTACCCTTATTGTACGGATAACTCCTCCTACAGTTTTCAAGATAGGAAGTTGTTCTTTTGCAGATCAATTGTACATATATCATAGTTGTGCATATTGCGAGGATTTTGATTTCTGATAATTTATGAAAAAAATACCAGCTTTTGAACTTAATCATTTTTTGACAAAATATTGTACATAGGGTACCCCTATTGTATGGATAACTCCTCCTACAGTTTTCAAGATAAGAAGTTGTTCTTTTGCGAATCAATTGTACATATATCAGAGGTGTGCATATTGCTAGGATTTTGATTTCTGGTAATTTATGAAAAAAATATCAGCTTTTGAACTTAGTCATTTTATAGGCAAAATATTGCATATGGGTACTCCATTTCTCTGGATACAGTAGGTAGTGTTTATCAATTCAGGGTTGATATGGATTATGGATACAGTTCACATAAAAGAAAACCCAGTTTGCTGTCACATTGACAACTTTTCACTTGTTGTATAAATTGAACTACAAACAATATCCAGGACTGCGTTCAATAACCGAGATGCGTGCATAGCCGCTAGGTTATAGATCATATCTAGGTCTATTGAATGATTAGCTAGCCTAGCCTCTAGTTCATTGATTTGAAGTTAAAATTATCAACAGATAAATAAATTCACCGACATGATTTGGTAATTGCATGCAGAAATATATGTGTTAAAATTCATAATAATTTATCAAACGAACCAAATATCATCATTAAATAATATAATTTTTGTGTTTGTTGCAACTTGGTAACTAAGGCAGCCATCTTGAATTTGATGCTTAGTCATAAATTTTTAGGCTAGGTATGTCTACATGTACCTAGCGGCTAGCTAGCTAATCGTTTTACAACCTAGTTGCTACCTAGCCACTACAATCATGAACACAGAATAAAGCGAGATTTGAACTCTAGGATCTGTGTTTCACAATCTTATAGCCACTAGACTATAGCGTTTATTAAAAACAGTTAACTACTAGTGCAATAACAGAAACAATCCAACTTTATATGAAATAAAAGACTGACTAGTATAAAATTGCATGCAACAGAATTTGTCATTGTCATATGCAAGGTGTAGCTTCAGAATTTGCGTTAAATCATAACACCATAGTCTTTCCACATGTGCAATGTAAACAAATAACAGAAAAGTTTTTTATGCCTATACCATACACTTGAAACAAATCTTTTTTTCTTCCGACACTAAGTTTCAGTTTATTTCCTTACGAAATGCTTTACTGTTGATCGACTTTATATTATAAAAATTTAAAAGTCTGGAATTCTGTTCATATTTCCCATTAGTACTTGTACTACTTTTGAAATACATAAAACACTATGCTATCCATCTTCTATTGTCAGTTCTGTTCTAGGAATTATTTTGCCTTTTTTCCGACATCACAGCCCGTATACTTATGTATGAAACCCCATTGCAACATGCTGTTTACAAAACTACGTATGCTCTTTGACCTTTCAATGCACTGACAAATATTCTATTATTTTAAATCTTTGATGTTTAAGAAAAAAATATTGTGATAATTTGTGCGCTGCTGCAAATAATTAGAATTATTTTGCCTTAACACCGATACCGCAGCCGAGTACTTCTCTGCATTCTATTATTAGACATCGCGTCATCAGATTATTTTACATGATTGTAGGTGGCACTTATTCGGAAGTGACATCCCCGAAAAGCAATGCCAATAAGCGCTTTGCGTACTGCGTACGCTTAGCGCTTAAAAAAGAGAAATAAATGTATGAGAAAAGTTTTTTGATTTTTTCGTTAAATTTTTATTTTTCTATGATGGATGGATGGATGATTGAATGGATGGATGGATGGATGGATGGGTGGATGGATGGATGGACCAATCGAGCGATTGATCTGTTTATATATTTGATATATTTTTATGTTTATAGAGTGTGAAGGCGGGACGTTTGGTCTCGGCTGCAACAAGACATGTGGAAATTGCAAACATATGGAACATTGCGACCATGTCACAGGTTTATGTACTCATGGGTGTGATCCTGGGTATTATGGAATACGCTGCACATATGAACAACGTAAATCAAATACTTTCTTAAGATAGTTTTATCTGACAATCCACATTACTATTATTAAGTAGCAATAAGTTGTCATAGTTCTGGAGGGCACCAGTCCTTGGCATTTTTTTTAATTTAAAGTATACTCATATATATTTAAGAAGTATTGCCGGCAGTCACGAATAATAAAATGGGTTCAAAGATAATTTCTATCTGGAATCAAAAATTATATATATTTATAAAATATCACTGCTTAACTTTGACTGTTTCTTAGAAAATTTACTTAATAACACTGTTTTATTTTTCTCAAAATTATTTCATGAAATAACAGTGAAAATGCAAGGTTGAGCAATAATGTTATATTACATTTATGCATTTCTAAATACCAATGTATCTTTCAACAGTTTGCGAACCAGGATACTATGGTGTAAATTGTATGCAAAGATGTAGTTCCCATTGTAAAATGTCTGGAGTATGTCATCATAGAAACGGAATTTGTAAAGATGGGTGTGAATTAGGCTGGAAGGGAAAACGCTGTGAAGAAGGTAAATGACCTTTATGTTAATTTGCAATTTTAGGAATTTTCTTTTGATGTTTGAGTAATTTCAGCAGATACATGTAAGTTTTAATACACGATATCATTTTAAATGATAATATATGTTTTTGATTTAAGAACAGATTAATGAAGGTAGAGGTATCATCATTGACCACTATACGATTTATTCATCCACCATTGCTGTTATACTTGTCATTGGCCTTAGATGCTTCACGTAATTTATTTTTGGTAAGTTGATTTGAATGACTATGTCATGGTTCTATAACTTTTGCTGTTCTGTGAGATGCCTGATAATGAAGTACCGTCTACCTTTTTTAAATATTTCTTGTGTATATTTGGACATATGATGGCTAGATGATTTTGAGACTATGATTATATTGATCTTCAATAAAAAGAAGAATTATATACAAAGAAAAATAAAATAATTCAAATATTAAATATAAAATATTATAAATGTATCTTTACGTAATAACAGTTTATGAATTAAAAACATGCCTAAAAATGAAAGTAGATTCAATGGCTAATTGATATTTACCACATAAACTCTTTAAGGTTATAATCTAGTAAATAAATTAGGTGTATACTCCTGGAACTAGGTCCATATTGATGGCGTAATTGATTTATTAAATCATTTTTCCGTACTGTAAGGCTTCAAATGAATCGTTTTTAAAATAAAACATATCTTGACAAATTATTTTTTTTTAAAGTAATCTCCATAGTTATGCTTAATTTGATATCATCTAAATGAGGTCAAGAGCTTGTTTAATACCTTTTTTGGAGAGTCTGTTGGCATTTTAGATAGCTTTCATTAGTCAAAAATGAACAAAACTCAGATACTTATTTCTTAATTCCTTAATATGGCATTAAAAATAAGGTGAACAGATGATTTTTCATTGTGTTTAACAAAATTTCAGCCCTGATACATCAAACAAAGTCATTGTTATGATGCATTAGTGAACGAATTTATGTCTTAAATTTTATAAACCTGTCATTTACTAGATCTTGATTATAACAAGATAGAGGGATAATATGCTATTCCATTAGATATTCTTTGAACGGTTTTCAATTAAAACATGTAAAAAATAAAACGTTGTACTTAGCCTTTTGCCACATTTATGACTCATGCGTGTTGATTTTTAACAATAAATATCCTAATCCAAGTTTTACTTTTTCGCATTTGTATTCATAATGTCTTTTAATTAATTATTCTATTTTTTTTCACAAAAAAAACTAGTTTAAAGAAAAATATAATTGAATAATGAATATTATAAAAAAGAATATTGTTCTTCTTAAAAACAATTGCATGCATCTACATTTGTCATGAAAGTATTTTTCTTTGTTTTTCAGGATAAAGATGATAAAAAATACAAAGAATGGAAAATATAGACAAACGTTTTGTCAGGAACATCAGCAAAAGCTAAGGGAGAAGCTCTTTTCAACCAGGAACCTGGCTTACAATGACAGCCGGAAAAACGAAGATACGATTTTTTGGTCATATTGGGAATATAGAGTGTTTTTTTCTTTCTTTAAGAAAAAGAAGCTTGTAATATGTTAATGCCTTCCTAGCGCCTTACAATAAATGGTGTTCTTCAAAGCATTGTTTGTAATGAATACAGGTTATTTTTGTTACACTTTTAAGATATACAACAAGCATTTTTAATGTATGTTATAGCAAAATTTGTATTAATGTTTTTCAATGAGATATATGAAGCCTTTGCGGCAAGTGACATTAACACACAAAAGGAGAAGGAAAATAAAAATAAACACATAGATATAGACCTCTCGTGGTTACATGTGAAGACTAACTGGAGGATGTTCATGCAAGACGTGGAATTAGTGATCATTTTAATGTGGTTTTCAAATACTAAGCTCATCCTTTGTTATGTCCGTCGGACACATTGGTTCACCATATCGTGTTGTTATGAAACAAACCAACAACTGTAACTGAACGATTACACACGGATACACAAATGCATGTACCTAAATTCATGCCTTACTCTACTTGTTTTTGCATTTTGGATTATATTTTCATATAAAAAACCCAATACTATTTTGACTTTATTTGTAACTTTTCTTGAGCAGAATGTTGTAGTTTAATAAAGCATTAAAACGTTTAAATGATTGAAATTCTATTTGATTCATTAAAACTAAAAAAAAAAGTGTAGAAATATCATCTTACTAATAATGAGATGTAATTTTAAACTTTTGTACTTTGCACCATTATTCATCTGCATAAATAAAGATAGCATATATTAGCACGTTCTGATTGGCTGATACATATAAGTAACAAAAGGTAGTGCTAAAAACCCAAATGCATGGCTTAATTTTTTAAAGAATTCAAAATGCCTAAAATATCGTTTGGACAAAACATATCACAAATTACATCAATGCTATTATTTACAATAATGCTGTATTATGTTAAGAAGGAGGAACTTAGATAGATAGGGGAGGTAAAAAAAATGTAGCAAAGCATCCACACTAGATAAGACTTGTAACAACTCAATAATGAAACAACAAAAACGTCTCTCAGAAATAATGTTTTCTAGTTACCAAATGATAAATGAAAATATCATAAGTTAACATGTTAAAGGTTTGCTTTTGGCCAATGATAGAACGAATTATTTTATCAGACTTATCCATATAGACATAAAAAGACAAACATAGCTTTAGTCTTATTTAATCGCAATTTATAAAGAAACTACATGCATAAGTTATTTTGCTTAATGCAAATTTTGCTAGTTTGCTCTTTTTTTTAATATTGCATCAATTATACATTTCATTTTAGTTAACAAAAATTGATAATGAAATTTTTATGTAGTATATACATACAGGTACATAAACTTGATATCATGTATATAGATACAACTAAGATGCAACTGAAAGTCTTACCAATGCATAAAATTGCGACGGTATGTTATTTATCATAAAATGTAATTTTAATCTGGAACTTTTAAGCGTAGATGTAAAAACGTTTTAAATCTGTTTTGCTTTTTATTTTTTTTTATTTTTCATATTTTTGCGATTTCAATTGTTTAATAAGCGTTAGTGTTATCATTAGAAATTAATATGTTTCTCGAGATCGTATAAATTGATATTTTTATTCAAATGATGCCTTGTGTTGCGTTCATTTATCTATTATGCAATTTATCTATTATGTAACAATTTTACCAGATGCTTTCAGGAAGAGAGAGAGAGAGAGAGAGAGAGAGAGAGAGAGAGAGAGAGAGAGGGAGGGAGTTGTCAAAAATGGTCACATACTTCATTTAATGATCAAATTAGTACATACTTTGTATAAAAATTAATGTAGAATTCGACATATCTAAACTGAAAAACTGATATTGTTTTCATGTTACTACAGTATTACAAATAAGAATACTATTATTGGAAAGTTTTGTATGCATAAACCCATAACGCATTAAACGTGTTGTGCCGTTGTGTGCACTTATGCATAATCTGATCATCCAACCCGGACCTAGACAAACTTCTATTAGCTTTTATTGCATAACTTTGTAAAAAAAAAATTAATGGAATGTCTGTACGTCGTTGCTCCAAGGATGAATAATTATTGTTTGTTAAAGTTCTATAAAAAGACTACTCTTCAAATTCAAATTCCTAATAAAGTACGTTATTTCACAATGTAGAATCTTGTTTTACCTCCTTGTTCATTCCTTTCTTTATAATGGATAGTGTCTGGGTTTTCTTAATTTTCCCTGGATTACTGTTTCGCAGAAAATAATGGCAAGTACATGTTACTTATGATCTTTAAGAATATTCAACTATTCTTGTAGCTAGCAACTAAGAATCGATCATTTGTTCTTTTATGTTAGTAGAAAGTCAGTGAATATGGAAGTGATTTTTCAGGAGTTAACTTATCCTCTGGTAAATACATACAACACATGTGGAACACATACAAATCTAAAATGTATATGTATTATAAATCTAAACAAACTAAGAAATAGGTAGTCCGAAACATACGACGTTTTTTTTTTCTTTTTAAAAAAAGATTTTGATATTTTGCTAGCTTTGTTAAGCCAGTTTTGTAATGGCGCCGGTTCTGGTGTTTTCCTGGCAAACAAAATATCAAACTTGTTAAATATGCCAAGAAAACATCAAATATTTCGGAGCAAAATCTAGGTAAATTTAACTAAAGTTACTTGGTTTTATACCGTTGGAACAGCGTAGTGTGTTAACATTTACGGTTGTCGTCAATCGTCATTAGATTGAAAGCAGGTGTTCTTGAATGGGTAGACGGCCTAGTGGTTAGTGAGTTGGCGGCACACCACTTGTAGAGTGAGTTTCACATTCTAGAATTCAAACTCCTGCAGAGTCAGACGTGATGCTCTAATTTAGTTAATATAGATGTGCTTTATTTAATTGTTTATTTTAGAAGAAAACGTCGCATTTAACAAATCAGCGTGGCAGGAATACCCTGCAACGAAACTGGGGAATTTTGGAGCAGAACAGGCCGTGTACGGACTGTATTCAGAACTAACTCTCTATGGAGGACAGTGTACAATGTCAGAATATAGACATTCAACTGCCACATGGCGTGTAGACCTGGGAAAAGTTCACAATATAGCTCACATCGTTGTGTATTTTCCTAATGAAAGTAAGTTATTTTTTAAGTGAGTATTATGGCATTGTTTTTTCTCATGGAAAGAAAACCACCAATAAAATGTTTCAAATCAATTTAAAATTCGTTTATAAATGTTTAACATATTTAAACAAAAACTATCATTGAATGATAAGAATCATTATATGATAAAATATATAAGATTACTCAATTAACCTTTTCAATTTGATTAACAACACTTTTTTTTTATATCGCTGTGCACTGTATGACATAACAAATAGCTCAAGAGATGACTTAAAGAAACCTTAAACTATCTGTCGATAACTTCAGCCTCCTTCATGAAGGTTTTATGATATTGATAAGCTTAGCGAGCACTATGTCTGGAAAGTTACTTGCAATATACGATTGCACAAATAATGTAATGCATATATTGATATGATGATTAAGTAAGATATTGATATGGATTAAATATGAATAGTTCCCTTACAATCTTATGTCATATCAACACGAACATGTACCGGCAAATTAAAATTTAGGATCAACTTCAAATGATAAGTGCTGAATTGTTGATAGTGTGTTTTACACGGTACATTTACATACCAACAAACCGAAAAATGTAAATTTTAGATTATACTAGCATTATTGCTGGTTTGCCATGATTCGTGGATAAAAAATATGTAAACAAATTTATTTATTATAATATCGTATTTATATTTTTGTTTATTTTTTCAATGTATCCTATTAACAAATGATATCTTTGAAAATTAAACTCTAGGATTTGTCTAAAAACAACAATTTTTTTAAATAAAAAATATTTCAAAGTGTTTTGTGATTGGTTTCTGTGGAGTTTTGGTTAAAGTATTGAAAATATTCTACCTCGAGTAATGATACCAACTAATTTAATGATATTTTATCTTGTCAATATTATTTAAAAAATGGAAAACTTTCATACGTTTGGCAATTACAAAACACAACTGGGCAGAAATATCCAATTGGCTAGGTATTAAATTTGTTTTAAATCATAACAGCAACAGCATTAGGATCTCGAACATTTTTTTCCTAACTGAAGTTAAAGTTAGTCAATTGACGAAAGTTTAATAAACAGTCAGTTAACGAAGATAGAAGGTGAATGAATGGTATCTTAGCTCCTAACATATTTGGTTACATGACGGTGAGCAAACTTCAAAGCGCAAGTGGAACGTAAACGCAAGCCTATATGAAACAGTGAACGGACGATGATGCAAATTGAACGATTTAGTCGTTAATGCATTGGTTATTTTGTATTGCATTTCAGATATATTGTTGGAGTAGAGGTAACCAAAATAAAATGACAGATAAGATGTGTAGTGCTGTAATCACTAAACTATTTTTAAAACGCTGTCGGATAAATAATGATTTAAAAATGGTAAATCGGAGACCCAGAATATTTGCATGCTTGCTAGGTATGAGCTTTTAAAGTTATAACTACATTTAACTTCTACCCATTGTTATAAGTAAAGACATTTGCTACTTGTACTACAGCAGTTTCCGGTGGGTTTCCTTTTCTTTTGTACGTTTTATGAAGTAATGGTGCAGATTTGAACGATTCTTCCTTCGCGGAATTCCATTTCACATGCTATTCAAAATGCTAATAAAAGTTAAATATCCTAATTATTTCCCCGGTTTGTAGAACATCTGTAGCTTAATTCCTAAAGGCGGCGGAAGATCAATAGTGACCATTTGATGTCGACGATATTTTGGAAATTACTTTGCGCAAAATTAAAATCGTGAATTTTATGTTGAGCTGAGAAAATTACGATGATCTGTTTTCAAATCCATTCTTGGTTTTTTTGTTTTTTTTTTGTTTTTTGTTTTTTTTTTTTTTTTTCATATAACAAAACAAATGTTGACTGTGTTTTAGGGCAAACATTGATTTTATTATCCTCCTTGGGACAAATATATTGCCCTCCGCTTTGCGTCGGACAAAAGTTCGTCCCTTGGAGGCTAATATAATCAATGTTGCCCTCATCCCCAGTCAATATTTGTATATTGAATATAGTTTTTGTGTGATATATAACCTTCAAATAAGCTTAAAATAAGCAGCAAATCAACAAATAGCAATGCTGAAATTAAAAACAAGTTCTGAACATAATTGCAAACATTGTTTCTGCATGAATAAATGCACATGAATAGGAAACGCTATACGTCCATTTAAATATACTTCACCTAGATATACAGACATGATTTGTCGACGTAGTTTATTTCTTACTTCCCGGTCCGCGAGAATCATTTTCAATGGGGTTTTTTTCGTTGTTTTTGATATTTTCTTCTCAATTGTTCTGTTTAGTAGCAACTTACGGTAAGTAATAACTTACAATTCTTGGTATTTTTGTTTTGGAGGAGAACTTCAGTTTTGTAGAGGATGTATCTTAACTGAAATTAGAAGATAGGCCCACAGGTATATGAACATTGTCATATGCTTTGTTTTCCCTCTAGTGTAGAGAACATTAAAATGAAGTTTTATTTATTTGCCTGTGCTATCATTTTTACCTTTAATCCGTGGTGGGTTAAATAACAACTGTTAATATTCGTTGACATATAGATTCGTTTCAATATTGGGCCCCTTTAACGTCTCTCGTGTATTTAAATCTACCGAGTGTACATCTATATATAGTGATTTCTCAAGACTACATGCACTACAGTATAGGCATGTGCCGTTTTCAAACTAACATTGTGATTGTTATACTAATTGTATTTCAAATGAATTGTATTGACAATCACAAAGCAGCGTTAACACAAGAGATCTGAAAATAAGTCCTGGCTTCAATATTTGATCAATATGTATAAAGATGATTAAAATTATCCCCAATGCACCCGGTTTATTTTAATTTTTATGAATTTTGATTAAAAGAAAATCTGTATTTCAATGATTTCATTTGATTGCTTTTGTAATTAAACCAAGGAAATCGACAATATTTCAGCCTAAATCATTTTAAAAATGTTAATAGCGAGCATATTTCAGATAATGAGATTAGAATCAAATTGGATTATAAAAAAACAATTAAAAAAAACCTTGGTAGATAAAAAGTACTTCTACATCAGTTAAATGATAAAAAGCTAACAAAGATGTAAAACAAAACACAAAAACAAACAATCACATTCAAACCCCATTAAAGCCACATACAATATATGTCATAAGAAATTATATCAAGCATTGAATCTATCGTGAAATGCTTAAGATCAAGAAGTAAAAGTAACAAGCTTATCGGAGAGGAAAAGTGTACAATAGTATAAACTGGCACAATGAAACATTAGTATTGTATTCTACGAGTATCGACAACATTTAGTTTGAGTGGCATATTTCTTTTCGTAGACAATCTTGCATTAAACAAACCAGCATGGCAATTGAATCCATATCCTGTGCTGCGTTTTACTAAAGAACATACAACAAAGTCATACATATTTGCAGTCTCATGGACTGACCTTTGACGAACACAACTTATATAAAACTATTTACTTAAAACTATTTTGATTTCCATAATTATATTTTACAGCCATTAGAATAAAACAATTGATTAGTTTGTGATTAATTACATGTAGCATTCGTTAATTTGGTCATAATTCGTAAGTTCCTTTGTAAAACGCTGCCCAGGTCAACCATGGGGAGCTGAGCTAGCTGTGGACGGCCTGTAAACTGACCTTTCTGCTGGAGGAGGACAGTGTACGATATCAGAACCAGACAAATCAGTGGCTGAATGGCGGGTAGATCTGGGAGGAGTACTCATTGTACACCACATCTTCATTCAATATAGAACAGACAATATCAAATGGGATATGACATGTTTTTTATTTCTTTCTTTTTTTTTTTTTACATATCTCGCACAAGACTGTTTCATTTCAAAATGATCATTCAGAATAATAAACGGAATTTAATCAATGAATTTGGTTTTGTTTTACATGTTATCGTATAATCATAGAATAGCGTGTCTTTACACATTGAAAAAAAGACATATATACATGCATTCGTTAATATATTTTGATCTAGTTATATTGTACGTAAAATATCTCAACTATATACGTTGCTATAATGAAGTGTAAAAATTGTTTGCATGTCATATTTGACTGTTACGAACGAAAAGAGCTAAACAGAGGTT
This sequence comes from Magallana hongkongensis, assembly GCA_016163765.1. Classification (NCBI taxonomy): domain Eukaryota; kingdom Metazoa; phylum Mollusca; class Bivalvia; order Ostreida; family Ostreidae; genus Magallana; species Magallana hongkongensis. The sequence continues at coordinate 20,385,608 of WFKH01011926.1, forward strand.
AAATACATTTTACGGGGTAGTTCAAACTGGAACTGCAAGTTTTGTTCTATCTTCTGCACCTATAAAGTAGGACCATTTCCCCTACAACAGGTTATTTCTTTTTTTTTTCTTTTTTTTTTTGGACTATGTAGCATGTAACAATTTTTTTTAACACAGTCTATTTTTCAAATGAATAAAAGCATGAATGTAGAAGGATTAAATAGCATGAGCATGACATGAACATGCATGATGTATTTTCAAAAATTATTTTTTTTAAAGTATTTCAGTACAAGAAATCTATGTTTTCATCGACTGTCAAGTGTACGACAAACTTATTGCATGGCAGCGACTTGTATTAAACCATTTTTTTTTGTTTTACGGCGAAATCAGTAAATATTGTATTGACTGTGGGCAAACGTGTAGTTCATATTGCTATTCGTCTGGAATAGTCCATCCTGAAATTGGAGCTTGAATAGACGGCTCCAAAAGTGGGTGAAAAAGAGCGGATTGCTTAGAAAATTCATCCATAGAATTGTAAAGTCAATGAATACGTTTATGTGCACTGTAAACCTCTTTCATTTGATATTCTGACAGCTAAATTCTGTACTAGTTTGTGCCTGGGTTTGTGAAAAAACACCAAATCGATGGACTGATAATCACGCATGACTGCACAGTTTTAAAAATTGTAGCTTAAGATGATGGAAATACTTCTATATACCTGTATGTTGTGGTAGCAGCTCCCTCCCTCTCTCTCTCTCTCTCTCTCTCTCTCTCTCTCTCTCTCTCTCTCTCAGTTAAATCAATTATAATCAACGTCGTACAGCTACTTTACACATTAATCTTTCTGCGGTTTGAATTCATCATCTACATGAAACCAGGGCAAATGTCATCAATGAATGCATTGTTTATCAGTAACTTCTATGCAGAATAGTTCATCTCTCCACACTATCAAATATCAACTTCGAGACTAATATATTATTCTGTTATTTTTTCTTAAGACGACAGAAGGAAAAGCAAATGAAGAGCAAGACATGCGAACAAACCATAAACAAAAACGTGTTTATACATGACATGTGTGTACGATTCGGTGATTAGTCTAACCGAGGACAACTGCCAGAAACCAGCCACAGTCACAGCAAATCGATGAACGATTACAATGTCAGCTACATTTACTTTGTCATCACTTCCCAATTCATTATCTTTAGCCATTTCAATTTTAACAAATGGCGCTTTTTATATAAATTTCATTAAGTCTCCTTAATTCAATCTGCATATACAGCGTATATCCACTGTGTTTAGCATACACTAAAATTAGATAATATATTCATAATAAACCATTTGTATGTAAATCAAATTTGACCTGATTATCCAGTATCCCATTTATTGTTTTTGTTTATACTAGACGTACATTGCTATCTCATTTTTTTGGCCAACTTTCACTTACATTATTAGTTGCCTTTTAGCCCAAGATATACATGCACTGTGCACGACAAATAATTGTTACATTGCGATACATAACTTTGCATACATATATTTTTATAATAACTTAGACACGGATAACATAACTAGATGATGTATATCAGAAGACGACACAGATGCATTAAAGAAACTCTTAATATACCAATGAAATCATTCCATACATCATGATACCTTGATGTGTTATTCTGAGTATGAAATTCATTGTGTTAACTATATTTACCAATAAAACATGTTTGATACACCGTCATTTAGTTATATAATTTATTTTAGAAAAAATCATTTCCATACCATAAAACATAGTTTAACACTTTCATATGTTTTGGCGATAGGTATGCTCAGTCAAATCATATCCAATTTGTTGAAATTTTATGTTGGGTTATTAACATTAAGATTTTCTTAAATACAGTCGCACTTGTTTTAAGCGGCCACTTGTGGGACAATGACAAACTGGCCGCTTAAGACAGGTGACCTCTTATTCCAGGTTTCAAATTAATGAAGAAAAAAACACTGAGTATATTAATTTTGGCTCTATTGCACAGATTTATTAAAAGCATCTGTAATGGCGGCGTACACGGAGATGGTGAATGCACAGCTCGGATTGCTGAATAAACAGTTGATATTAATTTTAAATGGCCGTTTTAATTTAATTTATCTATCAAGTGATTAAGAGCAAAACATTTTCTGCAAAATACGCCCAAACAATAATTTTCAATTGATTAAATGCGGTAAAAAATCAGAAATAGCGTTCCCGTACAAAGGCTATGCACTGAACTACGTGAACGATAGCCAATGTTTGACCTCTTAAAAAAGTTTCAAAACTCCTTGGGGTGTATAATAACCACCCCTTTAATTCTCTCAAAGAAATTTTCTAGAAAAAAGGTGCGTATTATCGGCGTTTTGCTGTACATGTTAAGGGTGCAAAACACAGTTTTATATGTAACGTTATAAGGACGTTTTCAGATGAGGGACAAGCAAAACTGACCCCTATAAAAATAAATTAAAAAAAACATGTTACATATATATCTATATATCAATCGAAAGATAAAATTGTGAATTTTTTTAAATATTTAAGAATGATGCACATGTAACTTAATGCTAGAATTTATTTGGCACTCAAAACATGCGGAAAATAGACAAAAGGATGCCTCTAAATGCAGTACACCCATGCATTTTAGGCTTCCCCTAAAAGCAGAATGCATCCAAATCAGCCATTTTAATTTCTGTACATTTTCAAGAATAAGTCCTTAGGCATCGTTTTATAGTATTTTCAGGGTACATTCGCCAGCCTTTTAAAGAGCTGTATTACCCGCTAAAAAAACATGAAATTCTGCACGTGTAAAATCCGGATGTTTTTGGAGTTACCTCCCTTCATTCTAGAGTCCCACAAAATTAATTTTTAAAATTTTTTACATACTCTTTTCATGTATTCGAAAGATAAACCACTATATTATGCAATTGAGAATTAAAAAATTAATTTTCATGTAAACCGCATAAAAATAGCAGGAAAATCCCTACCCATCATGCTTTTCCCCAGTGAAAAACCCCCTGGATTTTATACGAAACTGTGTTTAGCTACCTAAGCTGTTAAGCGCAATACTGGTCATTTAATAACTTTGTAATGAAATATATAAGTACATGTAGATATATAAACAACACAAAACAGGTGTTACAATCAATTATCTCATTAAATCTCAGCAGACTTCAAATTACACACTCAATTATTTCTCATTAACTCATTATCAGCCGTCGAAGTTTGGCTTCTTTCGACACTGGGTCACGTGTCAGAGTCAGAAGTCATGTGACAAAACAGACAAAATGGTCATTGAAAACAGGCATGTTGAAACCACGGGACCTAAAAACACTGGCCGCATTAGACAGGTGGCCCCTTAAATCAGTTAAAATATAGTGAAAAACTAAACGGGCGGGATTGAAACTGGCCGCTCATGGCGAGTGGCCACTGATTAAAATTGGCCGTAACAGCAGGTGCGACTGTATCTAACATTTTATTTCATAGCGCACAAAATTAGATATTATCAATGTTTCATATATCGATACAAAAGTTTTAACACCGTCACATCATGAATGAGTGTCTACATTCTTTTGCAAATTCTATTAATTTAAAGAACTTGATACGCCGTTGCTATTCGTTGACGAAGTTTGTTTATGACTTCCTTGTCAGAAACGTTTAAAGCAATGGCTTCCATTGCATTATTTATCCTGTCTTTAATTGAATTATTTTGCTTAGTGAAAACGTATGGTGAGTTATATCTTCTTTTATTCAATATTTACCATTAAAATTATCAGTGTTAATCAAAGGCATAAAGAATATATGTTATAGAAAGTAAAACCAACTATAAAAATGTTGAAATACCGTTCTTGCCTGTAAATTATTCGGTATTTCAACATTTTTATAGTTGGTTTTACTTTCTATAACAGAGATCAAACTATTCATCTTCAATTTATATCATTGCACTACTAGTTAAGAATGATATATGATTCTATTTTATTGTTACTTTCATTGCTTCGAAATACATGTGCATTGGTGACAGCGTTGTTGTTATCAAACCAATCGTGTCAAATCATCGGTGTTCCAAGCGTGATCGTTTTAATCTCCAGCGTGTCCGTGTATAAATCCCAAAACTTTGATTTCTGCTTTGAATTGTGTATTGTGCGTGATCTTGTGGATATTTTCCTTTTGTTTTTCTGTTAAAGAGTACCTAGATTAAGTTTTGAAATAAGAAAGGGGCGTCCGGTCATGTGATGATCTGTGACTGACCATAAACTTGAAGCTCTGCTGTTTATTCTGTTTAATTACTTCATCCACAATATTTAGAGAGCCCACATTACCTCAAACATTTAAGCATTGATATTGTTATCGATAAAATTCAGAAAATTTCGGATTGTGGTGAACTCTTACTTACTAATAGTGATAACATAGACAATGGCCGGTAAGTCAAGTACATAAAAAAAACATTGCAAAACAGAAATATAAAAAAAAAACCACTTTCTCAGCTGATTTAAAATTGATTCTAGTGTCTGACAGAAAATATATTCAAAGATTAGATAAGACGTGACAATTTTAGTGTCCGGTATATTGTTCAAACTGACAGATGAAATAAAACAATAAATTTTCAATGAAATAAAAAAAAAACAAAGAAAGTATTTAAAAAGAATAAAGTAAGAGTTCGATGATAAAAATAATGAAAACTCCAAAGAAGAAAAGAAATCTCTGATAAATTTAATCTGGAGTTAATAACTCTGAGAGAAAAATAAAACTCCCAAGCCATTGAATTTAAATCGCTCAATGACAAACTGAAAAAAAATGTACATTTGCGGCACAATCTGTAATGCCATTCGCCAATCAAAACCAACAGTACTCGTAGAAAGCCACAAATAATGACTAAACTGGACCGAGGAGAAAAACGAAAATCTTCGGAAAAAGTTGTGTTCGATTCTTACTGAAGCCGTGAATGTATACCTTGCCCCCTCATAATATGTTTTTGCCGTCTATCGAATTCCTGGTGGAGATGGAACAAGACCACGCCCTGTGATCGCCGAATTCCGTAACAAGGAGGTCAAGGTCGCGGTCTTCTAAAACAAATCGATTGAAAAACTTTAAAAGATGTTTACCATGCATGACCATTTTACACAATTCAATGCAAAACCTTTAAGCATTCTTGATGGTGATCCCCGAATCCAAATCCAGTCTGACTGGTACTATAACGGCAAGATTTTTGTGTTGGACGAACAAGGACGCCGCCACAATTTTGACATTCTGGTCATTATATCCGAAAAACTAAAACGGCGCTTAACACTTTACGATATACAGCGGAGCGGACCCTGGATATATTGGGATTTGTCAAAGGTTTACAGTTTTGGGATCGTTATCTCAATTTCGGAACTGTTTACTTTTGTTTTAACCATTACTGACACCTAAACCAATTTTGTGAAAAACTGCATTGTAACATCTGAATACAGGTTGCAAATGTTTTATAATTTAAAGTCTCGGAACTATTAAAACAAAACAGTAACAAAAATGAATTAGAAGGTACTGGTACTGTATAAAATCAAACATAAATTTTAAATAAAGTTAAGACATACAATAAAACTCTTTATAAAAGAGCAGATTCAAATTAAGTTATGTAAATTTAGAAAAAATCCGTTTCCATTTATACTATTCCTAAAGAAGATGCAAATACGTCCAACGGTCTAGAGAGAGACATTAAGGCAAATGAAGTTCTTTATGTATAAAAACATATGAAAAATAATAAGTCCCCTGATAGTGACTGGTATGCTGCAGAATTTGGAATTATATTAACAATATTATTATATTATAAGAACTATCAATTGCATTTTATAAAAGCCCCCTTTCTAGCAAAGGCTTGTAATAATTTCATGCTTGCCAAAGCAAGACAGTTTCTAAACAAATAACTCTTTAATAAATGCTGTCTACAAGATTATTTCTGGTTGCCTCAATTTTCTAGTCAAACAAGTTTTAGAGTTTATTATTTTAAATACACAGTAAGGCCTTATAAAAGGTAGATACATAGCGCTCATGTTACTCGCTTTGTCTATGATATGATGTCCACAGAGATACGTGAAATTTCAGGTCTTTTTGTCCTCATTGATTTTAAAAGGCCATGACTCAATGTCACGGGCGTTTATTTATTTTC
>WFKH01011926.1:20398714-20412226 GCA_016163765.1 Magallana hongkongensis
TTCATTATTTTCTGAATACATGAAATATGAAAAGAATCCATCCTTAAAATATGTAAAATTTCAATAATATTCTAAGAAGAATTATTTTGCAAAAAAGTGCAATTTGCATGACAATTTTAAAAAAATATCCATTTTCTATCTTAAAAAGAATGATAAAAACATTTTAAATTACATTCTGCTTTATATACTGAACAAAAAAGAAACCCAATACGTTTTCAAATTATATAAGGATATCAATATCATAATAAACCCCAACAAGTAACGTTAAGTTCAGTAGTATGAAGGAGCACTTACTCCAGGCGATGTTATCGGTCCTGTATTGTATAAAGACGTGATGGACACTGTGGACGCTTCCCAAGTCCACGTGCCAAGTCGCCGTTGTATGTCCGTATTCCGTCATTGTACACTGCCCTCCAGTAATGGACAGGTCTGAATACAGCCCATCCACCGCCCGGTCAGCACCCCAGGGCTTACCAGGTACCGGATGTTGCTGCCATGCAGGTCTATTCAGCGCAATGTTAACTGTATAAAGCCACAGATAAATTAATGTGTTGGACAAATTTACCTTATTGTCTATAACGCTACCAAATTATCACTTTGTTATATTACATATGCATTAGATATCATTTATGAAATATGAATATTAACAAATATATTTTAAAAAAACCCAACAAGCTATATTATTTACAATTAAAACAATTATTACCTTGATACTATGTTTCATGTACTGTAAACATTAATTTCAAGTGAAGATACCTGAGCAATTGATTTTTAATAAGAACGCAGTACAAAATGATATGTTTACCTTCTTATAAACGCGTATATATTCAACGAGTAGCATTGTATTGTTCTGGTTTTAACGCAATGACTTACCGTAGGCACATGCTAATACAGACATTTCAGTAAGAAAAACAATACTCGAAATAATATCCATTTCGTTCTGAAAAACCAACTTCGGGAAGCTAATAATGCACTTCGACGACACTGGAAAGATCTGGGACTTCCGAGGGTTTTAATGCGTAATAGTTACCTAAGTGTTTGTGGTTCGTGCTCATTCATCCATGGAAACATAATAATATTTAAATACCCTTTCAAGCTGGTGGTTTAAAAAAAAAAAAACCGTAACCAACATTTTTAAATCACTAAACTCAGTCCTCAACGTGAATACTTAAAGGAATAGTGCATGAATTTGAGGTATAAACTCAGACTTAAGGCTCATTATTGACTTGAGGAAAGTTGGTGACGGCGGGGCCAGATATATATGTTCATATCTTTTAAATGACTAATATATAGCAGATGGGTCATTGAAGCTCAAAAATGTATACTTATGATTTTAAAAAAACCCGATGTAGAAAAATTAGTGTAAAATTTTAAGACGTAACATATTTGGGAAGATTCCTTATTTCGCCTTTTCTATTTTTTTTCTTCATTTTACATGGGTTGAAGGGTTTTATAACATTCATCTTGACAGACAAATAAGTCGTGTAGACTTAATGCTTATTATTTCTATAGAGTGGCTCGATTTGCTTCGTGAGTTCCATGAATGATAAATACATGTACTATGATCTCTATTTTTGTCCCTCTACCATAAAACTTACAAGTTGTATTTTAGTACAAACATTGTACCAAATATGTTTACATTTACATTTTTATTATTAAGGACACGATGAACAATTAAAAAGGTTGTTTCAAGTCATTATGATTGAAAAAGGGATGGACGTTCTTTGAGTCAAAACTGGTGCCGGGCTCCAGCATTAATAAACAACCGAGGTAAAATAATGCTAAGAAACGTTTTTGAAAAGTGAGTTATCATTTATTTATTATTTTTTTTTTTTACAAACTTGCATTTGAAATTTTCGTTTCAAAGACTTCATGTTTTAGGAAAAAATGCTGACCAAGTAAATATCATAGCAAACATGGATAATTAACTAGTTATTTCAGATATTGAACTCGATATAATAGAGTATAGTATCAGCAATCAAGTTTGTTGAACTTTTTATTTTGTTTCTTATTTAACGCAAAAAAAAAAAAAAAAAAAAAAAAAAAAAAAACAAAAAGCAAAAAAAAAAAAAAATAATAATAAATAAATAAACAAACAAACAAAAATTAAAAACAAAAACAGATTAAAAAAAAACAAAAACAAAGCAAAACATTAGCATTCAAATGTAGTGAAAAACATTTAAAAAAATCTAGTTAAATTCTGTTGCGGAACCTTTCTGATTTGACTGTTGAACACTTTTCAGTTGGACAACAATTTACATAATTAAAACATTTTCATGGTGATGTACATGTACATTTGAAGTTACATTTGATAGGTATAGATAATAAGCATTGTCGATTTTATCTTGTAAGAGTCTTGATAAACTGAGTATGCAGGAAAAATATTCCACATACAAATGATATATTATTAAAATATTATCTAGTTTTCAGTTTTACTAAAGATAGTGGATATACATTGGACATGCAGATGCAGATTACATTTAGAAGATATAATGAAATTCATTTAAATAGCGCAAATTTTAGCCCTAACTCCTTTCTTGTAACAAAAAATTATTGTTTTAGTGAACAGAGTTACAAATAAAGGATTGATAAAATATATTGGGTTTTAATGACAAAGTAAATGTAACTGACATTGTAAATTAAGTATGTTGGATAATTAGAAAGTGTTGGTATAGTAATCGTCGATCGATCTGCTGTGATTCTGGCTAATTCCTGGTAGTTGTCCTCGGTTCGCCTAATCACCGAATCGTATCCACTTACGTCCTGTGAAAACAGGTTTTCTTTTTTGGTTTGTCCACATGTCTTGCTCTTCTTTTGTTTTACCTTTTTGTCGTCTTAAGAAATAATAATAGAATGATAAATTGATCTTGAAAATAATATTTGGACTTGCAGAGAGATGAGATATTGCGCACAGAAGTTACTTATAAACAAGTATTTAGTGATGCTATTTGAATTGGCTTCATGTTTTTGCTTCATTTGCTTTTATTTTCTTTCCGTTGCCTTTAAGTAAATTATGAATTTAAACTGTTTTGTTTTTTTTTTTTGCTATCAAACATATATAAAGTAACTTACCGCAACAAGATTATGTAAAGTAGCTGTACGACGTTAAATATAATTGATAAAACTGACACTGCTATCACAGCATACAGGTATGTAGAAGTTTTTCCATCATTTTGAACTACAATTTTGAAAACAGTTTTGTCATGCATGGTAATCAATTCATTGATATTGATTTATCTTTCAGGCTCAAACTAGAGCATTATTTAGGCACATCATACATGTATGTAGATCATTTTTTTTTATCCTGAACTACAATTTCCAAAACTGTGTTGTAATGCTTGAAAATCTTTTAGACGTTGTTATGTTTCACATAGCCAGGCTTAAGCTAGGAAAGTATTAATCCGACTGAACATCAAATAAAACAGTGCTGATATAAACATGTTCATTGTCTGTAAAATTTAAGGCATGTACTTTTCCAAACACTCTGCTCCCTTCCATCCATTTTTGCAACCGTCTTTACATGATCCGGTTGTATGATGGCAAATACCAGACGGATAGCGCTACATCTCTGCTGACAATCAATTCCATAGTCTCCAGTTTTACTAATCGTAAAAAAAAATATTGTATAAACCCAAATATTATTTTGCCGTATGTTTGGTAGACCCTTAAAAACGAAACCATTTTAATCAGCAAACAAATAAAACTAAATAATAATTAGTAATCTATTTTTTGTACTAGAATTGTACTTTACAAAGTTGTGATTTGAATATGTCATACATACTTGCGTTATATAAAGAAGGGGTAGTTAAACCGGAACTGATTGTTTCATTCTTTTCTTAAGACCTTCAACATTAGATTTCACAAAGGTTATTCATTAGGTAGAGAGGCTAATGAATATTACTTGCAGATGAATTCTCTAAGAACTCTTGTAGAATAATGGAAACTCGGTTTTTTATGCATTTCGCTATTTTCGTCGTGATAATTATCATGCTAAGACATTTTTGTGGAAGTATGTTGAATGTTGAATATAAATTGAATAAATTGAATAATTAGTGCATAGTTTACTCATACTTCTTGTGCATTGGGTTCCATAATATCCTGGATCACATCCATTCATACAGTTTATACCGTTTATATGATGACATTGTTCATTTTGTACACAATTTCTACAAATATTTATACAGCTTAGACCAAACGTTCCTCTATCATACTCTGTTAAGATTAATTCCTTTAAAAAAAAAATAATCTTATGACAACTTAGACCATTAAAAAAAAAAGTAGCTTCTTTTCGTATCATATTCTTCTATATCTATATAATAGATTATCAACAATGGTTTTGTAACCTGTGATATGGTTTTGAAATCATACAGACAATTTTTTTAATGAATAGGTAGAACCCTCACTTTTTTGTATGGTTGCTGCACTTTTATATACTTTTAAGATAAAAGCTAACCAGATATGCATTTCAAACTGAGCGATTCTTTGGATAAAAAAGGAAAGAAAAAAAATCTTAGAATATATAAATGTAAATCCAAATATAACATGATGCATGCACATTCTTTCTTACATTTGTCCTGTCGCTAAAAATGATACCCGTATACTATATTTTTGAGTCCTATTTGTATGTGCTCTTTGTCATACTTTCCTTTTAAATAACAGATTGTGAGAAATAAGCCTTTTTATAAAAGAACAAAGTTAGATTGATTTTTTTCCTTAATGGGACGAATTCTAATAAATGTTATGTGTACCTTTATTACATAGCGATCCTTTGAAACCCGCGACGCAACCCAAACACGTTCCATCTACAATGTTGCATGGCACATGGCATCCAAGTTGCAAAGACAAAATATTAGTAAATAAGTGGGTTGAATCCAAGTAAAAATAGTATTTTAATATGCTCATGTTTTTGCAATAATACAAAATAAGGTACATTACTAGCATAACAGTTAAAAAAGACTTGTTTGCGTTATATTAGATGAAATAAAATACTTCGAAACATTTGTGAAGTTAATTTTGTTATTGTTTTTCTATTTGTTTTCACCATAAACTTCTACTTCACAGAGTTCGCTGAAAGCGTACTGATCATATCCAGCAGGATAGGGAGAGTGAGTCCTGTTGTTGTAGTAGATGAGATATCTCCCATGTGTGATACACGTTATGTTTGTAGGATTGGGTATTGTTGCTCTGATATATTAAGTGTCTTTAAAGCATAATGTCCCGTCATCTTTGTCTGTTGTGTTTGATATATACACCGAATATCCAAAGAATCTAGCAATGTAACCGTTGTTTTTGTCTTTATGAAAAAAGAAAGATACGCTTATGTACAACGTAATAAAAATATACAATAAACCATTCCGGTTTTAATTTGGTAATTATCCTTGCATCAGCTCGATGCAACAATGACTTACAGATTATTAAACGAAAAATAGCATACATTTCTATTCTTAGTATTAGCTCCACTGGACGCAGCCATCGTCAACATTCTAAATTTTCCAAAACTTGTTTGCCGTGAGATATGAAAAGTGATACAGGGTGTCCAATTTCATTGTTCACATATATGTTTATCTAGTATGATTATATTTAAATGTAACCCTGAGCATTTGATCCTATCCCTCAGGAACATATTGTGTAATTGCATAGAAGAGAGCGTTGCAAGTAAAACGATTCAATGGTTCACATATTATCGGTTCTTAGAAGTACATGCATAAGATTATGTCATCGACAGCTTTCCATTCATGAAAAATGACAATAACAAACCGTCAACCATCTCAAAAATCCATGAAACGAAATACAAATTCAAAACAGAGCGGCACAGACCTCCACGATAGAGGTAGGATCAGGTGCCATTGAGGAGTAAGCATCCTCTGCTGACCGGTCACACCCACCATGCGCCCAATGTCATATCGGTAAAAATCTCATTATCGGGAAAAATGTCGTAATTTGGGGAAAATAACATGATCGGGAAAAACGGAAAAAAAATCCGTGGACAATTCAGTTAAAATCAACAGTCAAGAGCAGAGCAATCCTAGAAAAACCTCCGAGGCAGAATATATATATCCTCAATCTGCTTCAAACCAGAATTGTTTGTTTATTACGAAGAAAAAAAATATGGTGTTTTTGTGTGTTATACATGTTATCATGCATCGATATCTTTTTAGAGTTCAGATGATTTTTGCATGGCGGATTTCTTATCCGAGTAAATCTCCTTTGTTACCATTATTGAGGTCCAGCAGGTGATATTTTTATTCCTTAAATTTAAATATCAATTAAACAATTACATGCTTTTTTGGTGATTTATGCGGGATATGAAAACAATACATAACCCACGTTCTCGAGTTATGTATTTTTGTGTGTGCAAAGATCGCTACCGTCATATCTCACATGAATCATCAAAGAAACCATTTTATTATTTATATTTACATATCTCTTTAGCATAATAATAAATTGATTGTGATAATTAACTTAAATTGACAAGATTACTGTTATTGTACATCAGTACGTTATTTTAAAAAACAGACAAATCGTCTACATTGGAAATTTTAGTCTGACATCATCTTCGTGCAGTCCGTGATTTTTTCTTAGATCGCTGTGGGATTCGACCAATTGATAAATGGGGCGTGAATATTTCAGTCCTGTTTCTATAGAGCTATGAATTAGCTATAAGTTTCCATAAGAAATAGAGGGAATCATAATCAGTAGATATTAATATATGCGTATGACAGAAGTATACAGGGTGGAATAAAAATTAACTATGTTATCATAACAAATTTAATAACTTTAGAGTGTTATTTTTATTGGTCAATGTGCATAAGTGCGTGGCTGAGGGGGGGGGGGGGGGGGGGGGGGGGGGGAAACCCCCTCCTTTTTTTATGTAATTTTTTTTTTTTAGAAATAAACAAACAGTAGCTCTGCATCCCCCATCTATGGTGGCCAACGGGAAAATTGAATAAAAACAAAATCATTCGATTTTAACGAAAAATATTACACCTGCAAACGTTTCGTTCCTGAAAAATATTACATTTTGTTTTATGGAAAGAAAAAGGTCATCAGTGATTTTTTTTATATACATGCAAATTGTGCAGTACATGCAATGAAAGAAACCCAACACTTGACACATTCTCTTTTTATTTTTATGTTTTTTTTGTCATCATATAGGTGTTTAAGTTAACACGCGGTATTTATGTATTAAAAAAATGTTGCACGTTAATGAACAGGTCATTCAAAACTTTGCAAAAACAAATCATATCAAATATATCTAACTTAAAGTAAGACAATTACAGATAAAATTGGATTGTGCTATTTCTTTATATATTTTTGTAATGCTTTTTTATTTAGTTTGTTAAATATTTCATGATCAAATAAATGTTAACGACTGAAATTTTGTGTTTTATCTATTTGATTTCGTTTTTTGTTACAATATGTTCTATGACTTTTTTCTTCTTATTTCTTACCCCATACAGTGTTTCCTGTCCTGTACTGAATAAAGATGTGGTGTATACTGGGCACTCTTCCTAGATCTACCCGCCATTCTGCTGTTGCTGTTTAATTTGTTGGGATCGTACACTGCCCTCCTAAATCAGGATCTGACATGCTTCCGTCCACAGCACGATCTCCTCCCCACTGTTTTACTCCTGAATATGGATGTTTCAACCATGTTTGTTGATTAAAGGGGAAATTTTCTGTAAACGCCGTGGTATATATTACTATATTTCTATTTCACATTATAAGGAACAAACCAGTTAGATTAGGTTTCCGCTTTTCTGGCCAAATGGTTTTTGAGAAGAAGATTCTTAAAGATTTCTCTGTTTAATCACATGCAAAAATTCATCCCCCAATTCCCAAATTTTGGCCTCACCCAAGCCCAGGGGCGCATGATTTGTACAAACTTAAATCTACATTACCTGAAGATACTTCCATAAAAGGTTCAACTTTTCTGATTTAATGATTTGTAAGAATAATATTTTTGAATTATACTTACAAATCGTCAATAATTTTAAATTATCTCTCCTTTTAAGAGGGCATGGCCATTCATTTTAACAAACAAGAATCCCCTGCACGCAATGATATTTTGTGCCACGTTTGATGGAAATTGGTTCAGTGGTTCTGAAGAAGAAACTAAATTGTGAAAAGTCTGTGATCATGTCAACGGCAACTACGTCAAAGGCAACGACGGACAACGGACAAATTTTGATATGATAAGCTAACTTGATCCTTCGGCTCAGGTGACCTAAAATAAAAACTTGGTCTTTCGTAATAATATATTGACATATTTAATGTGTATCTAAGCGTTAACCCACGTATTTAAACCAGAGCTGATTTAAAAAAAAAACTTCGACGAGAAACGCATTGAGGTGAATTTCATACCATTTTTGTCGAGTGAAATATTTGTTAAGGTAGTCCATCCATAACCATCATATTTTATATCAAACACATTGCAAGTTTTGATCACTAACATATAAGAGTAATTTCATAGGGTTTATTCAATAACAGAGTTTCATCTTTTGGAATAAAAAACAGTGTTGAAGAGCATCAAATTATCACATCTTGAAACTAACAGTACAATTTATAAAACTGTATATATTTTTTTTAAATATGTAAACAGATAGCCATGCTATGACCTTGAATTGTTTGTATTACAGATTTGTCATAAGAATACTTATGTATACCTAGATACTTCGCAGTAAATTGTGGTAATGATAACTAACAGCATAAACTCTGTGACTCTTGTAACACTGCGCAGTATTCATGATTGATGTTATGCAACCAGGTGTAGAATACGGGCACAAACATCCAGATTGGGAATTTATAAATAAGGTTTCATATTTGGCGATTCTGTGTCTGCATCGATAGCTCTGGTACTCTATACTGAATCACGTATTGCCTGTTCTATATAACCTTAACCTTTTAAACCATGAACTCATGTATACTTTAATGTATAACATTTCAATATTGCACGCAAGCGATGCGTCATAATAAGGCGGGATACTCAAAGCCTGCATCGAAATACTCTTAGTGCTAAATGAGGTTAAATTTCTTTCTCTCAACGTATTTTGAAATTGATAATATTTTGTCTGGTTGGTACCAATAACAAAGAGGCAACTGCATAGTACATTAATTAATCATAATTTACATTAAAAAGAAGGGGAAAAGACTAATAAAAAACTAACCAAATGTTCTGGTCAGGCATAATAATTCCAAAAGTAATAAAATCTCACAGAAGGAAGACATTATAGCTGATAGTTTCAAGCAGGAAGTGAAATCCTTCTTTAAATCCAACGCACATTGAGGTTTTTTTTTTTAACCAGGATATTGAAATACAGAAACTATTGTTGAGATTTAACACGACTGAATAATACATTTTTTGTGAAAAAAACTGTTTCAAATCATTTATTTCATTGTTTACATTAACAAAACATCATTCAATTGAAATATTGTGAAATGTGCAACCTTTCCCTCCAAAATTACACTTTTTACTTTTGAAAAAAAAGAAAGAAATACACAAATAACATATACATAATCATATAAACGGAAAACTGGAACCCATATCGATAACTCTACAAATAAAATATGTTAATAAAAGACTACAATGACGGTATACCGCATCAAAATATAACTTTTACTTATACATACAGTGTATATGCATGCTATTTATTTTTAGGTTTAATTCTGATTACCGTTATGGTTACATAACGATGCAATCAAATTGAATTAATTAATTAATGCAGAAGAATGATTACTATACATGTACGTAAATGTAGAACAAGTTTTTTTCTTCACAATCTTTAATTGCCTACTGAATGATTTGAACATTGAAAGGTTAAGTTTCTTAGTCCTTTTGTAAATTTTACATTTATTTAATGACTATGACTAAGGGAATTGATTTTGGTAAAAAATTAAAGGCTGTTATGTTGTGATATATACAAAGAAAAGTATATGTACCTTCTAAACTCTGCAATCCCCGCCAACCATTTTTTTGTACTCATCTTTATAATCGCCGGTCAATATATGACAAATTTCTGAAAGCCAAATGAGAAAGGTAGGTTCATACACATCCTCTACTTTTTAGAGATGTTTTCTAAATCCCCCTGTTAAAAGTTGTGCAAATAATAAATTGACAAGTAACATTTAGATATTGTGTAATATTTAAATACAGCATTTAGCAAGATTTTATTATGCTATATTTTTATATATTTACCATAGGAGTTGGTGTAAAAAAATGCATAACATTTAAGAACACATATATATTCATTTTACTTAAAATTAAAATAAGAAACATTTCATACTCACGGATTGAGACTTGAAAATAAATTGAAGCTTATTAACACTGATAAAAATATATTAAAATATGAACATTTAGCATATATAGATTTTTACCTTAATAAATAAAATAACTGACAAAACATAAAAAAATAACATATTTGTAGTAAGCATCATTAGTATAAAAACCGCAAATTACACATTTTTAGTAAATATAATAATGTTAAACTCATGCCTTTTCAAAACAAATAAGTTTAGTTTTAGCTGTAGCACATATACACATGCATTCATCCATCCGTCCAGTATCCATTCAAATGTCATACCACTGTGAGTTATAAAAGTATTCGGTATAATTTCTTATAACGATTTTGAAACAAGTCATAAATGAAATTCATATTAACTCAGATCGACTTACTTCAAAACTTTATAAATTATCATCATAAATACAAAATACAAAAAAATCATACTTATTAAAATATATTATCTATAATTTTAAAAAAAAAATCAATATTTTTTATTTTTTTTGTAAATACAATTTCATCTATATATTCACCTATTTCCCCAAAACCAATGCAGACATGCTAGTTGTTATATACATTTACCCTGATCGCAATTAGCTCCATAATATCCAACTTTACATTCAAAGCACGTTCCATACACAATATGACAGTGATATTCTTGACAGTTCTGTGGACACGGTAAGGAACAGTCTTCTCCGAAAAATCCCGGTACAGGACACCCTAGATGCAGAGTAACGATAGTAGATACATGGAACTAGGGTGGATTAAATTTTAAAAAATGTCTCAATGCTCATTTATTTATAATCATTTAAAAATGAATTATTAACAGAACAGTTTATTCATAATGTACGGCTTTTAATAGATCAAAACAGTTCATTCGAAACAATTGTGACGTTAATTTTATGTTTTTATTTTGTTTGCTATCTGTTCTTACCATACACTTCTACTTCACAAAGTTCGCTGTATGTGTACGGATCATACCCATCTGGAAACGGAGGATGAGTCCGGTTGTTGTAGTAGATGACGTATCTCCCGTGTGTAGTACACGTTATGTTTGTAGGGTTGGGTATTGTGTCTTTAGTATAGTTGTTGTCTTTAAAGCATAATATCCCATCTTGTTTGTTTGTTGTGTTTGATATATAAATCGAGAATCTTAAGAATCTAGTAGTGTAATAGTTATTTTCGTCTTCATGTAAACGGAAAAATACGGTTTTTTACAATGTAATAAAAATACACAATATGTTGTTTTTACATATTAAAAATTACAACAATAACAAAGTATCAAATGAAATAGAGCATATGTTTATATTAAAAGTATTAACACTACTGGACTCAGCAATTGCTTAAATTCTTAAATGTATATATTTACTTTACTAACTACATCCTGACATTCCATGGGGTTTATTCCCTTATATTTACTAACCTTTTTGCACAGGTCTTCTCATTCCTCTGATTAATTATTAAATTTCTTTCGACCCGGTATGATTCATGATAATATATTCTTGACTCGCCTAATAGTCAGCCAAAATATATGACGTTCAAAATGGCAATATAGGTTATAAGTAATTAAATTTCCGTTGGTTTATAAAATACCGAAAACTCAAGTTTTTAGAAAACTGTGTACAGAAAATATATTTTCCTGTCAGTTATTTATGTCTTTATAATTATCTGTTCAACTATCAATGCCTGTAATATATATGAAGTATTTTGCTAAGATCTCTTAAAAAAGATTAATTGTTCTTCAAAACCTATTGCACTTACTGACACAGGGACACCAGGTAGTTTTTCTTTTAACCTATATGAGTTCCAAGTATAATATCGTTTTGTGACCCTGATACTTTGACTGGCCCAACATGTGCAATTTAATTAAATCAAAGAAAACCTTAATTGCGAGTTTTTTTTCCGCTGTTCTCAGAAGTATCATTTGTATCACTGACAAACGCATCCCGTTAACCTCTTTATAATCTCATGTTATTTATTTATTCATAAAAAACTCTCTTTTTTGTGTGTGTGAAATATTGAGGTATTAATAATAATTTTGGAATTCAGATAATTTTCGCATGACAAATTTTTATCAGAATAATTCCTCTCAGTCACCATCGTTAAGGTCAATGCAGTGAATTTTATTCTTTAAACATCTAATTTTAAACGTGTATGACAGATATGTAAGCGGTCTACCTCAATTTTAACAATATTATCATACCAAATATAACTTTAACAATGATGTTTTTCATATTGCAAGCGCGTAGCACTTAGGGGGCTCCCCCTTCCACTTTTTTACACACTTTTTTTTAAATTTACATGCAAAAATTTAAATTTAAAGAACGTTCCCCCCACACTTCTTGTGTCCTGTGCATTTATATGCAAATTATCAGTAATTCAAGTCTGCTCCCTCCCCGCTTTCAGAAACGATGAAACGTGATGTAGTGAAATACATTATGTGAAACGTAAGAATTTGTTGTATGCTAAATCTATCTAAGCATGTGATGGGCAATAACCCAGCATGAATTGCATCTGCGGGAAATAATTTGCTTCTCAAGAAGAGAACTACAACTTCAGTCATCAGATGAAACCCTACACGAATATGTAATTATTTGGATAACGTGCCGTACATGCAGTGACAAGAACTAAAGACTACACACATTCGTTTTCTATTTCTTTTTCTCTGTGATTGTATCCCAAGTATAGTATGATGGTTACAGAAAAACATGGATTTTGCAATGTCTGAATATGTTTTAATACAAACCCATATATATATATATATATATATATAACAAGCACAAACATTGCAATAACTCTCAAACTGACATATACCTGCCCATAGTGAATAATATAGATATACATAAAGCACAGGGAAATTCACTTTTTTGGAGCTCCACCTCCGCCCCGGCCCGGGCTTGAACTCACGACCTCTAATGACGAACGGAACCTAACGCGCTGGTCGCTCACTACACGGCCGTTTGAGATACAGTTATTGCAATGTTTGTGCTTGTTATATGTATATATCTATGCAATATGTATCGTTCCGATCCTCTCAAATTGTCGTTTAACTGTATTCCACCTGTATCTCAAACGGCCGTGTAGTGAGCGACCAGCGCGTAAGGTTCCGTTCGTCATCGAAAGCAAGATTTTTGTCTTGTCTAGATGGCCGAGTGGTTAGCGCGGTGGCCGCTCACTGCTAGTAGAGTGGGTTCCAGAGGTCGTGAGTTCAAGCCCAGGCCGGAGGGGGGGGGGG
>WFKH01011926.1:20412326-20425779 GCA_016163765.1 Magallana hongkongensis
TTTGTGTGTATATATATATATATATATATATATATATATATATATATATATATATATATATATATATATATATATAAAACACAAATTCATTACTCATTAAATTCTATCGATCCTTGTTTTAACCCTTTAGCTTTTTGATTTTTATTTTTTGCTTACGTATTTGTAGTTAGTACCTTTTTTTAATTCTTACCCCAGATAATATTTCCTGTCCTGTACTGAATAAAGATGTGATGTATACTGAATACTCTTTCAAGATCTACCCGCCATTCTGCTATTGTTTGTGCATCTGCTGATATCGAACATTCTCCTGTATTAAGATCTGACTTGTTTCCGTCCACTGCATTATCTGCTCCCCAATGTGGATGATCCGGACGGGGATATCGTTGCCAAGCCGGTTTATTGAAGGCGATATTTTCTGTCAACAAAATGTTCGGCACTTTAGACTGTTACATTTGATTATTGCAAACATCTACCATTTTCTTACCCCCTGACAAATCTTGTGTTATAAGAGACATTGTAACTTTGCCTGTTTTTGGATTTCCATAAAAAACTCAAATAAAGCTTTGTGTATAAATGATCTAGTTTTCTTTTTCGAAAAAAAGGAAGTGATATAAAATAAATCATTTAATTTTTGCATCAGGAAACTTTTAATGGCAGTGACACGACCAATCGGTGTTAACGTTTTCTTTTCCATTGTTCTTTAAGTACAGAGATTATTGGAATCCAAGCCCAAAATTATTTTTCAACAATTTCAGAAAGTGCAAAAGAAAATTGAAAACCTAATAAATAAAAAGATGTAAATTCCAAATCCAATTTCCATCTGGTATGATAAAAAACTTAAATATACATATTTTTAACAGTACAAACATGTTTTGTCTTAGATGTATTAATTTTAACTCGAAAAGCTGGAGTAAAAATATATGGTTTATGGTGCTTCAAAAAGGATTGGAGTGACCCATGAAAGGCATATTACAGTGTCGTCTGCATACTGTGATATTTCATGTTTATTACTATTTATGAAAATGCCCTTAATATCTTTGTTTTGCTTTATAAGAACTTGAAGGATTTCTGCACATATAATGAATAAAAATGGACCAACAGGATCTCCTTATCAACAACCCCGTTCTATGTTAAATCGTACTGATATCTATGATATAAAAGCCAGATTATAAAATGCAGGCACGGGAAATATGTTGTTTGGGTTTTTTTTAATTAATTTTTGTCCAAAACTAAAGCAAAGATATATATATATATAAAACTTTGTAAATAAACGACCATGACATAGAGTCATAGCCTTTTAAAATTAATAGGGACCAGAAGACCTCAAATTTCATGTATCTCTGTGAAGGACATTATATCATAAGTAAAGCGAGTAAAACGAGCGCTATGAATTTATCTTTTAGAAAACCGGACTGTGTATTTGAAATAATAAACTCTAAAACTTATTTGATTCGAAAATTTAGACAACCAGAAATAATCTTGTAGACATTTATAAAGGGTTATTAGGTCGTCATTTGTTTAGAAACTGTGTTGGTTTGTCACTCTTTGGCAAGCATGAAATCATTCCAAGCCTTTTACAGAAAGGAAGCTTTTTTTTTAAAATATTATTATTAATATTACAATATTTTTATTATATTATTTTAAATTCTGCAGCATACCAATCACTACCAGAGAACTTATTATTCTTCAAAAGTTTTTATACATTAAGAACTTCTTTTTCGTCAATGTCTTTCTCTAGACCGTTGGTTGTATTTGTATCTTCTTTGTGAATAGTAACATTGGAAACGGATACCTCTAAATTTACATAACTTAAGGATAACGTTTACTCGGGGTCGAAAAAAAAACACTAATAGGAACGAAAAACTACTTACTATACATTGTAGGCTTACTACTGTAGTGCTATTTTCCCTTTCAAATAAAAAGGTTAATGTCACAGATCAGTATCAATTGTTATTTTTATACGTATTAGTATCCTGTTGGGAACCTCTTAATCGTTCTTGTTTAACTAGTTTATTTATACCCGTAATGTACCTCTCTGGACACGGTGCCAGCTACAGTATTGGTCAGTTCTTTTCTATTGTTTAATTATCTTATTTAAACTGCCGCACTGCAGACCTGGCAGACAGTGGCCACGATTTCTCCATGGCAGGTATAAGCAGCTAAGGTTTGAGTAACCCTTTCTCCTACTAGGGGTAAGTTAAACTAGTTTTATACTCTTGTAGTTTAACTACAGCTTAGTCTTTTTACATTATTGTTGAGTTTATATTTAGTATTTTTAGTTACTTTTTGATGTACTGGTTTTTCGAGGTAGAACTGTAAAACATAGGTGTTTGCTAGCGCGTGTTCCTGTGTGGTCACGTGTCGAGTGTGCGTGCTTTATACTTTGATATAAATGCATGATATACTTGTATTTTTGCCGTGTAGTACGGTGTTATTTGTCTATTGTTAGACGTGTTTATTCTTTGCTAAGTAGTGTGATATTCTTAACGGTATGCAGTGCTCGTATTCGCTGTGATTTTGTGCTGTTGTATGGCGTGCTGTTGTTGCCATAAGGTTATATTTAAGTCCGTGTGACTTAGCCTATGTTTATGCAAGGTATATTAATCATGTAACTCAAAATATGTTTATTTGTTTATTGTTTAATTTAATAAGTTTCTGGAAGTCTATCGCCATGGTGATACCTGTCCGCCACTGTCTCTCGCCATGCCATTTCTACTCATCTCGTCCGTTTCCTCACAGGATGGCTTCCTTTACTGTTCTACATGCCCGTGATGGAGACTTGGGACAATAAAGAACTTCAAATTTTATTGTTCATGATGTGTATATATTATGTATATTTGTTTGGTTTTATTTTGTATGAAAAATTTTAAATAGAAATCGAATCTTGTTGTGTTTGACTGAACAGTCACGGCGGCTGTCGTGACAAAATGGACTAAGAAGTGGGATAGCTGTTCAGTCAACACATTTTTTGTTAGTTCATTTGAATATTGTTCTTAAGAACTTATACTTATATTTTTTTTTTCAGTACTTTGAGGAATGGCAGATTTTATCTTGTGGTGTTATATGGGAGGATCCCGAACGGAGAAAGGTTACTCAGGTTGTGTATATGTAATAACGCTCCAGTGTTGAGAGGTCAGGTATATTGATAGAAGAAGTATTGTATTTTTATATACGCTTTTTCTCTTGTATGATTTGTTTGTTAGTGTTAGTAAAGGTAGTTAAGATGGAGTCGCCAAAACTACAGGAGCTAACAGAACACGGGAGAAGATGGAGTTGAAGGGAACAGAACTTCAGAAATTCATCTTGGATCAGCAAGCTCATTATCGGGAGTTGAGAGCAGCAGAGAGATCTAAGGAGAAAGAGGAGAAAGAGTGTCAGTTAAAGAGAGAAGAACTGGAGTTGGAGAGGATGAACTTAGCGGAAGCTAAAGGTATTTCTGAAGCTGAAAGTAAGTACAAGGAAACTTTACTTAAGCTCTCGAAAACTAAGGCCGATATGTCTAGTAATGCTTCTGCTTAAGTACCTAAAATGCCTTTCTTTGAAGAAACAAAAGATGATATTGATTGATATTTACGTCGTTTTGAGCGTTATGCTACAGCACAGAAGTGGAACATCGAAACGTGGGCGGTAAACCTTAGTGCGTTGCTACGGGGAAGAGCGTTGGACGTATACTCTCTTCTGCCACAAGAGAGTGCCCTAGACTATGCAACTCTGCAGGCAGCTTTGTTGAAACGTTTCGAGAGGACTGAAGATGGGTTTAGACAGCAATTCCGTAGATGTCACCCAGAAGGAGGTGAGACGTTTACCAAGTTTTCTGTTAGATAAGGGAGCTATCTCGACAGATGGATAAAACTTGGGAAAGTGAACAAGACTTTTCAAGGACTATATGACAAAGTTCTGCGTGATTAATTTCTATCAATATGCAACAAAGACTTGATTTTGTTTCTTAAGGAACGCATTCCCAATAACATTCAAGATATGTGTACTTTAGCTGATCAATATAAGGAGGCAAGATGTGGTAACATTCAAACATGAGTTAATTCTAGCATAAAGGACACTTCAGTTGATCCTCATAATTCTAGCCAACCCAAACCTCAGATTCAGCGAGATCAGAAGGAAACCGCGGAGAAAACCAAAGATTAACCACCTAAAACAAGGATGGATGTTACGTGCTACAAGTGTCGCAAACCAGGCCACTTCTCATATCAGTGTTCAAAGGGACGAAATTTTGTTGGGATGGCAATGACGGAAAAGAATCTTTGTATAGCAGTAATCCAGGCAAGTGCGCTGCATTTACTACAGTAACTACTACCTCATCCGAATCCTCTGCAAACAATGTTAGTATACTGAACACTTCTTGTAACGCTAGTGCATCGGCAGGTAGCATGCCTACAAGTGATGGTATACTTAAGGTTTCTCCACCCTTGATGCTTTTATGGTTTAATCAATGTAATTGTTGTTTAAATTTGAAGATCAATCTGTACACAATCAAAGTAAACAAAAAAATAATTATGTTGCAAATATATTTTTCATGTTATATGAGTTAACACAAATACACTATCAGAGCAATTATACCGACGACTGTTCCACAACCAAACATAGCATGAATTCTTGCTGATATCATATATAAAAGCAAATCTTTCCTGAAATTAATCACAATCCTTTTTTCATGTTTTTATTAACAATTCAAGCCCATTAAAACTTGCAAGTATGTATATTATGACATTTACAGTACATTTTGATTCAATTTTTCAACCTCGAAAAAATACAGTTTAGCATCTTTAAATGTCTACAACTTTTTAAATAATTGTTCAAATACACTCAAAATTGGTATATTTCTTATTCATTATCCATCCTATTGAAATATGCAAAGATATTATTACCTTGCCAGGTAAAAAAATGTTGAAAGATGGTTTATGTACATTACTGCCTTATTCAGTTTTATCAGTTTTTCATTAAACTCTGCGATTCCATCGAAAACAATATCTGAATTGTTCATTATGATAGTCATTTCACTTTAAATAACTTAACATGGGCTGAAATACAACTTAAAATGAAGATGTTTTGCCAAAACCATGAATCACATTACAATTATATTAAAGCCGATAACGATAAAATAGTCCGGAATGCTCCCGATAACGTCATGCGACAATCGAAAGACCTTAATGAACATTTTGTGAAAGTGTTGAGAGACACTGGGTGTAATGGGGTTGTTGTTCGTCAAGCATTAATTCCAGTGGAGCAACTGACAGGGAACAAGTGGATTTGCATACTTGCAGACGGATCACAGATTGAGGCACCGATCGCTCGTGTGAGTATTGATACGCCATATTTTGTGGGTGATGTTGATAAGTCAATGACCTACTTTTAATTCTAATGACCTCTTAAGGGTTATTGAAAAACTTGTCAAAAATTTGTCAAATTTTCCACTCTTCCAAGGTTTTCCTCATTTTGTAATTATTAGAAATAATAAAACATTTTGTTGGTTGAACAATGATAAAACACGAATAGCTTTACTTATTTCATATCTCAATGAGTTAATTTAAACTCACATTTTAAATATAATTTAGTTTGAATTTTCTCTAACAATTTTCAAAATTCTACCAATCTTTAATCGAGTTTTACAAAAAACTGCGTAATATGAGCTCCAAATCATTGATTGCCTCAAACTATTTCTATTGTCTTTTGTCTGCTGACAATAACTTATTATAAGGTCAATGATCAAATTTTCGAGGTATTCTTTCTGAAATTAATTTTGCGTATTTTCAAGATTTTCCCATCGCGTGCCAGTCAGTCATTTAAAACTATACATGAGATAATACAAGCATAAAATATGTAAAATGGTATGAAAAAATACAAAGAAACTTAAATTTTGCAATTATATTGCTACAGAAAGTTTTTTAGAGAAAATAAGAAAATAAAAAAAATAGTCCGAATTTCCTCTGATTCAATATTATTATACCTTTGTCGTAGCACATCTTCCTCCTCAAGTAAACAAAATATGGATATCAATATCGATATTTGTTAATAATACTGTTTTTTGTGTTTTTAAAACATTTTTTGACTTCAGGTATTGAACTTTGTGAAGATATTTTATGGAATCTAAAACCCTGAGTAAACGTAATTCTTAAATTGAATCTGCTCTCTAATAAGGAGTTTCATAGTATTTATTAACTGTTTTTTAAAATTTCTGCTTGTTCATATAAAGTACCAGTACCCTCGAATTCATTTTTGTTATTGTTTTGTTTAAATAGTTTCAAGACAAATTACAAAACTTCTGTGACCTTTATTCAGGTGTAACAATGCAGTTTTCCACAATATTGGTGTAAGTGTCAGAAATGGTGAAAACAAAGTAAACAGTTCAGAAATTAAGATAGCGATCCCGATCTATAAACCGTTGACCGATCCCGATATATCAAGGGTCCGCTTTGCTTTTTATCGTAAAATGTTATGCGCCGTTTAAGTTTTTTTTTAATATATTGTCCAAAATGTCAAAATTGTGGCGGCGTCCGTGTCCAACGCAAAATTCTTAAAGTACCACGCAGATTGGATTCGGGGATCACCATAAAAAATGTTTTAAAGATTTGCATTGAATTGTGTAAAATGGTCATGCATGGTAAAAATCTTTCAGGGATTTTTCATTAGATCTGTTTTAAAATACCGCAATTTGACCCCCTTGTTACAGAATTTGGAGATCACGTGGTTCTTTTCCATCTCTACCAGGAATTCGATAGATCGCAAGAACATCTAAGGGATCAAGGTATACCTTTACTGCTTCCTTGAGAATCGAACACAACTTTTTCCAAATTTTCGTTTTTCTCCTCGGTCCAGCTTAGGCATTATTGTTGGCTTTCTACGAGTACTGTAGGTTTTGATTGCCGAAGGTCATTGCAGATTGTGCCGCAATTACACATTGTTCCGCAACTGCACATTGTTTCAGTTTGTCATTGAACGTTCTAAATTCACTGGCTTGGGAGTTTAATATTTTACTCAGAGTGTTAAAATCCAGATTAAATTCATAAAATATTTATTTTCTTTTTGTATTGAATTCTTTGGACTTTTCATCATTTTATTATCAAACCCTTACTTTACTTTTTTATACTTTCTTCGGGCTTATTTTTATTTCATTGATTTTTGTTTTGTTTTATTTCATTTGTCAGTTTTAACAATTTATCGGAGACCAAAACCGTCACATCTGTTGTTTTTTAACATGGACTCTCTTACATCCGTTAAACTTTGCTGTATTTGATGAAGATCACCTGAGATACTCGCGTGCTGGTCCAAAGTACTATTGTCGTGAATAGGTGTATGATCTCCCCTACTAGTTCTCCGTTTTTACACCGCAGTCTTTTTTTTAAAATAAATTTTCTGTCAGACACTAAAATCAATTTAAAATATGAGGAAGCTGAGGAAGTGTTTTGTTTTTTATATATTTATTTGTTGCAGATGTTTTCTATGTACTCTCGACTTTTCGGCCATTATCAATATTGTCACTATTAGTAAGTAAGAGTTCACCACAGTTAGAGATTTTGTGAATGTTTATGGATAACAATATCAAGGCTTTACTTTTTGAGAATATGTAGGTAGGGTTGGCTCTCTAACTATTACGGAGACGTATTTAAACAGAATAAACATCGGAGCTTCAATTTTATGGTCAGCCACAGATCATCACGTAACCGGACGCCCCCCCCCCCTTTTTTTATAATTTCAAACTAAACCTAGGTATTCCCTAACAGAAATGCAAAACGAAAACATCCACACGATCACTCACAATACACACTTAGTAAAAAAAGGAAATCAAAGTTTTGGGATTTATGCACGGACACGCAGGAGATTTAAACGGTCACGCTTGGTACACCGATGATTTAACACGATTGGTTTGTCAACAATAACGTTGTTACCACTGTACACATATTTCGAAGCAATGAAACTAAAAAAAAATAGAATTATATATCATGCCTGAACTAGAAGTGCAATGATATAAATTGAAGTTGGATAGTATGATATCTGTGGTAGAAAGGAAAACCAACCATAAAATTGTTGAGATATCGAAAAATTTACAGACAAGAACTAACTTTATGCATTGAATTAACACTAATCATTTTAATGATAAATATAAAAAAAATGAAGATATTACTCAACATACGTTTTCACTAAGCAAAATAATTCAACTAAAGAAAGGATAAATAATGCAATGAAAGTCATTGCTTTGGACGTCGCTGACAAGGAAGTCTAAACAAACTTCGTTGACGAATAGCAACGGCGTATCAAGTTCTTTATTCAACAGAATTTATAAGAGAGTGTAGGCACTTATTCATGACGTGATGGTCTTTAAACTTTTGTATCGATATATGAAATATCGATAATATCTAGTTCGGTGTGCAATGAAATGTAATGTTAAATATTTAAATGAATCTTTGTGTTAATAAGCCAACATAAAATTTTAACAAATTTTATATATTTTGACTGAGCATACACTATGCCCAAATATATGATAGTGTTAAAATATGTTTTATGATATCAAAATGATATTTTAAAAATAAAGTCTACAACTAAATGACGGTGTATGAAACATCTTTTATTGGTAAATATAGATAACACAATGGATTTCATATTTATAATAACACATCAATGTATCATGATGTATAGAATTTGTCCATTGGCATAATTAAGAGTTTCTTTAATGCACCTATGTCGTCTTCCTATATACATCGTCTAGTTATGTTATCGATGTCTATCTAATTATAAAAATTGTATGTATTCAAAGTTATGTATAGTAATGTAACAATTAGTTGCCGCACACAGTACATGTATATTTTGGGTTAAAAGGCAACTAATAGCGTAAGTGAAAGTTGGCAAAAATATATGATGGCAATGTGTTGTATAAATAAAAGGAATGAATGGAATAATGAATAATCAGCTCAAATGTGATTTATATACGGATGATTTGTTATCAATATATTATCTAATTTTTGTTTATGCTAAACACGGTGGATATACACTGTACCTGCATATTGAATCAAGAAGACTTAACAACACTTATTTAAATAGCGCCATTTTACCCCCTAAAAAGTAAAAAGGTAATGGTTGTAAAAAAAAATACTGTTAAAATTGATATGGCTACAGATAAGGAATTGGGAAGTAATGACAAAGTAAATATAGCTGACATTGCAATCGTTCATCAATTTGCTGTGACTGTGGCTGGTTCCTGGTAGTTGTCCTTGGTTCGACTAACGACCGAATCATACACAGTTATATCCTGTGTGAACACGTTTTCGTTTATGGTTTGTTTGTATGTCTTGCTCTTCATTTGTTTTTCCTTCTGTCGTCTTAAGAAATAATATCAGAATAATATATTAGTTTCGAAGTTGACATTGATTGTGTAGAGAGATGAATTATTCTGCATAGAAGTTACTGATAAACAATGCATTCATTGATGACATAAGCACTGGCTTCATGTAGATGATGAATTTAAACTGTTTTTGTTTTGCAATTAAACATATACAAAGTAACTTACCGCAGAAAGATTATGTAATGAAGCTGTATGACGTTCAATATAATTGATAAAACTGACACTGAGTGAGCTGCTACCAGAGCATACGGGTAAACATAATTAATTTCCATCATCTTGAGCTACAATTTTTAAAACTGTGTTGTAATGCGTATTTATCAGCCCACGATTTCACAAACACAGGTTCAAACTAGTGCATAATTTATCTGTCAGATTATCAAATAAAAGAGGTTTACAGTGCACATAAACGTATTCATTGACTTTACAATTTTTAGGGTGTACATTCAAAGCAATCTGCTCCCTTCCACCCACTTTTGCAGCCGTCTATTCAAACTCCAGTTTCAGGATGGCCTATTCCAGACAAGTAGCTAAATGAACTACGCGTGCCTTCAATCAATTCCTTATTCACTAATTTCGCTGTAAAACAAAGAAAATTGGTTAAATACAAGTTGCTGTCATACATACAATATGTTTGCCGTATATTTGATAGCCGATAGAAACTTTTTTTCTTGTACTTAGATAACTAAAAATTGCAATTTTTGAAAATACATTATACATGATGATGTTATGTTCATGTTAATTAATCCTTTCCACATTTATGATTTTTATTTATTTGAAAAAAAAAATATTGTTTTTAAATAACTTAATATATACTTCATAGACCAAACATACACAAAAAGAAAAAATACCATATATCCGGGTTTTTTTCGCGTGTGACAAAATTTGCGAAAATGGGGAAAATGTGTAGCATTTTTAATTTGCGTCAGTCATTTATTTGCGATTTCAAAAGTTTCTTATAGAAAATAATACAGGATAAATTTTCTGCGTATTCAATAATTTGCGATTAAAAAAAGATCGCGAAAAAAGCGAAAATTTGATAAATGCGAAAATTACCGGATATACGAAATGGTGTTTGGAAAATTCATTTTGATCTAGCTACATTGTACGTAAAATCTGTCAACTATGTACGTTGCTATAATGAATTGCAAAATGGTCTACATGTCATATTTGACTGTAATAAACGAAAAGAGTTAAACAGAGGTTAAATACAATTTATGGGGTAGATCAAACTGGAACTTTGTTCTATCTGCTACACCTATATGTTTAGTGAGTTTTATATCAGCTCAAGTAATTTATAATCGTTTACATAGATTAGTTAACAAAAAGATTTAAGCTAGTTAACAATTCATTTACATTCCGACCTGCTTCAATACTCGTATTAAAAATAGAAGAAAACTGTCTTTGTGCTAAAGTTTAAAAGTATTTTATCAATAAAAAATGCCAGCACACTCAAATAAATGCTCTGTTTTATAAATAAACCTTGCGCGATTTACATAATCTTTTTCTTACAGTTTGCGTTGAACATGTACTTTTCATGAAAAATCAAAGAAAATTAGTGGCACACCTCACTTTGTCATTTGCACCGTTTAAGCGAAGAGGATGACATGGTCACTTTTTAAACGATATTAATTCAAAAATATCATATTTATATCATATTTCAATTTGGATAAATATATATTGCAGATTTTTTTGTTTAATTATTTTTTTCTTTAACAACAGCGCTTTTTCCGATTATGTTAAAGGAAAAAAACGAGGAGTTATACAAACAATTGGTGAATTGGTCGCACTAAATATCTTTTCGAATTTATGTTTATTTTGATTGATTTTGATATAACTCTAGCTTAAGTCAATTTTTAATGAAAATTACTATTGTAGAAGTAAATTGGGTCGGTCGTCCTTAAAACAGATATGGATGTCGTTATATGTTTTTCCCTCATATATAAAACATTATCCTTTTTGCAAATACTAAACTAGAAAGTTGTGCCCACCCAAAAGCTGGGGTAGATTTAAATGAACAGTCCTGACATAAGAAAGACAGGTTTTAGAAAGACAGCTTTGTCAGAATTTTGTCCGCGATTTAGATTAGTTGAAGGGTACACCTGACCCCTAAAATCCAAGTTGAATGTAAATTCGAACTAGAATATTTTTTAAACATTTTAAATGAAAACTGAATGCTTTAAATCTATTTAGAGTCATTACCAATCATAAACAGTGTTTATTTTTTTTAAAGAGTTTAATTAATAATATTTTCACAATAAAAAAATATATCAATGATGGCGTAAAACTTTGAGGGATTTTTCTAATTTAAATACTCAATGACCATTACCTCAAAAGGTAGGTCAATGACCTACTTTTTTAAAAGTGAAAAAAAACCACTACAATCGAAGGTCTGTTACAAAACAACAGATGGTTTTTCATTATCATCAATGGATTTTTTTTTTATTCTTAGTAAACATCATCCTTAAAAACTAATACGCAATAAAACTTGAGATTCTGATTTTATTCACAAAGCAATTATAGGGATATCTGAATTTACAGTATTGTGCTGTGTACATGGAAAATACGCACTTTTTCCTAAAAAAATTACATTCTGCCACTTTTTTTCCAATATGAAGCTCCCGTCAGGTTTATAAAGACGTTTCTTATTTTGACTTTTAATGAATACGCTGTTCCGAAATTCCTGTTCACCACTCTATCTAAACCTTATGAAATTATTATGTGGTGTGGATACAGCGGTAACAACGTTATTGTTGACAAGCCAATCGTGTTAAATAGTTCGAGTACCGTGGGTGATCGTTCGTGTAACGTGCGGGATCGTGCGTATATCAGAAAAATTAGTTTGCGTTTTTTACCGTGCGTGAACGTGCGTGATCGTGCGTTTTTTTTTTTTCGTTTTGTAACTTTTTTATGGAATGCCAGGACGAATAGTGTTTTAAACAAGGCAACATTGTGAATTTAAAACTTTCTTATAGAAGAACATTGACAGTTGTTAACATTCATGTATCATGTCAGCGCTAATCTTTCTAAAATATTCTCTTTCGTCGTTAAATACAATTAGTAAGAATTTCAACAACTCAGTCAATCCTTTGATCGGTCGAATTAGTTTTGCATAATCTATATCAAGCATCCATCGTATCTTAACACATAATTTTAATCATATTAGCAAGAGAGACACGTTGAGTGAAAGCGGTCAAGCTTACCCATTTCTCCGTTCAAAACTAAACAATTATTCCCTATGTTTTCTTTCAAATGATATTACGATACGAATTCCTTTCTGATACATTGTATAAACATTCATAAGAAATAAAATTATATAGACGCTTTAACATTTAGAATAAATAAAGTTCAGTCAATTATGTACCGTAAATTATGAAAATATGGGATGAGTAAAATCGAAATGTTTTGGAACAAGGTAACGAATTTACCTGTATCTCGCATAGTTTAGTCGTTTGTAATGGAATCAGATTACAAAAACATCAACACGTAATTCGTATAGATTACGCATTATAGATATTTCTTTACAATTAATTTTCTTGAACTTATGACAGGAGTTAATATTCCTAGTGTAGACCAAAAAAAAATAATTTGTGTATGAATCCTATGTAATATTGTTTACTTGTAAAAAATAAAACAATGCATAGTTACTGTACATGCCGCTTTACAATAAAACACAAGTATATTGTAGTACAAAATAAAGCAATACGTTTCCTAAATTTAAATCTTAAAAATTAATTCTTGTTTTTCGTTTTAAATTGTGTAGAATCGTTTGTTTGCGTGTTTTATCGTTATTGTTCGTGTATTGTGAAAATTCAGTAAGTTAGTGTATCGTACGTAATCGTTCGTGTATTGTGCGTGATCGTTCGTGTATCAGAATCGTGCGTGTTGTTTGTCAACAATAACGTTGCTACCACTGTAATTGTATGAATCGTCATTTTATAAATGATTTTAATACAGATGATTAAAATTAGTTTTGGATGCATGTTTTTCTGTTGGGGTCATTATTCTTCTTTATATACAGGATATGGGGCCTTTATAGGTTCTTCTGTGAAATTTGATGATTATATATTGCATTCATAAGAAATATGTTTTTTTTTAATTGTG
>WFKH01011926.1:20425879-20440019 GCA_016163765.1 Magallana hongkongensis
TAATGAGGCAAACGTTTAATAATGCATATATATATAAACCCTTTTTAAACCTGAATTGCTTCTGGTGTTGTTTGACTGATTGTTGACTTAAAGCGCACTCCTATGAATCCAGACAAATGTGTCTTTTGCATTAATTCTAATTTAAATTTTAAGTGAAATAAATATATGCATTATGAAACGTTTGCATTTTTTTTTAAACCAAGTCCCAGGGTTAAATAAAAATGAGGCATAGAGTACATGTACAAGTAAAATTGTGCATTTAAATATTACGTTATATTTAAAAGTTACTAATCGATTCATTTTTTGAACAACTTTAAACAGCAAGATTTAGAAAACTTAATAATCTCTGAAAGAAGATTATATACAACATATGCATACAACAAAATATTGATAAACCAAAACAAACAGCCTAACATGTATTATTTATATATAACATATGCATACAACCAAATTTTATTTTAAAAAAAGCTAAAACAAAAAAGTTAGCAGCTATTATTCTTGCTACACTGTAGGTGATTAAGGATTATACCCAGCAGGAAACGGAGGTTTTGTTCTTTCACTGTAATAGATGACTCCCGTGAGTGGTACACGTTATGTTTGTAGGATTAGGTATTGTAGCCCCAGAATACGCAGTGTCCTTGAAACACAGTACCCCATCCTCCTTACTGGTAGTATTTGAAGCATAAACCGAAAATCCCAAATATATATCGGGCTGTGTAACCATTGTTTTCATCTGACAAGATTGGAATGATTTTTAACACTGACATCATATTAAGATTATATCTAACCGCTTAATGTCAGCCACGTATTTATCAGGCAATGCTTGTTTCTTTTTTTACATGCGTAATACAATATGAGAATTAATTTTACTATTTAATTACTTCAAATTATATATGTCAATACTTAAATATACATGTATTAGGAATAACACAAGAAGGAGTACAAATAGACTACAAAACATATTTGATTTGGTTTTGCATCATACATATGTAATAAAATCACAAATTCATCATAATTAAATAGTTTAAATTTAAACTCTAAAAAACTTAAGTTGTTTAACAATATGTCATTTTTTGTTTCTATTGCACATTTTAAAAATATCACCCCAAGCAACGTTATCCGTCCTATACTGTAAAAAGATTTGCTGTTTACTAAGTACATCACCCAGATCTACCCGCCATTCTGCTGTTGATTGTTGGTTATCTGATACCACGCATTGTCCTCCAGCAGCAGACAGGTCTGAATACAGTCCGTCCACAGCACGATCCGCTCCCTATGAAGGGTTGGGGTAAGGATACTGCTGCCATGCTGGTCTGTATAAGGCGATGTTTTCTGTCAACAGAAATAAGTACAAAAAAATATCGTTCATTTATAAGAAAAAAAAACCCCAAAGGGCTTTGTGAAATTGGATATGCTTAGACTGAATACATACACAAAAGTAAAGACGAAACTGGGATTCAAGAGGGATCAGGGAATCGCAGTTTTAGAATTGTTGGCATTATTATTTTCTTTTTTTTTTGGGGGGGGGGGGGGGGGGGCTTTCCCCCTTTTTTTCGTATAGTGATTTTTTGTCTACAATTCTATTCTTTTCAAAATAATAAATAAACATAATGATAATGGAGCGTCTTTGCTTATCTTATAATTTTAAGAACATAAATAAATTGTAATGAAAACATTAGCCTTTTGCGTAGCATTATTATATTTTCACGATTTTGGTAAAATCAATGAAATTGGTTTGCATTTTTGTTTTTGGTTTCAAAATTATTGAATACAGTTTGCAAATAAACTCCATTAAATTACATATTTATTTCAGAAAATTAAGTAGTTTAAAAGTCCTAGGGCATAAAAAAGGGTCAAGGTAAGAAAAGACCCCGAAAAGTTAATTTATGTTGTAGAGGATATCTTAATATCGATTTAATAAAAACGCAACAAGTTATTTAATATAAGGGTTGAGTTAAGATGATAATCCTTTTCATGCATATATTTAGATATATAGTTTGATGCGAGATCAGTTTTTTTTAATCCAATCTCTAAATTGTTTACAAAACATGACAATGCTTACAATGTTTTACAATGCAACTGGCACAATTAACACAAAACTAGTCTTTAATTGACACATATAGACCTGAGAAATCTGCATGTGTACATACGTTCGGTAGTTTAAAAAGATATAAAGAGCTCGTATTTAAACTTATATGGGAGTTTAGAAAACATGCAAGCACCGGGATATACATAAAATCTGGATTGAATACAGTCTACAATAAATGAAAACAATGGATATGCCCTTTATTAAAGATTTTTGAGCCTGTCTTCAAATTTCAGATAAAATATATGTACAAACTGTACAAAAAAATGATGTTTTCTAAAGGGAATGCATTAATCCTGAATATATTACTTACCGTAAGTTGCTACTAAACAGTACAAGTTAGAACAAAATATCATAATCAAAGAAATGAAAGCCATCAAATGGTTATCGCAGACAAGGAAGTACGTCGACAGACCGTGTCTATAGATCTAGGTAAACTGTATTTAAATAAACGGATATCGTTTTGTTTTGATGTGCATTCATTCATGCAGTAAACATGTTTACGCATACACACTTTAAAATGACCTTTGACAGCATTCTTTTATTTAAACTTGGTTTGCTACCTAAAATGTATGTTTATGGCCATCATTAACACGCAGTACAGATAAGAGTACACGTCGCTCTGATATGATAATGAAAGGATAATGGAATATTACGTCATAAACTATTTCCAAAGCACATCTGTCGAATGGGTGTGAATCTGCGTACCAAAAGTGCTAGTCAGACTCTGTGTTCGAAGTAAACACGTACATATGGTGTTCCCGATGATAGTGATTTTTTGATTATTCAGCAGGCATGTAGAATAAATATTCAGTGTATTCATAATAAATCAGATAACTAAGTTATTATTATATTGAATTTTTCTATAATAGATGAATTTGTGGTCAACCTATTACTGCCTATTGTGTTGTTTTAATCAAAACACGAGAACAGGCTGCATTGTTTAAATTTATACATTGAAAAATGACAATAACAAACTGTCAATCGTCTCAAAAATCCATATAGCGAAATACAAATTCAAAGCAGTGCAAATACGGAAGTCAAAAAAGATAGAGCTGGGATAAGGTGCCTAGGAAAAGTAAGCATCTCCTGCCGACCGGTCGCACCCGCCGTGTGCTCATTGTCATGATCATGAAAAACGGAAGAAAACATAGTCAGTCCGGTGTAAAAATAATGTTCTAACAAGTCCGATTTTTTGTTGATTTTTTAACAGTAACCAACCGACACGATTGAAATAGTTCACCGCATATGTACTGACAATTTGAGCTTTAAATTACACTTTTTCAAGTTTTTTTAAAAGTAACAGATTAAATCTGCGAAAATAACTGATTTTGTTTTCTGAAAGTAAGTTGACCCGCTGATTAAAAACAGATTTTTGCTGTGCAGAAAATTGTTCTATGACGGTTTAATATGTTTTTTGGTACTTCAGTGACACAATTGTAATTTAATTAAAATCAAAAGTTTTGATTGATATAAGATGTATACATGCACATTTTTTTTTTGTTACAGGTGTTAAAATTTTGTTTACATCAACATGATTAAAATTGGTCAAACATCATAACATGTGACGAAGAATCGTATTGATAATCGATAATAATAAGCCAAACAATAAACAGATAACTGTAGCTTTATTTGAATACTCAAACTGGGTGAATGTTGGTGCAGTTGCAATGCTGCTAACGTGGGGAAACAATCCTGTTCTATCATATATCCTGTATCTAGCAAATAAGCTTTATCCTATCCCATCCAATTAAGTCCTTATATATGAATAAAGTATAAATAAAACGATGGAAAAAAAATCATCAATTAGTGTAATGCCTAAAATATCTAATAATACAGGTACATGAACATAAAACCAAAACAAAAAAAAAAACAACAAAAAAATTCAAAACAAGATAGGATTTCAACATGTGCATCGTTGATATCAAACCGATAGAATAAACATTAAACAGCTATAGTAAAACTCGGCTCTAGCGAAGTTATATCCGCAATTCGTTATATTCGTACACCGAATTCGTAATAATAACAATAGCGAATTCTCTATATACATGGGGTTTTTTTTCACCAGACTACAATATTTGAGGCTTAGAATGAAAATCATTTTTTATGATACCTTTAATAATTAGATTGTGAATTGAAGAATTTATGTGAAATAAATTTATTCAAACTATTATGTTAAATGGTAATGCTAACATTTTAAACTGTTAACAAATCGTTTAAAAAGTGTTCCATTTCGTTATCATTCACCTCTACGGGGCTCAAAATCAATTCAATATGTCCCTAAAGTCGTTATATTCGAATTCATTATAACCGTAAAATTTTGCAAAGATTTGTTCAGAACTTAACCGTGGACTAAAAAAAAACTTAGCCATATCCGATACTTCGCTATATTCGTGTTAGTACATTTTACTAAACGAGTTTTACTGTAATATAGATAAAGGAAACTATCGTTATCAATGTCTTTTTCGTACCATTTTATTACCGAGTGAACTTCTCGACTTATTATTCGGCGATCGATGTAAATACGATACGGGAGTGTATAATTACTTCACAAATTTCTGTAGTCACTGATCATATGATTTAAATTTGTTAGAATATGATTTTGAACGGATTTATTGTGAGCTGGTATTTCTTATTTGATTCTGTTCAGGTTTTTGTCGGACACTTGGATACATTTTCTCTGTTATCGGGTATTGAACAAATTATCGTAATGTTTCTTATTTATATCTCGAATTGTCGATCAGTTAAATTTCTTTATTTGAATACTGTGTTGTACTGTACACGAAGCGATAAAAATGTCTTATGTAGTAAATTATACGCTGTAATAACGTCAACTTATGCAGCAACTGCATTCTTATGCGATTCACAATTTGACAAAATGTAACACGCATCATTTTATTTCAACCGTTTTGTTCATACAGCAGAGTTGTAGTATTCATATAATGTTTTGTATTGTATTACAAATAGCATTGATGTTGTAGGCTAATTGTATTTTTCGTTGCACAAAACAACTCTGAAATTTATTTTCGAATCTGATTGGCTACAGGATGCGGGGAAGTATAGGATAGGATTAACTTAGTCTCAATACTGTATTTGAACATGTGCAAAACCTAAATGATAATCTAAATAGAATAAAATGTTTATCAAAAAACTCATCAAATTGTACAAAATAATTCATCTATTTCAATCTTTCTAAAGTTTTTATAACATGTTTAACCCACTGAAAAGTATGGTAATGACTTTCATTTCAGCTGATGAGCCATGATTGTATACCTATACCAAGAATAAAAAAAGACGAATATGATATAAATCAAAACAGGAAGACTGTTTTTGAAGAGAGGAGAGAAGTACAAAGAAGTCAAACAATAAGCAATTGACATCATATGGTACATGTACATGTATCTAATTAAATAAAATAACAAAAAAAATGTTAATTGTGCATGTGTCAATTTTAAATGTTGTCACAGAAAATATGATTATTTTATATTCAATCTTTCAGAAAGTCTTAAAGGGACTAAAACACGGGTTGAGCTCAAAACTGTCAAATTTACATTTTCCTTTTAAAGTATCAAAAATGGTTAATATGGGTATTTTTAATGATTCATCAAAGTTTGAAAAACAAATATTGAGATCAAGCAAGATACAGAATTTGGAATTCTTCAAAGCTCGAGTCTTGTTATTGTTTACATATGTGTGCATGGTATTGGTATGAGTTTTGAATCAAATGTTGTTTTTTTTTGTTGATAATATTTTTATGAGCACATCGATTCAGTTTATCTTATTTGTCACGAGTCATTCTGTTAAAGAAAATAGTTTTGTTAATGAAAGTGGAGGAATACAGACATTTACTTAAATCAGCTACATCTGATTGTATATTAATTAAATTGCGTAATGCTGGTTGAATACATAAATAATAAGGGCGTAAAGAGAAGAGGGAGAAAATCTTCGTCGCCTCACATAGGAACATTCAGAATGATTTAAAATTGATATATTGATGTGAACCAAAGTGACCTTGGATCACCTTCTTGGAAGAATTACAAAATGTTTCTTTCTTGTTCTTTCTTGTTAATTTAATGAAATATGTGCATTATTAATTATTAGAATTAAGTTGTGAATGTAAATATATGCAGCCATTACCCCCCCCCTCCCCTCCCCCGAAAAAAGAGAGACATTTCTGTTCATTCTTGCATGTGTTGAGTGAAAATAAATAGTGCTGAAAATAGTGTACATACTTAGTACACATGCAGGGGTATGATGTTGATTAAATTGCTTATGGTGGAGGGGTCAATGTGTTATACTTGCGCAGATATATAGTCCAACATTCTTAACTTATTAAATACACATAGTAAATTGCCTAGTGCCACCGCCCCGGCAAAGAAAGTTATCCCTTAACCCCCCCCCCCCACCTCCATTTTATTTTAGATCCGCAAAGGTTATAAAATATGCAGTCATATTGAGCAAACACATTCAACTGGCGTTAACTACTAGTATCCTTAAAAGAAAAAAAATGAAAAAATGCCTTCTAAGTAATAGAAATATACTAACACCATGCATACCGTAACTTAAGAAAAATAATGCACAACTGGTCGTGTATACATATATTAGCACGATAGAGGAAATGCGGGTGAATCATCGTACTTTTTAGAATTAATTGAAACAGAAGCAATGTGTTTAAATTACCATTCACGTAATATAATGATGAAATATATCTTATAATAAATTAGGTGATAAAAGGACATTGTGCCTATTAAAAAAGAGTTGTCGCTTTAAAGAGTTAACTCCTTTTTTATAATCACTTGTGTGTTTGAAATGTGTATTGATTTGAGAGGCCTTCCTGATTGACAAATTCAATGCAACAAGACAAGAAGAAGGCATTCAAAAGTGAGAAGTTTGAGTCGGACAAGAGGTAAAAGTGTTTGTCAAATTGATGATATTGTTTAGCTTTTCTATTTTGGTTTCTTACAAATAAAGGGTATTTTCATTATCATTATTTGTAAGAGGTTTAAAAAGTTTCTTTAAGTTGTATCTGAAGCAAATTAATGTGGAAACTGTTTTTTCTCAAACATATTATTGAATTTAAGAAGTAACAAAAAAAATTCACTTAATGAAACAAAAAAAAATGCGTTACAAATTATTTCTCTTTTTCAGAAACAGTTGAAGCATAGACGAATGGCAAAAATATCTAAATGTAATCATTTACAAAAAAAAAAATAATAAAAAATATATTTATTGATATTCTGAAAACATTTTCTCTCTAACTCTAATTTTAGATTAACAAATAGCTGGAATTGCAAATTAAATGAAATTAAATGAAATGAAGACCAACTGAAGTTATTGGGTAAAAACTTATAAAGTTGTTCAGACAGCAAAATGAGATGTACAATGAATGAACTGAAAAATTGGAAAATATTCTAAAACATTTAATTTTAAGAAAATATACACGTGACACGCAAATGAAACATAAAAAACCCATGCGTTTGATACACATACGTATGGAATTCACTACGTACGTTTAACACACGTGTTGCATATGTTTGATAACTACATATATATGTGAGATCACCTACGTTTCTCACGTGTTTAACGTATGTGATACATGTGTAGCGCATTTTGCTGTGTATAACTCCTTTGTAGCATGCCTAGCACAATCGAGAGGGTGTCCAGAAGGTGGGAACAGAAATTATATGTGTTGCTAAGCAAAATCGGAATGAAACCCGCTAAAGTTTGCACAGTCACTGGCGACTGTTCAATTTTACACAACATTGAACTTCTTTAAAGGAAGAGATGGAGGATAGGAATCCCCGACACGATATTGTCGCTGGACAGTTGACTTATCAAGGACTGAGAATGGGATGGCAGTTAGAACCTTCATCACAAGAACATATTCCTGATACATGTATAAGTCAAAATCAAAAACAGTAAGGAATCAAATACATGAAAGTGTGTAATTAAGTGTTTTTTTATTCATCAGGCAAAACATTTTCATTCTTTGCAAGGTTTTATTTTAGGAGCTCAATTTCATATGACTTGGCGTTCCGCAGCTTTAAGTTCTCATTTTCCACTTCCGATCGCTCAATATCTTTCTGGATTTTCGAATTCTGAAGCTAAATATTCCTTTTGAAAACATAAAACCTGTGATGAAGAAAACAAAGTTTAAACCTGCTAAGAACATGCCGGTATTTAACCACGTGGTTAGATATACTGCTGTAGTTTAAATCAAATCACAAAATTGTAACTTTCTTTTGAATGTGAATCCCGGACATTCAACATCACAACTGTCAGAAAAAAATGAGAAATTTTAAAATTCACATGAATGCTCCTCCCTATTTAAAGAGAATATTAATTAATTTTCATCGCATTCGATTAAATCTACAGTAGCTATCAGTCGATTAAAACAGATTTAGACAGTGCGTTTGTAAGTGATATCTTAAGTCATCACTATTCCTGTACTTAATAAAGCTGTGTTACCTCATGATGTATTCTTTACAACACATCAAACGCAATTTTCCTCCCTTTCTTGGGTTGAGATGTCAAAGATGAAGATTCACTGAAACTGAAACCTTGAGGTTCAAACTCTGATTCCTTGTCCACACCTTGCATAAGAGGTAATGTTACATACTGACTGGAATTGCTAAATGCAAAAAGGGAATATAATGAAAATATCAAATGAAATTAAAAAACAAACAAAATTAAAAAAAAGAACCATGATAAATAGAATATGAATGCAATTGTGAATCTATAGTGATTCAATATGTTTTGTTTAATTTGTTCATACAAATATTCATTAAAAATCATGTGTTTTATCTCATATTTATATTATAAATAAACGGAATGATAATTATGTCAAATTTGCCATATATGTTATTTACTACACCTTTCACAATCAAGTGAAATACAGGCAGAGATTTCGGCTTCAGAAACAGGTTCAACAACTTCTGTTTTTGTTGCCTGCATACTTTCCTCATATCCAATGATGGTGGAGGAGGAATAAAACCCAGATTTATTTGAAACCACTAAAGAAAACAAGTAGGATTGGGTTATGCTACAACTTCAAAGAATCATCAATAGTCGGTGAACTTTATTATACGCTTATTTTTAAAAGCATTAATGTTGAATACAACACGACCGACGAAGGGTACCAGATTAGGACGCCGTTTCACAAAAACGCGTCAATACTTAAAGGTACTGCCTAACGAGTAACGACATTTTCACGTTCTCCGAGCTCAGTTAGGGCAGACCGTTTTATGAAAGGTACTTAGCTCCTACATATTCCCCGTTACGTGTTTACGTCCGTCTTATATTACCAAAAGTTTATTTCCGTTGGGCAGACGAACTTGTAAATAAAAAAAAAAAGGATAGAAAATATTTTTTTTTCATGCCAAGAAACACAAATGAAAAATAACCAAATGCTTGAAGAACATTTGTTCCTTGTTTGTTTCTAATATCAATGGTTTGATGATTAAAGCTGCTTTGTCCGATTTTATACATGTGAATAAGATTTAAAGTACGTTTTTAATCGATGGTTTTGCTTAGTATGTGTATAATAACAGACAATTCAGCAGTTTTCCCGGTCAATTAAGGCGGACATTACTGCTTTACGACTCCGACATTCGCTATAGATAATTTCAAACCAAACACCCCATTCCGGACTTACTCATATTTAGATAACAGCGTGGTTACACTTGTATAGTTTGCATTTTCAATAGTTCTTTAAAAGTATGTATTCACGTTGTTTTCTGTATATTTCTATAACATATACTGAATCATTTAATGGTCCTTACTATTAGAACCATAGTGATCATTTATTGAGCAGACTTAAGTCTATTTCATGAAGGTAATGAACAGTTTTGGGATTGCAGGCTAATTACAGAACAAAATCTTAACAGGAATATATTTTAACACCCGCTTTATTTTTATTCTTTATTCTTAGATGCGTTGTGTTAAGTTTGATTTGAATTGGTTAGTTGATTATAGGTTAAGAAGAGGAAACTTTAAACTGATCATAGCCTAAACCCCCTACACCCTATCACAACGTGGCCTGTTGGTAGCATAACCCTGTTACACTTGAGAAATTTGTATTTTAACTTCCCGTCAATATTA
This sequence comes from Magallana hongkongensis, assembly GCA_016163765.1. Taxonomy (NCBI): domain Eukaryota; kingdom Metazoa; phylum Mollusca; class Bivalvia; order Ostreida; family Ostreidae; genus Magallana; species Magallana hongkongensis. The sequence goes on from WFKH01011926.1 coordinate 20,436,066, forward strand.
AATTGATAAATAATAATTAAAAAAAACCATAATAATTATTTTCTACTGATTTATATGTTTATTTTCAGGTCCTTTAAAGGACCCTTACATCATGATTTTAAGATATTCTTATGTATACAGATAAGAACAAAAATATCATACAAAGTTTAGATATAACTTGGTTTATAACTTGAACATGGTTTTTAAAAAAATACTTTTTTATAAGCATTTAATTATTTCATCTATTTTTCCTTGCTAGATTCTTTTAAATGAAAATAGTTGAAAGCTCGTTCCCGCTGAATGCTTTTTGCCAGGTTTGGTACACTAATGGCAAATTGCTATGGAAAATAATTTACGGAAGAACAGATTGATGCCAGACAAATTATGATCAAGAAAAGCTTACTTAGGCTTTCTACTTATAAATGTGGAAATTATGACAAAAATTGAGACACTATAAAGGAAAATTGGTATTACTAATAATTGCTGTTAAATTAACATATCACTACCACTATGTTAAGCTTTTATTCAATCATTAATGACTTAATTTATCTACAGTATATTTTTTAAACATATGAAGGTGTGTACTTGTAAATAATAAGAACAAAGATATTAGTAATTTGTCGATGAATGTGTATTTTGATACGATGAACTGGTAATCGTTCAGGACAAGTTTTCATTAACAATTAGCAAATGTGTAATATAAAAATTGGTGACTTAAAAGTAAAACCTGCAAGCAAATGTTTTAAATTACGTACCCTGTTCACATTTTTGACCTTCATATTCCGGATCGCAACCGTTAAAACAAGCTCCATTTCCGTGGTGATACTGAGTCATGCTAAAAACAATGTCCACAGTTTGCTTGGCACCCGTCTCCATATTTGTTATTGGCGCATTCTGTGATTAAAAAGTAATGGAATCTAAACTTTTATATGAAATAATTTTGATGTTTTTCGAGGATGACAAAGCTTTATTTCTTGTCAATAAATTATTAAATCAATTACTTTAATGTAATGAATTCAGTTTAAAATAAAATATTCCGGTATAGACTGAGCATGAGGACAAACATGATTTCCGAAGCAAAAATGTTTCCAAAGTCTATTTCTGTCGCCAGGTCCAAGAAGTCATAGGTTCCCTTTATACCCAGTCAACAGCCGTTTTGTAATAGCCTTCACTACAGATGCAAGTGTAATGTTAAGTAGCCACCAGTCATTTATGTCGCACAGCCCGTCGGCTATTTTCATTCCAGCGAGATTAGACGAATATATTCATTGTAACGTAAAGGACTAACAATCTTTATGTTAGACAGGTGGCAGGTCAGCATCACAATGTTTAGCCCGGTTGAATTATCCATTTGTTTTGTTGAACTTTTTGTTAATTTCGGATCAAGGGACAGGTTTTGTTCCCCAACTCTTGTTTATGTAACTTTTGGTCAAAATATTTTTAAAGCAATCACTCTATTCTAAGCTTTGATAATAATGGCTCTCGTGTCTGATGCAAAAAGGTTTTGAGTGTTGATATTATATGTTATCATTTCATTCATTTTGTAATCAAAATATTGTTGAAACTGACAAAATTGTATAAAAAAAAAAACGTTAAAAGGCAGCGGGAATAGAGGCAAAACAAATGTCCAAAATGGCGAGTGTCGTACATTTGATACTTACATGCAATTTTATACTATAGTATAACAGACAAAATGTACAAGGCATACAATAAAATTATTGCTTGCTTTTACAGATTTATTTCTATTTTTTTTTTCATTTCAATATTTATTTAAACGCGATTAAAATATTTTATTTTGTCGATGGAAACAAATACTACAGGAACTGTAAACAGATCTTTTTAATATTGATCAAAGCGTAGTTATGAATCGTCAAGAGTTTACAGTTTACCTTGATGACACCGAGAACCTCGATATCCCGGATCACATCACTTGAAGCAAGTCCCGTTCAAGTTGTAACAGAGCGTCATAGTCACACAATGTCCACATGTTTTATCGCATCCGTTCCCGTATGTTCCATTGGCACATTCTATAATCAAAGTATTGAAGTACTGAAAGTCGGGATCTTTTGATGTGTCATTATGCATAATGTGAATTAATACTGGCAATATCTCTCTCTCTCTCTCTCTCTCTCTCTCTCTCTCATGCTTTTAAAGTCTGCAAAGCGTCAGAGAGCGACTAATGTTTTAAAAGCAACTACTAACAATAAAATGCCTGTCTAGTATAAAATGAACAGTGCATAGAACTTTGTAGCATGCATTATAAAATCATCCCCCATTTCGTTGATTTGCAGCTTTTGCATACCTTTGCTTTGTAAAGTAGTTCATTGAAATGCATGCGTATTGTGTATGTGCCCAAAATGCGTAGTCTTGTTTTAAAACACGTAATCAATAAGAAAAAAAGAAACACTCGTCGCTAAAATTGTTTGAAAAAAGCTTTTGATTTTGAATTAAAAAAAAGACCCAATTAAATAGGGTTTTTTAATGTTACAAGCACTTCTTTATGGAACTTTATTTACAATTAGAAAGGGTAGGTTCCAATTTCTCTTGTAAGGAACATTCTTTTTTGCAAAGCTTTAAAAAAATATTAATCATGACTGATATGTTCAAACAATGGAGAATAATTTCTAGACTTATAAAGACATTTATTAGTGTGACTTTCCTTCATCTTATTTAGATAAGCTAACATCATTTATTTCTAACCATAACAGAAGTGCTAATATTTTATTAATGGTACATATCTTGTAATTTAGCAAATTTAATATATCATTTTGCACTTTCTTAGTAAGAGTGATTTTTGAGAGAAAAAATATTTATAAGAGTACATTGAACTTCAAGTTCAAAAATACTAGAAGTAATACTAGTAAACACCTTATTTTAAAGTAAACTGTATTTTTCGTATTACTTATGTAAATATAAATAATTTGTAGTACATGTACGTCTGTCTCTGCCGTGTCAGCTAGTTGATCATACACTCATAGGACGTGGGACTGCCCATTCCCATATGAATGACATAGATTATGTTTTATCAGTATTATTATAACGTATATCAAATCTAAAGACATCTCGTAGATAGCTCATATATAGCTGTAAAGCATTTATGATCTGTATGGATAAAATGTATTATTACATGTATAATTACATGTACGAGTTATTGCCCTTTAATAAGAGTAAAACATTACAGTATATATAATGTTTTGTATATCTATTACTAACTATTGTAATCATTTCATTTCAGGGTATCTATTTATTTATTGATTTTTTCATTAATTTATCTATTTATATATACCAACATCTGTTTTCACAATATTAAATAGATGTCTAGAACCCTACACAGTGTTTCGTTGTGATACATGGAAAACCAGCAATGTTACAGTTGTAATATTTTTTTGAAAAGAAAATAGTAAAAGGCTGTGTATAAAAATCAATGGAATAAACCACAACGAATATGAGAACTGATGACAACCATGAGCACACTGATAATGAAAAATTCTACCGCTTGCATGCCATTATCTAAAAAGAATGCAAACTTATAAAAAATATTAACATAAGTCCAAAATAAAATTTTAAAAATAAAAAGTAGATTACGGTATGACAAAATGAAACGAAAATGTATCCATAACACGACATAAATTGATGTACAGTCATAATTTAAACTGCGTTTGAGGAAAGTTTAATTCAAATCAGGGCTAAACTCATTTAGTCGCATTGTTTCTCTGATAAAACATGTAACATCGAAATCAACCTAACCGTTTCTGTTATATATTAACGCATATTATGAATAAAATTAAACAATATTGTTCCATTTGAAAAAGTGGAAATAATTAAACAGAAGTAAAAAAGCATTGCAATCGCAATTCGTATAAAGTGTTTTCGTTACTCTTACAAAATTGGATGTCAGATTAAGCATTTTTGTTGTTCAATGTATAATTTCCATGTGCTACTCTGTAGAGAAGCAACAGCTACTTTTATTACCTA
>WFKH01011926.1:20450976-20466822 GCA_016163765.1 Magallana hongkongensis
GGGGTGTCAATTTCAACTGTTACCCTCCTAAACAGGCACTATTTATATAATATAAAGCAAGATATCTGTCCTTTCACTGGTGTGAGCTACTTTAACTTTGCTGTGTACATTCGACTAGCTACCATCTTTTCTCTGTGTTGTTCGAAGAACACAAGCAATGCTAACATTCTTCAGTCTCCTGAACATGACTTATCACAAAGTCATCAAAATGTATTTCCCTCCATTTTGACACTGGTTTCTAGTTCCCACCACAGGATGAATATGGCATAAATAAGAAGCATATGAATATGTTTGCTTGTAAAAGCAAATGAAATATATATAAATGTTGTGTTTGAGTTCTCAACAACCAGCTGATAATTAATTTTCGTATACTCTTCTTACATTTTAAATCTCTATCTACAGATGTTTTAATCATTTAAATGAAAAATATCCCTAGAGAACCTCTGGTTATTCTCAGAAAGCTTTATTATGTTAATTCAGTAATTTTGTCTTGGGAACTGCTAATATGTTACTCGGATCTAGTTTCATGCTCGAACCATTATGAGTAAAATTAAAAGATTATGATTAAAACTCTTTTAAAATTTCCCCTATGTAAAAATCTATATAAAGTAATTTAAAGAAATAAAGCTTCATTATATACTAGATTTTCTCTGTGTATAAACAAAGCGAACTGAGCCGCATGCAATGTTTACTCTTATCAGCATCTGCACTGACAGTGATGAAGGTAGACCTACCTTTTTCCCTTATAGGCGTAATTCTCTACCATATTGCATAAAATCTAGTTGATCCTGAAAGGGTTTTGATTATGTGGGTTCTTTATTAATTAATTAATACCTTTTAAGATTAAATTTTATTCGTTTTTTTTTTCCTTTTTTAATTAAATACGCTAATAAACATGTATCTATTTAATTTAAACAATATTCTCAAATGAAAACAATAAGAATAACCAAAGTACATGTACCCAGAAGAAAGCAAATCACATTGTCTATTTTAAAGGATTCAATTCGACAACCTGTGTATAGAGCAAGAAACATAACATTTTAAACTAAAAAAAATTACAAAGCTTCAAGTTCATCTTGTTACATGTATATTTCTTCGTAAAGAAAGCATAGGAGGTTAACGAAATTATAATAAAACACTGTTGATTTTTTAAGGTCCAAGAAACGGAAACACACACAGATTTCTTGGATTTTCTATATACGTCTCAAATACAACCAGCAAGTTAGATGGAACACTATGTTATAAAGACAAAAACTTCACTACAAGCACGATAAAAGCTGTCTTTAACACCACCTGCTTTGTACATGGTCAGTACGTCATTTACTACAACGAGAGACTAACAGGAGTTGTCTATCCTGATGGTTATTCTGATTACGCCTTTAACGACCTCTGTGAAGTAGAAGTCTATGGTAAACATTTAATTTATTTTACTTTTTCTAATAATATCAGTCTGTTCAGTACACTTAACTTTAGACTTAACGGAAATAATACACAAGACATATTAAATTTGTGTTAGGTTTTCTGGAAAAATGCGACTTTTATCACAAAATACAAATTGCACTCAAAATTTAGCACAGTCTACTTCTGCTTTTTTTTTTCCTCTGACATAATTTCTTTCAGTCAGATTTGAAGATACAAACCCACTCATTTTATTAATTCAGAAAACTATTTGACTTTACGCACACATTGTGATTACTCAAATCAAACAGCACGTTATGTTAACTCATTCTTTTGTAGGATGTACCACGCCTGGCTTCTATGGTATGAATTGCACCATTCCCTGTCCTTGTGTTAACTGTCGATACTGCCACATCGAGACGGGCACCTGTCAGAGATGTAAACCAGGATACAAGGGAGATCAATGTGAATTGGGTACAGAGTTAAGATGGAAGACTCTGAAAATTGCGTCTTCATGTTCATTTATCATTATCATTTTTGAACAGTTGTCATCATTCAAATGGTATATCAATCTTCATTATCATCACCATTATCATCATCATCATTATCATCATCTGAAGCATACTTTTAAAAAAATAATTTAATTACTCTGTTAGTCTTGTTTTTTGCTATAATACTGTTATTATCATCCTCATCGTCCACAATTGTGTGTATTGTAATTCACCTTAGATTGTCTTTGATCAATGTTTTTCCCAAATAGGTGCAAAAAAATCCAATCCTTGAATGTAGGCCTTAATTTTTGAAATTGATATTGAAGTTCAAGTTAATAGGAAAAAATTCAATGATAATTCATGCAATTGCAGCTGAAGAAGGGAATGTCACCTTATCAAAATTAGAAATATTTAAGAAAATATCATCATTGGAAAAGTGTTTGACTGTGACCAACATGTTAAAAAGTTTGGTTTTTAAATTGTTATCATACATATAAAATATTGATTATTTTGTTACACCTTTTTATATATTCTGCTTTATCTAATACGTGCGGTGTATACTATCAGTGTGATAAACTTTTGTTATCAAAGGGTGATGCTTTATCAAATACTTCCGGTCAGAACTATGTTTGACAAAACCCCTTGCTTCAACGACCTAGTTTTCGAAGATTTTCCTTAAATTCCACATCATTATTTCTACTACCAGAAACTGATTTAAAATGGATTTTTTTTCGAAGATTTACTTTACAAAAATGACGGAAAACGAAATAGGTGCAACAACTGGTTAGCAAGCCTCGCGGATATATTTTCCATTTTAACTCGTTAGATAATTCAAATATAAAATCACACAATATAGAAATCCTCTATATGTAGTTCTTAATTACAAGATGTCCAACAAGACAAGTAGGTAATTCAACAGGTCTAAACATTTTGATGCTGACCGGTCTGCCTGTCCAGCATAAAAAATGGTTAGGCATCTACGTTACAACTAATATAAATATTCGTCCAATCTGCTAGAATGGTAATAGCTGAAGATCTGTGCGACATAAATACCTAGAGACTACTTAACACTACACTTGCATCTGTAGTAAATAAAACAGCTTTGACATCCTCGACAAAAATCAAAATTATTCCATATAACAGCTTAGAATCCATTAATTTTTAACCATAGAATGCACCAATAACAAATATGGAGACGGATGTCAAACAAACTGTGGACATTGTGTAAACATGACTCAGTGTCATCACGTAAATGGAACTTGTTTTGACGATTGCGATCCGGGATATGAAGGTCAAAAGTGTGATCAGGGTACGTAGTTTCAAACATGTGCTTGCAATGCTTTTCTTTTAGGCCACCAATTTTTATATTTAATTTTTGTTAATTGTTATTAAAACTTCATATCGCATAATTGCCAATTAATTGTATCAAAATACATATACATAGACAGATGATGCTTTTCTTACCATTTACAAGTAAGCACTTTCATTTTTTTTTTAAATATACTGTAGAAAAAAGTATTCATTAGTAATTAAAGAAACGCTGAAAAAAGTGGGCAGTTTTATGTTAATTTAACAGCTATAATAAGTAATACCAAGGACCACTTTCCCTTCACACAGTATCAATATGTGGGTATAATTTCCACCTTTATTGGCGGAAAGCTAAAGTCAGCTTTCCTCATCACAATTTAACTGACATCCATCCGTTTGTCCGTGAATTATTTTCTCGCATTATCACCGATGTGGGATCGGTTTGTCCAGTGTGAGACAGCAGTGTGAGATTTTTCTGTCTTACACTGTGTATTACTACGCCGCTTTAGAACGTAAACAAACGTTGTCTGCTGTAGGGAAATGCAAGATGATGGATTGAGATTATCCATTAAGAAATTGTTTTGCTTAATCAATTAAAATTTACCATATTTTCATTGAAAAAACTGTCGTATGCTCTCATTTTGTCTTGCACGATTTGAAGCACGCGGATGGATAAACCGAGAGTAATCTTTTGAACGTTATAACAGCAAGTTGTCAGACATCGGTATTTAATGTAAATTAATGCGAGAAAAATAAACACTCATTATATACTCGTGTGTGATAGTGAAATTTCACCTCGGTGCCAAGATTCACAGTCTAGGACTCGGCAGAGCTTCGTCCTAGACCGTGAATCTTGGCACCGAGGTGGAATTTCACTATCCCACACGAGTATATAATGAATGATTCTATTGTTTTCTTTCATACATGTAGTCTCCATACCAATTGACCATTTTTTTTATCAAACCTGGCAAAAGCATTCTGCCTGACATGCTTTCAGTTATGTTCATTTCAAGGATTCAAAAAAGGACGAGAACAATAAAATAGTCTTGAAAAGTTTTGTTTTTTCTCTCTCAAAAACCACATTTAAGTTATAAACCAAGTTGACATGTTTTATCTAAACTTTGTATGAATCATTTTGGTACTCTGTATATAAGAATATCATCAAATAATAATGCTAAGATCCTTTCAAGGACTTTACTATCAGTATAAAAATCAAAAAATTAAATATAATTTTTTTAAGTCATTATCTATGAATACAATATACACGTACAGTTAGAATAGAGATTCTTCAAGTTCAACAGGGTTGTGCCAGCCATAGGTGATGTTGTGAAGGCAATACAAAGCAGTTGTTGAATGGGTATAAAGGGAACCTATAATTTGTTGGACCTGACGACATAAACAGAAACCATTTTTGCCCGCATGCTCAGTAAACAGCTGTATATTTTTTTTTAACTGAATTCATTAGATTATAGTTGTTGATTTAATGATATATCGACAAGAAATAAAGCTTTTTCTTCCTCGACAAACATCATAATAATTCAATATAACAGTTTAGACTCCGTCTTTGTGATCGGCTTCGGCCAATCACAGTTGTGTCCATATCAGGCATCCGGCAAAGTTTACTATTTGCGCACGCATTCAGCTTTGCACTACTTAATTTACCATGCAATGACAGTCTCATGAAAATCGTTTATTACATGAACATGACTAAAACCGTTATTCTAATGTGTTTGCCTTGAGAGTAAAACGTTTATACAGTCAAATACATAATGACTCAAATTACGTGTTTCCTTACATATGCGTAAGAATATCAATCGAAAGTACAATTCGTTTACTAAAAGTAAAGCCTATTCACGCATGCATTGCAATTTCAGAAATCAATAAAACGGTGCGACCTATCTTACTTATCGTGATTATTGCATGTACCCTAATGCTTTTGCATTAAATTAATAGAGTTGACCAATGATATAACATGCCAATCATTCCTTTAAATAAATACTTGTATTCTAATCTTAGAATGTAACGATAACAAATATGGAGACGGATGCCAAACAGACTGCGGACATTGTTTTAACATGAGTCAGTGTCACCACGTAAATGGAGCTTGTTTTGACGGCTGCGATCCGGGATATGAAGGTCAAAAGTGTGATCAGGGTACGTAACTATAAACATGTGCTTGCAATGCATTTCTTTTAGGCCATGCATCCTTATATTTAACTTTTTCTTATTGTTATAAAAAGCTCGTCTTGATTATTTACCAGATTATTGTATCAAAATACCCATAAATAAACGAAGTATGTTTTTCTTATCATTAACAAGTAAGCACTTTCATTTTTTTAAAAATAACGTAGAAAAAAGTTTCCATTAATTAATCAAAGATAAGCTTAACAAAGTGGGCAGTTTTATGTTAATTTAACAGCTATACATAGTAATACCAAGGATTACTTTCCCTCCACACAGTCTCAGTTTTTGGGTCATAATTTCCACCTTTATAGTCCGAAAGCTAAAATGAGCTTTCCTTATCACAATTTAATTTACATCCATCCGTTCGTCAGTATTTGTTTTCTCTTTCATACATGTAGTTTCAATACCGATTTACTATTATTTTATCAAACCTGGCAAAAAACTTTCTGTCTATCACGCTTTTAGCCACTTTCATTTCAAGGATTAAAAAATAAAAACAATAAAATGGTTTATCTAATAGTCAAAAGTTCTTTTCAAAAACCACATTTAAGTTATAAACCACGTTGGCATGATTTATCAAAATTTTGTATGAATCATTTTGGTACTCTGTATATTAGAATATCATCAAACAAAAATGTTATGATCCTTTCAAGGACTTTACTATCAATAGTGAAATAAATAAAATTTAAGTTGAACTGTTTTTAATATTTTATATATGAATACAATATGCACGGTAAGTTAGAATAATGATTCCTCAAGATCAACAGGGTTGTGTCAGCCATAGGCGATGTTTTGATAGTGTTTGGGGGTTTGAGGCTGTAATCAGTGTACATGTTCTACCTCTTCACCAATAATCACTTAACCAGTTCAGATCAAACTTAGCACAATGCATCAATGATTAAAGAATTAAAACAAAGTGGATGTTTAGAATATGTTCTTATTAAAATTTTGATCAGTAATTAGGCTGCAATCCTAAAACGTTTCATAAACTTTATGATATAAAGGAGGCTTAAGTCTGCTAAAAATAATCATTTTGGTTCTAATAATTAGGACCAATAAAACATTCAGTATTTGTTATACAATTATACAGAAAAAAATAACGTAAATGTATGCTTTTGAAGAACTTCTGGAAAAAATTGTCATTAATACAAAGCAAACTAGTATAGATATTTTTTGAGTATATGCATGCTGTTATTTGAATATGAGTAAGATAAAGACCATAATAGGATGTTGGGTTTTACATTACAATACCATAGTCAAAATTCTGTATAACAGACAAAATATTGGTAGAAATAAATAAATGGGGGTGTATCAGATTTATCCATTGGTTTTCACTGTCTGCGAAAATTGAGAATAATTGTACGCAGGTGGTATTTTTTCTACTATAATCTTTTGGTCATATGGCATTGTTGCCTTTGGGAACAAAACCATTGTGTTTCAAATTTTCTTTGAACAACTATATAAGTTTTCACAATTTGTTGTATACCTTTATTTGTTCTTCTATTATAGAATGTCAGAATAGAACATATGGTTACAGATGTCGTAGGAGATGTGGTCATTGTTTAAACAGGACACAATGTGACCACGTTAATGGGACGTGTTTACAGGGGTGTGAAGCGGGTAATGGAGGACGCACATGTAACCTAGGTGGTATTTTTTTACTTGCTACCTTGCTCTAAGTTCTAAATATGAGCAATGTAAACAGATATCAAAACTTCTTAAAGATATAAATATTAGATTTTGTATGATGCGATCTAAGGAAAGTATTGTGTAAATGTGCTTATTACATACTTTATAAGAAATACAGATTTTTTGCATATGCGATACAGCTAAAGTTGTAAAACCCGTATCAGCCTTCAAGGCTGAAACGGATTCTGCAGGAATGATATCGAATTGCAGGGCTGATACGGATCCGTATCGCAACCCTATTGGAACTATTCTGATCTTTTCCGCTTCATTCGTATTAATAAACATTTTTTAACATTTATACTGTATTAATTATAAAATCATATTTGTGTTCAAATTCCGAAGGGTAATAGAACTTACAATTTTAAAACTTTTCAACTGCTTATTTTATATAAGCTGAAAACATTTCGCCTTAATTGATAAAGATACCTGATTTCAGTTATCTTTGTTTTTCAAGCATACAGTAAATAAAATAATTTATACTATTTTCCACATCACATCCTGTATCAGCTCTTGACCAATATCAGCCCTCTGGCCATCGGCCTTCCGGCTGATATTAGTGTCTCGGGCTGATACAGGATGTGATATGGAAAATGGTATGCATTATTCTCTGTGTAATTTTTAACTTATTTCATAGAGGAAAATAGTCTCTGACAGTTTTTGTTTTTTTCGGTCTATGTTTGTTTTAAATAGTTGTACATTGCATAATAACAATGATATGTTATTTTGTGACTTTACATAAAACTGTATAATTTATATGCTTCTGTATTACTCCTGCGATACAAGATAATAAATCAACATGTGTAAGAAACCACTTTTTGCTAAAAGGCTCCTATAGTGACGATCTACATTATTTTACAGTTAATTTGTCTCTACACAAACCAGCATATGATGAGAACATATACATCCATGCTAACGTTACTGCCGGTAAAGCTGTGGATGGACGCAAATCAAACTTGCATGGTATTGGAGGAGAGTGTTCAACATCAAAAAACAATCAAAGTACTGCCACCTGGTGGGTCAATCTAGAGAGCATCTATAGCATCCATGACATCCGGATCTATTACAGGACAGACAATGTAGCCTGGGGTACGTACCGATAAATCAGTAATAGTTTTACAATTGTAATTAATTTAAACAGGTTCCTTTTAATTTTATAATAATAATACAACTTTTGATATTTAATAGTTATTGTTTTAGCAGGCATAAGGACAAAAATAAATAGATGGCATTGCTTACAAAGTTAATAATTATAAAGACAGCGATCAGATTAGAATTCTATTTGTTTTAAGATTTTTGATGTAGCGATCAAAGATTTAGAAGCCATATGCCAAATGCTATGGGATTTATATTTCTCAAAAAGGAGTAATTAATTCAATTGAATTGTGATGTAATCAATTCGTAAAGTTTTAATGCAAAGAGTTGAAACAGTAAAAAGCAAGTAAAAGCTTGTTAAAATGTAAGAAGGACACGTGAAAAATAAATATCGTAGTAATTAATCTATACTTGAGGAACAGTTTTTGCAGAGAATTACCGATTCACTAAAGGCTATATTTGTGTTCAGTGTATGGAACACTTCTTTATGATGCATATAACGCCAACGATTTGAACTCGAATTGTGCTGGTAATAGAATACAATCGTACTATACATTAATTCAATACATACACAGTGAAATACTTATATATTATTTTAAAAGAACTAGGTACAGTTTTAGTCATATTTCGCCCTGTTTTTAAGTGATTTTAAAAAATATAACAAAAAATTGAAATGTAACGTTTATTTACACAAGAATACCCATAAATTAAGAATCTATAAATAGTAACCTGATGAGACTTCCATTATGGTATTTGTGACGTCATAAACAATGCATTTTCCCGTATTTTTTTAAAACTAAGCAGACGACACCACTTTTTCAATGGTTATTTGAAAAGAAAACTATGTCCGCAGCCGTCGCCTACGATGAAACTCGCAGTATAACTTTAATATGTGATATCACATAAAATATATTAATTTCGTTCTGGGCGACGGCTGCGGACACATTTTCCTCTTCAAAAAACTGTGAGAAAATGTGCTATTTTTCACCATTTTTGACTACATCTTAGAAATATGACAAAATCTTACAGTCATTATTCTTTTCAGAAAACATGATAAAGGTGTATAACATGGTACTTTTTATACACATGTATTCAAGATATTGTATGCATATTTCCATGAGATTTAAACAGCTTTTGAATATTAGGGCAAATATTAAAAGAAACTGTACTTCCTTCTTTGATTTTAGTCTTTGTTATTACAGACCCTGAAACGTGCTACTACACCTCTAAAACGAACCGTACCGTTCCGTGCAAGAAACGAACCGTACCGTTCACAAAACGAAACGTACCGTTCACAAAGCGAACCGTACCGTTCACAAAACGAACCGTACCGTGCAAAAAGCGTGCAATATAATTTATGCAAGACCCGCCCCAAAACGAATACGGACGGAGATTATCGCTGACCAGATAAGTTCAATATTTTGTTAGATTTTAGTTATACGGGATTAAGTAACACATACTAATTTAACGCTGTTATTTTTATAAAAACCGTTATAAAAATGTTTTATCTAATTTCCTTTTTAGACCTTGATCTTTTCTTTACATAGCGCCATAAACTGTTAATGCATGTACATGTGTATGTCGTAAATTGTGAAATGATAAGTGTCGGGAATCAAGTTAATAAATCAGTTTTTCCTTCAAATAATAAGCTAATTATACATAATATAAAGTTGTTAGTTGCTTTAACGCACATTGAATCATAACGTGTTATATCAGTATGCTTTCTTGACTTTCTTGTGTATATTAAGTTTAAGTCGCGATCATTTCCTGTGTATAGTGATTAACAAACCCAGAGTATAAAGCGACATGTCCTCGGGGGTTTTCACACCTATTCAAGACAAAAGAAAACCTACAAAATTGCGTACGTCTTCGTCTAACAGTACAGCACCCCCATTTTTGATCCAACGGAAGAGATTTTCTATCTTACAGAAGAGAGATAGAGAGAGAGAAGGAGAGAGAGAGATTGCGTGTTAATTATATTACTTTAATTAAAGTTTTATCACCGAGCCTTTCTTTCTCTTTAGGTTTTTATAGTCGGTCTTTTGAGCGGGATTTTATTTTAGGAATCCACGTGCTTCGCCTGTCAATCAGTTTAAGTATAGTAGTACAGATCACGCCATGCGCCGCGTGCAACTTGGCTCCTCCTACATAGCTAGAAGAAAACTATCGAATGAAAACGTTTTAGTTTTGTTTTCTAAAATCCTTATTTTAAAGAGTCTTCCTATTTAAAATTATTTAACAATCATTTCGTTCCGACTTCATGATTATAACTCATGTACTGGCGATCAGAGTTTCCATCGCTGTCGTATTTTTTTGTTACTAAATAAATTCTTAAAATATTTATCACTTTTAACATTCAGTTGTTGATTGCCGGGTATTTTTCCGTGTCTGTTTACAGCAAGTTTGTGAGTAAAAAGGCAAATGAAATATAAACAGGTTAGCCAGCATTTGTAAAACGTCAGCTAAATCGCATGCATATACATGTAGTGAAGAGCGGACACTTGTCCAACAAAATGATAAATATCACGATTAAAAGCTATTGACTTATTGTGTGTATCCAGTTGTGTACATAATAATTTATTGTAAAAAGTATGGTACATATGCATGTATATTTTAACTGAATAATAAAAACTAATACATTGTAGTCTTATTTTGACTATATACGCGATATCATTTCAGGTAAGAGAAGCGATGACATGTAACTTGTGTAATCTGTGTATACGAACAAATGCAGAAAATCAGAATCAATATTCAAATAAATAGAAACCCGTGTCGAAAAACGTTGAAATTCATTGTTTATATTATCATTAATTGTGTGTATTTTTACATTGTCTATTCACCAGGGGAATTTGATCGGCAACAGTACGCAATAAAAAAATTATCATAAGAATTATGAATACAAAAATAGAAAGATGCTTGTAAATTAATATAACAACTAGCCGAAAATCAAGACAGCGAGAAAGGAAACTAAAGAAATATCGGAAAAAGTCGGGGGCAATTTTTCATAGCAATTTTAAATGCATTTGAAATATTTAATGACTTCAATACAAGTACATGTATAAAAATAATAATATTAAGATGCTTGTTAGAATTATCGCCGGATCGCTGAATTAACAAACATATATCGGATTAAAGTCAAACAGTTCTTTTAATCTATTGTAATAATTGCATTTATCTAAACTTAAATACGATTAATAACAGACTACTCAAAATTAAAACTACCCCGGCCGTTTTCAGCGAGTACACGTTTCACGCAACGTACATGTATCAAAAACGGGAGAACGGATGGAAGTTCTGAGTTTAATTAAATTGAAATACATTTGTAATATATCATATAAATAAAGAAAAACATCTCGTCATAATTACTAACTTGCTGAAGTCTATCGGGCAAAAACTAAACAAAATTATATCGAGAAAATTCAAAGCGTTCAGGCCACGCCTACCTCATTAATAAAGCGCGCAAACCGTTCACAAAGCGTGCAGCTATTTTTAGCAAAGCGTACCGTGCAAGAAGCGAACCGTACCGTTCACAAAACGAAACGTATCGTTCACAAAGCGAGCCGTACCGTTCACAAAACGAACCGTACCGTTCACAAAGCGAAACGTACCGTTCACAAAGCGTACCGAACCGAACCGTGCAACTGGTGTAGAAGCACGTTTCAGGGTCTGTACCTGCAAACAAATACGGACAATAATATAACTAATGCAAAACTTATTGCATGTTCAGTCTTTAAAGGAGTCACATTTATAAATTATTTTACGAAAATTAAAGGTCATGTCGATGATAAGTCAGGGATTATGGTCAGCCATGAAGTGTTAACACTGGTTAATCGATATCATTATAATATATAAAATTAAGTAAATTAAGTAGAATTACGGAAGTTGAATGAAATAAGTTAATCTTTAAAGTATGAAAGTTAAATGGAAGAGGATGGATGGCCTATGTAGGCATTTTCTGATTTCTGTTTTGGAGTATTAAAGAGGGAGGGTCTTCTTGTTACACATACTAGGTTTGAAAAAAAAAACCCACCGGGGATGTATCATTTTCTTAAAGAAAGAGCTAAATGTTATTTTTCTCATGAAAACTAAGGCTTGATAGAATTTATAACATGTTTCTAAAATTGGGAAAGTATATTTTGGCAACATTTCAATTACGAAGGGTTTTTTGTGTTTTCTTTGCTTTGTAAGACCTTAAATTGATTTTTTTTGTTTGACTCAGACTGTTTGATCTTGTTTCCTAGAGGGTAGTTTTGAAACGAGTGGATAGTTCTTTTTCTTGTTTTATTTTATTCTGTTTATTCATTGTGATATGTTTTGTGAGCATAAAGCATATTTTCTTGAAGGTCCATCAAACGGAAATACAGCGAGGTTTCTTGGATTTTCTATATACGTCTCAAACACAACAAACAAGTCGGAGGGAAAACTTTGCTACAAAGACGACAACTTCAATACAAGCACGATACCAGCTGTCTTTAACACCACCTGCTTTGTGCATGGCCAATATATCATCTACTACAACGAAAGACTACTGCAAAATACCTACCCTACTTATTATTCTAAATTCGCCTTTAACGATCTATGTGAAGTAGAAGTCTATGGTAAAACATTTTATGTTTATATTTTCGTTGTAGAATGTTAAAATTGCAACTTTTGAAATCAACTCATAAACGTAATATAAATTTTAAAACACAATTTATAAAATTTGGATTGTTATTAATAGGTATGTAATAATTGCAGTAATCTAATCTCATTCATTGAAAAATTAAATTAAATTGATTAATTTACAACCCTCGTTAAGTTTGAATTTGATTAACTGGAAAATCAGTACAATGTATCAGAGTGTATATAATGACATGGCATAGTGAAAATGTCGTTTGCTTGTTGTTGACAATGCGTTTTCCACAATGCACATATGAAGACAGTAGACAAAATAATGTCAACGGAGAATGAATACAAGTTATGATTATACCTAGGTTGTACCAGACCTGGATACTATGGTATTGACTGTAATCTGCCCTGTCCTGACGTCAATTGTCGATACTGTCACATCGAGAGGGGCACCTGTCAGGGATGTACACCTGGATACAAGGGACACCAGTGCGAATTGGGTATAGTATAGCGACACTCAATTCAAGAATATTGTACTTTTGTACTTTTTAAACATTTATGATAAATAATTTATTTTTATAGTCATTTCTTTCTAATATTGTCATTAACTTATGATATAGATCAAGATGTAAATAATAAGAACCCTAATTTATTTTATTGTAACCTAATTTATTATTTATTATATGTCATGGTATATAGATTGTTTAAATAATAATAGTTATTCCTGTCTTCATAAATATATATTTATTATCATGTTCATCATAATTATCATCACATGACTAAAAAAATGTCATAATTTCGTTTTAAAGAACTTTTGTTATAATCCTTATTTCAGATACATATAATTGCAATTTTATTATTGTCTCTTGTTCATTCTTTTATCACAGAATGTGACAAAGAATGGTATGGAGACGGATGCCAAAGACAATGCGGACATTGTATTAACATGACGCAATGTAACCACGTGAATGGGACTTGCTCACAAGGTTGTGAAGTGGGGTATGAAGGTCAAACGTGTGATCAAGGTGAGTTGGTTAACCGAAGCACTCTGTTCCGTCTGTATATTTTTGATTGGTCATTTTGTCAATGACAATTTTCTCAATCAAGCTGTCGATGATTCTATTTCCCCTTTTTATATATTTCCTCTTTTTCATTGTTAACTCAGACCAAAATGTTTTTTACTTGAATTAGCGTGCACGTTTTTTTTTTCTTTTGTAGAGTGCCAGGATGGATATTTTGGAGAAAACTGTATACGAAATTGTTCTGCTTACTGCAACAGCTGTAATAAAAAATCTGGAGTTTGTGATCTGGGATGTCACCCGGGATGGAAGGGGACATATTGTACAGAAGGTAATCAATCATAAGGCGCTTAATTATTCAAGCAAAAAACATTAGTAGTTAAGTTGTGCTGTAAACAACAAACATGATTTTGTGTTTGTTTGATACAAACGCAAACGCATTCACACATACACATTTTTCCTTTCTTTATTATTTTGTTTCATTGATATAAAAATCAAATGAAATGTCGATCTCGAAATATTTTTTTAATTAAACCACATATAGCAAGACTATTTTTCATAAGGAAAAATATTGAAATGATAGTTTAATTGTTGATTAGATCTTTGTTTTGCGCTCAAATTGATAGAAAAAATCATTCTTATAATCTAATTATTACATGTAGCTCGTAATATAAAATGATAATGCTGCAAATCCGTGTATAGAGCATGTACTGTTAGATATTGTTTTTACAATAACGCATTCAGGTCTTTTGTAGGGATGATTTTAGTTCTCAATTTTAGAACTCAAGCAATCAGTAATGCAATTCTTAAGAATATATCAGAGTTGTCTTGTTAGATGTCTAATGATGTTCACGGCATGTTTCGATCGGCTGTATACATGGTGGCCTTATATATAAAATATATAGTTTTCCGTCACCTATGAACAAAATTGTATTTCCTCTACAAACATGTTGTTTATATACTTTTTTATTATTATTAGTTTACTGTCATCACAAATCTACATATCCAGACAACAAACAGTTTTTATATCATCAACACAATCAAAGTCACTAAGTACATTGATATACCTAAAACAAATTTATGAAATTTTCGAAAAGCTTGTAATCTGTATCGGAATTAAGTTTTTTTTCAAAACAGATGAATAAAATACAATTGAGGATTTGACATGACAAAGTACATTGTAGTTTGTTTCATCTGAGGAACTTAGCCGACAGTACATTTTATATTTATAGACCATGTATGTCACATATAAAATAAGTGTATTTAATGATATAACCCTTCTGTTATGTTCATGAAAAAATCCAATAATTACTTGTTTCCATTTTATATCTATCTTAAGATAAAGACTTAATTCATTCCATATTTGGACTACATTATCACATCCAAAAATTAAGTGCTTTGATGTTTCATTTACATGGCATATCTTGCAGAGAGCATGTCACTTTTTTCCATTTACTTATATAGACATTATTGCAAAGGATATTGTTCAAAAGCTTATAGTTAAATTTTGCAAGATGTCTATCAGACATATCTAAATGTTTACATCTGTAAATGTATTTCCATTCCATAGAATCAACATTAAATTCATTTTTTAAAACTGTTTGATAAAATGGTTTTCAAAATAAACTTTTTGTCTACAAGATTCCTATATAAAAAAAAGTACACTTTTGATCTATTATATTTGCATACCCCGTGTAAAAAGAAAAGGTAGTATTGCTTCGTACATTTACATATTTGCAGTCAGAAAAATCATATTTTCTACATACAGGCTTGAATATATATTATAGAATCTTGAATTCACATTTCCAGTTGGATTTATTTTCTGTACAGTTTGAAAAGTCTGAAAGAGATTTTAGGTTACCTTCCTCATTCAATTGATCTTTTACATGTAAAATTCCACATGATAATTATGTTGTTTATATACTTAAGGAAACCATCCTTTTGAGGGAGGCATTATCATCTTTAATTTGAAAATGTTCATGAAACAAACACACACACACACACACACACACACACACACACACACACACACACACACACACACACACACACTTGGT
>WFKH01011926.1:20470167-20480727 GCA_016163765.1 Magallana hongkongensis
ATAGATAGATAGATAGATAGATAGATAGATAGATAGATAGATAGATAAATAGATATTGTTTTGATAAACATAAGGAAACACTATGTAAAGATTCGTGTTTTGTTGTTTTTTGTTTTTTGGTTTTTTTTTTGTTTTGTTTTAACTTGTATAATGGACAATTTTTATTTAACTGATTGATTATGTCTTTTGATTATGCTAATTTCAATAGTTCCTTAAACTGTCATCTAATAGAGTGTGACAACAATATGTTTGGGAAAAACTGCGCTCAAATGTGTGGCCAATGTATCAACTCTACCCAATGTCACCATGTCAACGGTTCGTGTTCAAGTGGGTGTGATCTAGGCTTCCAAGGTCAGCTCTGTAACAAAGGTAGGCGTGTGCCGTATATCTGTCACAAAGGTAGGCGTGCACCGTATATCTGTAACAAAGGTAGGCGTGTTCCGTATATCTGGTCATTCTTGAAATGATCTAATTTTTGATACTTTCGATTACTTTCAAAATATAAAAAGGCAGAAAATGAATTAAATCCGGTAAGGTATGTTCTAAAAACACTTTTACAATCGCAAAAAGAAAAAAAAGACGCGAACAACAAAAGTTAGATTTTTCCCCTATTTTTGCAAAAAATGCGACACGCGAAAAAAAAGATAAACTTTAAAATATTCAAAACATGTCGATTTTGAGGGAAAATAAAATTAAAATTCTTTTCGAATGTTTTGCCTGTTGCTCTCAAATAAACCTGACATTTTTATACATTCATGAACATGTATTTTCTTTTGAAGCGTGTATAAACGGTCGTTTTGGCTACGACTGCCTGCAAAATTGCAGTTCGCTGTGCGTCAACGAAACTTGTAACAAGAAATACGGCAATTGCGAAAAGGTTAGCAAAATAATTCATGAGATATTCGTGTAAAAAAGTATAATTGTCAATCATAAATTGTTTCACTAAAATGGCACAACATTTATAATTATTCATTGATATTGAAAATTTGATTTGCTGTAAAATTTTAAATTTATGGGAATTGATATACCAGGTGTGTGAATTTAAGGAGAATCACAAGGTGAAACTCTGCCATTCAGTCACCTTAAGGAGGCTGGATGGTCAACAAATTAACTATCAGATCAGCCTTAAACTTTTAAATATGATGTTTTTGGCTATAATCTACTGTTTAGTAAAGAATAAATTCAAATACTTTATCTATGAAATTAGAACAATTTTCATATCTTTATACATAGTTCTTAGTCTAAAAGAGGTAAATATAGCCTTAAAATGGTCACGACAATCCAGCCTTTTTGAGGGTGACTGAAATATACCTCAAAGATGTCTGAATGGCAAAACTCAGCAGTTCAGTCATCTTTCCAGACCTTTCAGTTAAGTTCGAGTTTACTGTATGGCAGCTTTTATCCTTTGAAAATACGCGAAGAAAACAAAAACCTAAAAACAGTTTTGTTTTGTGATAGATTGCTACACAGACAAGTGATTCTGACAACAACTCCCCATTCATTGGTGTAGGAGTCGGATTGCTAATCATACTTATTGCATCAGTTCTCGTGTTTATCATCGTAAGAAGGTACATACCATTATACATGCTTAACGAAGTAGGTACTGTTTGGTGTATGATAATTAAACCAAGTATAAAATTCAACAAATGTTGATTTAAAAATTCGAAATTTTACACAGGCTTGCACGCTTATTTACAAATGATTGTAAAATTATTATTTCTTGTGTTTAACAATGTTGCATATTAAAATAAAAACCAATTTTCTTGTATTATTTGAGTTGTACTTTCATTCCTAAAAAAATGGTTATTCTTGGCTTTAAATTGTTTACCAAAAAATGTTTTATCTAAATTATTATTTAATTGCTTTTTGGATATATGATATATTCAAATAAATTATGTGTATACATTTATATAAAAAAAAATGGTTCAAAATCTGAGCTTGATTTTCAATATTTGTAATGACTGTGTTAACAGTTAAAACCTTTTACCAAAAATCTTATTTGCGTTATACAAATCTTTCTTTTCAGGTATCGCAAGTCTAGTCCAAACGCCCAACGTAAGGATAGGAATACATTGTGGACATTTTGGGGGGGGGGGCTTATTTTATCTATTTATTTGCTACTTTTAATTTCTGGGAAAGGTAGTTTATATTAAAATGCAGACATAAATTATTATTGGAAATTTAACGAAATTAAGTTTTTTTTTTTTTGTTTTTTTTTCTTTTTTTGAGTAAATTTATTAAAGTCTTTTAAAGTAAAGTTTGTATTGAATATAAATTGTAAAATTACCAAATTAAATAAAGCACATATCGTTTTAAATCATAAAATCTTGCTAGAATTAGCTTTTAATTGTTAACTAATATTTATACGAATACTTGGTTTCTTTATTAATCCCTTTCTGCTTGCATTTATAGTTTTCTAATTTAAATTTGATAGGTGGCAGTAAATTTAAAATTTACAACATGATAACTAATTACATGTAACATATCAGGTTTTTAATATTTAACAGCGGTGACCAACAATCGTAAGGAGGATGAGATGAGACTTACAGGACACAGTAAATCGAAAATGAATACTCCAAGTTCAAGCAACGGTCGCCCAACGATTGTAACGACGCCTTTAAACGATGATATTAATGGGATGACAGCCGAGGATCCCGAATATTTTAATGTAACCGAGACATCGCCTGATATAGCTGTTGACAAGCTTGAAGCTGTTATTGCTGAGAAGGGGAAAAACGAAAACGAAGGTTTCCGAAAGGAATATGCGGTAAGGATAAAAGAAAACCGTTTACCACAGAATTAGTTATAAAAGAACTCATAACATAAAATAAAATGTTGTTTAGTCTTTGAGAAAAAGGAAAATGACATCAAGGTGTATATTATTTTTTTAATGTTGGAAGGTTGTTGAAAGTGTCTTTTGAAGCAGAACTCTTTTATCAAGGAATTTTGTTTTGATAAATGAAAATTGCTCACTGCTTTTACTTACGTTAATGAGAAAATACTTTTAAAATTGTTTAAGTAACACTGTACCTTATCGTGGTCTCATATCGTGAGCCAGAAACTGTTTTATATCCTGTTTATTGATTCATGTTTACGATCTAATAACTTAAGATGCCTATATTAATATAGGAGATAATTCGAGATTAAGGGGAGAGGGTTGACATAAATTTGTCACCCCAAATATATTTTCGGTGACTATGCTACTTTAAGTTCTATTACACTAATATTAAACAGCATTTTTGGATGGACAGTTGTAATTTACTTGACATGAGGTTTGACTTTAAGTATTTTAAATGATTGACCCAATATTATTATGATGTTACTTGTGATAAAATTTGGCTATTTGCATTTTTAGGCTCTTCCGAGTGGTGAACTACACAAATGTGAAATTGGAAAGAAACCTGAAAATTGTCCAAAGAATAGATATAAAACGACATTTCCTTGTAAGTTTATTTTTATTTAGATTTTTTTATATGGCATGATTTCCATTAACTCTATGTAATTTATCATTTATTGCCATTTCATAAAGTTTCAAAATTTACAGTGATCGTTACATGTTATATAAAGCATCAATTCAAAGCAAGTTATCATAATTATCAGTTTCTTTTCATGTTTTTTTTTTAAATTGTGAAACATTACTAGAAATTTCAAAAATGCGCATTGTTTTAGATGACCATTCCCGAGTTGTACTCTACACCCGAGGCAGTGAAAAGTCAGATTATATCCATGCTAATTACATAGAGGTTGGTAATACTGTATTAAGCCTCCGTTTTATTTTCGCCCATTTCGTTCCCGTTGTCAGCGGACGAATAAAAAACTGGACTAATTCCAATGTCTCGAATTTTCTCTCTTTAAACACAACTGTATTCGGGCAAATTCAAGACAGGGTGAAACTGCTTGCAAGTGTAGAAGGGCAAAAATTACATGGCGCGAATATTACGTGGCGAAATATTGTATACAGTAAGGAAAGTAGCTTTATCTGTTGACTGAATTTATAGTCTTTTGTCAAAATCGGGTTACATATATATCCATGCTAATTTCATAGAGATGAATCAAAAGAAACGTTGCCTGAACTGGTTTTTTCCCCCAAAATATGATTATATCCATGCAACTTTTTTTGGAGGGGGTTGATTTGTTTTGTGTTGTTTTGTTTGTTTTTGTCGGGTTTCTTTTCGTTTCTTTTATTTTTTTGGTTGTTGGTTGTTTTTTTTACTTTACTTTTTTACGATTTTACTCACGGTACTTGTATATTAAGATACGTTTATTGAACGTCCTTGAAATGCTGGGTTTTATTTTACAATAAATGTGGATCATCTGAGACTTACAAGAATAGTTACAACATAAACTTTTTTCATCCGTTGTTTTTCAATGAATAACTATTGTGTATTTAAAAAATTCAAACCGACATATATGTTTATTAAAGGTATTCTACCAATCTATTAGTTTTGTACATTCGGTTACAGAACCTACATATAGGTATAAATATTTCACAGGAATTGTGTTGTATTTTCTGTAAAAAAAAAAAATATCGCGGTGTATTCTACATTACGAACCCTACCTCAACCCGATTTGTTTTAAAAAAATAAAACTACGTGTTATGGCTATGAAAAGAAACATCTCAATCCTAAAAAACAATCACATTCCTCAAAAGTGTACTTTGTATTTGATGTTGATGCAGAATGTTTGTACTTTTAATTTCCTTTTTAGGGTCCAAATCGGAAAAAGGAATATATCGCTACTCAAGGTATTTTATTCTTAAAAACTTTGGATGAGTTCTGTGAAAGTAGGCAAAAGTAGGAGCAATGTGTAGTATATTTTGGCCATGGTTATATATATGGTATAGATTTCTGTCAATGCCCATTTATTTCGCGGTTATCCTTTTCAACATTTTTAGGTGTATGTCGGATTAATCATGTACAACTTACTCCCTTGTAGATAACAGAAATAAATAGAGTACTTATATATGAATATGAAACTGAAAAAAAAAAACTTTGAAGATTACGATCTTTTATATGAATAGGCTATTTATGTTTTAAAAGATTAAGGTTCTGCATACTAGTATATGATGTCCTTACACAATCTATGAAACGCACAATATAATATACGTTTTCAAAAAGTATAATGAGTTCTATGTACCAGTTTATTAAATACACAGTATTCTCTTGCCTTTTTGTTGTTTATCCTAAAAGTAATCGATCCATAAATGATATTTAAAACTTATTTTTATATGTAATCAGACGGTGAAATCTTAATAAACAATATGGTACAATTTCAAAGTCACTGTTTCATTCAGTATTTGTTTTCATCAGTGTTAGTATTGTTCTTGTTTTGAAGGACCGAAACCAAACACACTTGGAGACTTTTGGCGTATGATTTGGCAAGAACAAGTGACTACCATCGTCATGGTGACAAACCTCAAAGAGGGTGAAAAGGTTTGTTTATTAGTGGCGTATTCATACATAAAAAAGGGCGGCGAGTGTGGCACTTTTATGTTTGGGAACACATCTCAAAGTCGGATATACAGCTTGAATAAGGGTCTAGACGTTAATGGGAAGGAAAAGTTGACACCTTAACGGGGGAACAAAGCCATAAACTCTTAAAGAATAAAAAAGGTTTAATTGCTCTATAGATAACCATTAAAATGAATCAAAACGGGATTCCTCTCTCTTTCAACTTCTTATATTAATATGATAGTGTTTATAAACATGATTATGAGTTTTAATACCATTTCAGAGGGAATGAGGGTCGTTCGTTAAATCAAAATAATTATAGAATTAAGATATTCTTCTTTTTATTATTTGTTTATCGGTGATTATGGGTATTTGTTTATGTTTTAAAAGAATGCTTGTTTACGATCATCCATTATTATTTGTTTTGCGTTTGTGTTTTAATTGCCATTTCATTGTATTTCCCATTTAGGGATATATTGATAAACAAGTCCAAATTTCACAAAATGTTATATCATTTTATGAATTCCAGCTAAAATGCAATAAATATTGGCCAGATAAAGACAAACCAACGACCTATGGTCCAGTGCTGGTCACACTTCTGGAAGAGAAGGAGTATGCATTCTACACCACTCGCCAACTATCCGTGTACAACAAAGAAGTAATTATTTATCATTTTGTGTTATATTTTTTTTACTTTTCATGTTTACTTGCTTTTCTTCTCTTTTTATAAAGAGGTAGGAGGTTTCATCTCTGTAACATTTTCCAAAAGCAATCAGTGTCAAACGGGAAATAAAACAAACTTTTTGTATGTCATCTGCATTTTTTTCATAAACAATATTGAGAATCATAATGGCTTCCTTGTATCTTTTATTTTTTAAGAAAATGATAAACAACAAAAATGGAATTATATTCAATTTCTCAACTTCGTTTCTGGTTTTATTTTCTTAACTTTCATTGTTTTGGGTTTTTTTTAAGAATAGTGAGATGATTGCAATATGAACTTGTTTTTTTTAAACAATATATCAACTTATATTTGTGTGTATTCCTATAAACTAAAGAACAGGCGTATAACTACACAATATCACTACACCGCCTGGCCTGATCACGGTGTTCCAGAGCCGCTGTGTTTGCTAACATTCCACAGCCACGTCATAAATACATCAGCCAACAATAGTCAAGGTCCAACAACCGTACATTGCAGGTAAACAAAATAAGCATGTACAAATTTAGTTCCGGGGGTCGGGAGAGGGGGAGGGGGTCCGCCACCGGAAAATTCAAATGTATGAAATTCCTACAGTAAAATTACCAAAATATATAGCCCTCGAATCACTAGATAAGGTAAGTGAACTATATGAAAGGAGAAAGCTCTACCATTTAGTCAACTAAAAGTTTGACTGAAAGATAACTAAACGGTGACTGAATAGCATAGTTCTGCCATTCAGTCACCTTTCCAGACCTTTTA
The DNA here is from genome assembly GCA_016163765.1 of Magallana hongkongensis. Taxonomy (NCBI): domain Eukaryota; kingdom Metazoa; phylum Mollusca; class Bivalvia; order Ostreida; family Ostreidae; genus Magallana; species Magallana hongkongensis. The sequence goes on from WFKH01011926.1 coordinate 20,477,080, forward strand.
GTTAACATTCAGTTGACTGAATGGCAGAGCTTCAGTCTGTGATGCTTGATGTTATTAATCATAAGTATCAAAGATACATATAACTATGAATGATCCGTAAAAGAACTGCGACTTGCAATTGCTTTTTTAAGAAGTATACTTTTTTTTTACTTAGCGCTGGTGTAGGACGAACGGGGACTTACATTGCTTTGGACGCCCTGTATCAAATCGGCAAAAGAAAGGGAAAAGTTAACCCGGCTGAATTTGTAGCTAAAATGAGACAGAACAGAGTTTCTATGGTGCAAACATACGTAAGTTTCGAATTGTATAAAATAGATTTGTCTGTTGGATATTTCTGCGGGGTACTCTATTTTGCTGTATTTTTTTTGGTATCATCTCAAACTCATTTTTTGTACAAGATTTGATTTGTTAATTGAATTGCCTGTTGATCCCGAATGTCTCCTTCATAAAGAGATGTAATATTAAGTGAAACGGATTAACAAGTATTGTAAATTTGAGTTAATCGTTTAAGAAATATTTGCTCTCAAGTTTCATCATGGATGATTCGCTGAAATGATATGTGATATTATATGAACAGAGGTAATTCAGTATACATGTAGAAGTAGGGGACACGGATATAAAAATGTACTAAATGTCAATAAAAGCATGTTTTGATCTGCTTGAGCATGTTACAATTGCAAGTACTCATACATGGTATTACTGTACGCATATAATTACCATTTTTACCTATAGTCCTTAATGATCAAATGTAATTGATCAGTTTGATACAAACTGAACATATTTCTTGAAATGTTTTGAAACAACTGAACACAAGTTGCCGTTAGTCCCCGCCTAGTTATATATATTATATAATAGTATACGTAATTGATGAAGGGTTGTAACACTGACAGACTGATGTATATTTTGTTTATTTAGGAGCAGTACATTACAATTTTTCTTGCTTTAAACGAAATTTTCAAAGCACCCATTAAGGTAGACAGCATGGCGGAATTTTCTAGTAAAGCGAATAAAGCGGGAAAGAATATTCCAGCCAACACGAAACCAGGGCGCAAAGAATTCCAGGTTTGTTACACACCTGTATGATCCATTCTAAGTTCAGAAATTACATTTTGTTTAGCCGGCATGCTTAATGAATAAACGTAGCGTGAAAAGTCAATCTGCAAATTAATAGGATGCATAAACAAATAATATAATTGAAATAAGATATTCAAACATATTGTAAACAAACGAATTCCAGTTGCATGAGCATTGCTTTCAATTGTCCCTAAGCAGAACAATACAAGATCGAGCACACCTGATACTCTGTTTCTGCTTGAGTAACTCCTTGCTATTCTGTGAATATATTGTTGACCAATAAAAAATATATTAACCTTTTCCTGAGATCTGTTACATGCATCTTTGACAGTTTAAACTTTTGAAAATAAGTTTTAGAAATTTCATGACTTCACTAACGCTAAGAGTGTTTATGAATTAAAACAAACCCAGTAATAAATAAACAATGCGTTTAATTGTAACTTGTACCATACAGTTTTAGTACCATGGTCAGAGTGAGTGTGTTATTTAAAGGGTAGCATTAAAAATCCTTTGTAAATAGAATTTGTATACATCACATGGAAGTTTTAGTACTAAAATACCATGTTAATAGAATGTTGTAACGATTCCATCTTATGTGATAATATTGTAGTTTTATTCACCATCGATTAATTTTTCAGCTTCTGTTACAAATTCGTCCAAACTATACAAAGGATGACTACAAATTTGCCATAAATTCTCTGGGAGACAAGGAGACTGATGAAATTATGCCTCGTAAGTACGATTTACTCAAATATGGTGTTTTAATAAAATACATTTTGTTTATTGTTTATCATGAAACTGTATCTTTGTCATTGTTCATGCGAAAAATGGTTCAAAATTTTCTTCTAACGTTAATGGTTGTATTTTCATTTAGATTTGAGAACCAATTGTTTCGTGTACATTGTACATTTACAGTTGACAAATACAGTCTGCATCTGTCCACTGGTATTCCAAAACGAGGCAGTTACATCAATGCTATTACCGTGCCGGTAAATTGTTAAATTAATTCGAAGTACAAGTATTCCTTTTTTTAACATTCGCACTAATGTTGACAGTAATTTAGTCATTTCATCAGTGAAAAATATCATATTTTTTAATCTGTTGATGAGTTTCAAGATTTAGCAACGTCAAAATAAAACTGGAGTTTATATAATGTTGTACCTTGATTGCTTCACTGACAGAATCATGAACTCTGTTTATAGTCATTTACCAACTCTCAGGGTTTCATTGTGACGAAATACCCACTACCAGAGGACGCCGTAGATCTTTTGCGCCTGCTAAATAACCATGAATCAGATACAGTCATTTTTCTGCAACCACTGCGATACATAGAATCGGTATTTTCTTAAAGAAAACTATTGCGATTTAAACTATTTTCAATAACGTTTAGTAATGTAAACTTCCTAGTGTCGGTTTCTATTATTTTATTGGTTATTTTGACTGTGACATTCGCATATGTAATAATCTGTAAATGTTTAGGTGGAAATATACTAATAGATGTAACTTTCCTAGTTCTAAAGACACTGTTTCTTTGACATTTCGTATTTCTTTATGTATTGCTCCCACCAAAAAATATCAGAGGTGCATGCCACATAGACTTATTTCTTTGTTTTGTTTTTGTTTTTTTTTTGTTGTTTTAGAGTAATGCGTGGTTCCCTGCAGTATCTTCATCCCTGAAGATCTCACCATACTCTGTTACTCATCAATCAAAATCACATACTGACGTCACCTCTCACGTGATCCAAATACATAAAGAGGGTGTATGTATGAACAGTAGATTTATTTTAGAAAGTTGTGTGTAACAGCAAATTTGTAATAAGAAATTTTTCAAATTCTTTTGTTTACCCAAAGACAATGATTTTTTTTTTTGCTTTATTTCTTAACAATTGCGAACAATATGTTAAAATTGAAAAGACAATTATATGATTCTTACACTTTTAAAGGATGACGATCATACTGTGATGGTCATTGAGCCAGATGCTGAAATACATTGTTCCGGAAATTCCTCTGATGACCCGTCCTGCCTTCGGAGTCTTGTATCGACAGTTCTTGATATAGAAACAAAAAAGCCAATTACTATTCTAAGCAGGTAAAACAAGATCCAAAGAAACTGTGGACAGATCTAATTAATTTGTTCTTGCTTATTATTCCCATATTCATGTGATGCATTAAGTGAGATATAAGTTCTTGATGAAAAAACAGTGTCGTTTATTTTTTAAATCGGCGTTTTTGAAGGATGGTTTTTTTCTTGCTCTGGTAAATTAGGATTGTATAATTTCTAAACATTTTATAGATCATTAGATGATATCTCTCTCTCTCTCTCTCTCTCTCTCTCTCTCTCTCTCTCTCATGAGTTTTCTTTTCATTACAAGTGACGGTGCATCCTTGTGCGGATTGTTTATCGCCGTCCATAACGTTATCCAACAGATGAACATGGATGACAGAGTGGACGTATTCACCGCCGTCAGACAGCTACAGATCAGACGTCCGGAGTTTTGTGCCAAATTTGTAAGTTTTCTTTAAGAAATGTTGAACATGTATTTGGAATAGGTAAGAGAAAGTATGTTTCAAATT
>WFKH01011926.1:20531997-20563813 GCA_016163765.1 Magallana hongkongensis
ATAACTAGACACGATCTCGTTGCGAGCAACGAGGAGGTCTTCCGTGCAATTTTTGGAAGGGAATATAACCTTGGCTTGGATATTCGATTCTTTATCTCCTTATCTGGGCAACATACACAATTTTGATGGTTGAATACTGTTTAGAACATCATTCTTAGCATCTTTTATTCTACATTGCTTTTCAAAATATTTATTCTTTTTTAGATATAAGTAATCAAAGTTTTTGGAATTCTGTCCCCTTAAAACCTCTAATTACATAACGCATGAGAAAATATGCATAATTTTTTGTTAAATAAGTGTAAGATGAACATTTTTGCTTCTTAAACACATAAAAAAGTATTTCTCAGTAAAGTGCTTTAGAAAAAATACTTCATAGCCATGTTGGCCCCTAAATTGAAAGGCCAGCCCCTTTTTCTTGAAATCAAATAAAAGGTATTTTGATATTAAACATATTTTGTTCAACAAGTATTTAGAAATTCTTTACTGTTCTTGAGCTATCTGGTGAACAACGTTTTAGGGGCCGACCCCTTATCTCCTTATTGGGGCCATATTAAGAAATTATGATGGATAAATATTGTTTAAAACATCATTCTAAGCATTTTTTATTCTATATTGCTTTTCAAAATATTTGTCCTTTTCGTGATATAAGTGATCAAAGTGTTGGACTTCTGGCCCCTTAAAACCCTAAATTACGTAACGCAAGATAAAGTTTTTATAATGTATAATTCCATAAGTGTAAGATGAACATTTTTACTTCTTAAACTTATTACAAAATATTTCTCAGTAAAGTGCTATGGATGAAATACTTCATAGCCCCTTTGGCCCCTAAATTGAAGGGCCGGCCCCTTTTTCTTGACATTAAATGAAAGGTCTTTTGATATCAAACATATTCTGTTAAACAAGTGTTTAGAAATTCTTTACTGTTTTTTAACTACCTGGGATAACACGTTTTAGGGGCCGACCCCTTATCTCCTTATTGGGGCCATATTAAGAAATTCTGCTAGTTGAATATTGTTTAAAACATCATTCTAAACATTTTTTATTCTATATTGCTTTTCAAAATATTGGTCCTTTTTGTGATATAAGTGATCGAAGTTTTGGATTTCTGGCCCCTTAAAACCCCTAATTACGTAACGCATGATAAAGTTTTTATAATGTTTAGTTCCATAAGTGTAAGATAAACATTTTTGCTTCTTAAACATATTACAAAATATTTCTCAGTAAAGTGCTATGGAAGAGAGACTTCATAGCCCCTTTGGCCCCTAATTTGAGGGACCAGCCCCTTTTTCTTGATATCAAATGAAAGCTCTTGTAAATATCAATTTTATTTTCTCTACATGTTTTGCTAAATTATTTTTGAGAAAAGAGACAAAGAAAGAAAACCATTAAAAATCACGACTTTTTTTTTAACCCAATTTTCGAGTTCAGGCGAGCTTCAACGCCTTTTAAACCAGACAATCATAAATGCCTTTAGACACATCTACAATCTTTCGTCTATCATCCCTGAAAATTTGAACTCAATATCTTTTTTCGTTTAGGAGGAGATAACAGGACAAGTAGACCCTCTGAAAATCACTAAAACGTCAATATCTCACGAACGGAAATGACGTCATAAAAATAAAAAATATATATAGATAAGGCTTTAATCAATATCCACACGATCTGAAATTTTCACGAAAATCGGTCTCGTCGTTTTCAAGAAATCGCTTGTACAAAAAAGCGTAAGAAAAAAAATAAAAAATAAAAAGGAAAAAGAAACAAAGCAATAACAATAAGGTCTTCCGTTGGAAAGAAATTAATAATGTTTTAATGTTTTAAACTAATTATCTTCAAAACGATCTCATACATGATTGAGGATTTACTTTACAACAGTTCAGTATTGTATTCAACTTTTTTAAACCTACAAATGAATATACATTATAAATGGCAACATTTACAACAACTTTTAACATACGTTTGTTGAGCTCTTTTTGAAAGAAATGCAATCCAATTTCTAAAAGTAGTATTACATGTACCTTCATTTGTAATAAACAAACCCGCTAGCAGCTATGTATTATTTGTTTAAAGGCACGGCGCGACAGAATATCGAATCCTCGATTTTCCTTTAAAAAAGATCTGATTTGTCAGAAACAAGTATTTGTTGATGTTTAATATATATCAAACTATCAGTAAAGCTACATTAATGTGTTCTAACATGAATAAAATGGAATGTTTACCACATCAAGATCATTTAATAACTCAAATGTCAATTGTAGATGATTTTATTGTTTGCCTTGACAGTGTATCGTAGTGAAGATATTGTTCATTTAATAAGTATTAAATGAAACAATGCCTAAATGATTAATAAAACTGAAAATAACATCATATATTATATAATACCTGTCCGAACCTACGAAGCGTTCGGCCTTTGAAATGCACTCCACGGTGTTTCCTTGCCTAAAACATTCCCGGGCAAAGTTTTTTTTTTTATTAAATATTTTTTATTGCGCTGATTACTATTTATATTGCTTTTTATAAACATATCTACTTGTATACTGTTCATACATATTCAAAATGTTCTGGTCGATAACAACTTAAATCAGTTATAAAGTTATTCCAAATGCATGTAGTCCTGGTATAAACGTATACGGCTGTAGGTGTTTTTGTTTGTCATCTACTCATGCATAATGCTATTTTTTATTTGACATTTATATCCGATATATCATTCAAGATTATCATAGATTGACATTTGATTGAACACTCCCAATTCCTGATCCACTTTCTAACGGATGCTCATATTCATCAGTTGTACTATTGAAATTGGTATCATGGTCGCTGCCTTGGTCGTCTTTCTTATCTTGTCGTTCAAATATTTGCTGTCTTCTGCATCTGTTCAATTATGATTTTGAATTTTCAGTATTATTAAAAGCCTCCATAATGTGAAAGTGACATAAAATGATAACAACTTTCAGTTTGGTTATTCAAAACAAAAATCTGAAAATATACCTCACAATAAATATTATATTGATTACTGCACTGACACCAAATAAAACACAAAACGTGTAAAGTAGAGCATCTCGATCACTGTTTGCTTCAGTGGGGGGAATTGAATCATGTGCTACCAAAAAATCAATACACCTTACATGTACCAGCAATATAAATTTTTTGATATTGATTCTAGTCGTATAACTTACGGGGGGGAAATATTTACCTTCGTCACATCGTGCACCTTTGAAACCAGCGGTACACTCACGTGGGCAATGACCAGTCACGTGATGACATTGTCTGCCATAGAAGTAGGAACAATTCCCACAGGTCTTTGAACAGTTTTGTCCATATGTATTGTTACCACAGACTACAGAGAAATTATTAACTAAACAGACGCATGTATATGTTCATAATCATATGTTGAAAAAAGAAAGAAAAAGTGACACATTAAGTTCGGCAATGAAAACATCGTATTTTTATATAAATAAAGCTGGATTTATATATTCAAACGAAAATAGCTAACGTTGATAAGCATAGATAGAAGACGTCAGTACCTATATGTATAAACATGTATTACCTTCTTCACAACGTGGCATTTTCCAACCAACCTGACAGCCTCCCTCACAATGTCCAGTAACACTATTACATTTTTCAGGATCCTCACAGTTAATGCTGCATTTGTTCTGACAATCATATCCGTAATATCCCCGACTGCAGTCTAAAAATAAAAATAACACATTGAGATTAAACTAATATGTAGCCTGGCTATTGCGTTTACATAATGGACCTGGATTTAAGGAATAAGGAATCATCCTTAGATTATTATGAGGGGATGATTTCAGTCGGGCCGTGATCAAATCTATCATAAAGACCTTCGGGCTTTATTGGATTTGATCACGCCCCGACCAAAATTATCACCTCATAATACTCTAAGAATGATTCAATATTCTTTAAATTCAATCACACAGGGCGATAGCGTATCGCGTGGTTTTATCCAGTAAGTTGTAGTTATTTTGCTTATGATCCTATCCTGTCAACGTACAGGTATATGAATCCAATGTGGAAGGCACTTATTCTTTTTTTTTTAAACAGATACCCGTAAGAGGGCTGTTCGATATGTAATGAATATTATACGATATTTCAAAACCATTCGACTCAAATTGTGAAATAAACATTACATCCCTTCAACGTATTTTCCGCGGCATAATATACCTGCATAATTTCAATCTCTGAATCCATTGCATGTAAGTGATGGAGCATTATTATCAGGTAGACGAATATCCTGTCACAGGGCGTCGTTTATGATAATATTTTTTGAGTATAACATTTCGGTAATACCGACCTATAACTCGTTTGCCCTTCGGCACCAGAATGAGTACGGCTATACTATCACATGAGAGGTATATGCACTAAAGATCGTTCTTTGTTGTTTTGGACCTACAGGCCCCCTACCATGTGAATTTGGCAGTTCTTTGTTTCCAATTTTTCTTACTGGTTCGAAATAGTGAGCAATGTTTGGTCACCAGAAACAATTTTTCAAATTTTCTTTAATTGAATTTGGGAAACATCTTTTAGCAATAGCTTACTGGTTTTTACTCGGACTTGTTTTTAGTCATCTTTTAATATATGGGGTAACCATCTGTCAGACACCTTTCGTACTTTCAAAATACGCTTCCAAGTGAAATACGACACGACAGCTTTGGCATTATCACGAATTGTGTATCTGCTATCACTTTCAATTATATCCCTAACTTTTGAGACATTAGCCTTGCCTGTTACAGTCACACGCTGGCCAGGTTTTACTGCATCTTTGACGGACACTGTGTCCGTGAAATATTTCTTTCTCCATCTATGAACTGTCTCATAAAATAATAATACCCATAAACTTCCTCAAATTCAGTTAAAATCTGCATTACCGAATGTCAGAGTTTTGTGTGAACTTTTATATAAGCTGTAATTTCTTCAATATGCTCAACGACTGACTGTATTGGTTAACTATAAGTTAAAACTGTGTGGAACTGAAGGTTTTTTATCTAAATTAAACATGTTTGCAAAGCTACATCATAAACAAATCCTCAACTATGTTTACAATAAAAAATAAACTTTTTTGTGAAAGTTGCATTATGGTTAATTCAATATAATTTTAAAGTACACGAAGTCATATAGTATCAAGTTCGCAAATGAAACGGAAACTTCTTACTGAGACATATCTAAAATATCAAAAGCGATTATTGAATATTGTACACTAGTAATATTATATGCTATAATATTTGCAATTGTTTAGTATCGATATTAAACATTACACATTTTGTAATTAAATAATGACATATGTTCTAATAACTAATAAAATATACCAGTCATTGTTGAGAACTCTGTTTTGAAATCAGTCGTTGCAGTCATTGTGGTGATACATTGTGTAGTTGTAGTTTGCGGTGAATAAGTTGTTGTAGTTTCTGGTGACCTAGTTGTATACCCTGATATGGTTGTTGTTGTTGTGAAATCTGCTGTTGTTGTGACTTTCCTAAATTTATGTCGAATATTACAAAAATGATTCAATAGTTTAGTAAAAAAAAAAAACAGTTTTCAAGAAGGACAGTGGTTTTTATTCTTTTTAATCTTACATGCATACAAGATCAGCTCTAATATCAACGCACGTTCCTGATAGACATGAGTCCATACTTGTGAATATCGCACAACAGTCAGTGACATTGGCGAAAGCTTTAACGAAAGAGAAAAAAACATAACTAACCCTTAGTAGCACGTGTTCACAAATATTTCTTCCCCGCAAAACTAATTTATTTAAATAGAATATCATACAATTTGTATTGCAGACAGATATGCTTACTAGAATTTTTCCCCGTGCTATCAGTCAGGGACACCTCTTCTACAACGTAGGCTTCATCATTGTATGTAACATTAACTTCACGTGAAAGAAGTTGACAGATTTTTTTGGCTATGTCACTCTGTGCTTCTGCTCTCACCGGAATGTTGACCACGATGCTTAAATAGGTGATTATGCTTCCGGATTTGCATTAGGCAAGGAAAATATAATGTACTTGACTATAATTTAACAAATATTTTCGTCCTTAGGGTTATTTTAGTTTGGGTATTGGATAAAGTATAATAAATAAATAATATACTTATTTTTTACTAAAGAATTTATTTCGATTAATATGAATCGAATTTGTTAACCTAAATTTTTAAAATTTACTAAGCTATTAGTCAATTACATTAATTTTATCAACATTTATGTTACTTTTCGGGATGATGCACGATGCTAGCCTCAGCAATTTTCATACTTACCGAACATTCGTTACTTCAATGCGTTGAAATCCCCTTATACTATTGAAAATATTGGTAAACTTAAAAAGAAAAAAGAATCATTTCAAATGTTTAACCAGTAAAGTAAATTTTTTTATAGGTGTCTTGATAAATACTTTGTGAGATTTCAACCACATAATCTTCCATCTTAGAGTACAATTGTCAAGCCAGAATAACATTTATTAAAATTCATCAATTCGATCAAAATGGGATTATTATAGAACTCAATGTCCTGACTTTTTGCTATAACTATTAATACTTAATTTAAGTAATAATCAAATAGATTGATATTTACTTAAAGTTCTATAGTTTTATCACTTTATTTAAGTTATAAGTTTCAAACAGACTTGTGCCAAGACAGGAATTTGAACAATACATTAATACTTCTTATCCATTTTTAATTTGATTATTTTTGCAGCACTATCATAATAAAATACAATTGATCTTTTGAGATTTTATGTCGCTTTTATTTCAATCATTCCTTCAGATGAAAATATCACATGTTATACGACATAAATAACATAAATAACATTATATAAATTATAAATGTTTAAATTCCTCTAACTTTTAGATTTCGACTTAGAAAACTTTATCTAAAACCACTTATCAGAATATTTCAACCTTCTAAAAAGAAACAAAAAAATGGGTTTTAGGGGCACAAATCAAAACTGATATTTTTTTTCGCGATAACCTGTAGTATGCAAAAAAATTAACACGCACAAATCTTTAAATCGCAAAAAATTTACTTGTAATAAACGATAAGGCCTTAACATTTTCTCCAATGTGCCAGATTGTGTGACACTAAAAAAAAATCGAGTATGTACGGTATTCCCTCATACTGTCTTGCCATTAACAAAAGTCAAATGATCAAAATCCAGGACATCATAATTTGTATGGGTTTACTTTTAATTATTAAAAGGAGGTCATTGACAAAGGGTGTTAAAGTAAAATTAGCCCTATGAGCAAATGAAAATACATGTAACATAAAATACTTCACAATTATTTTTTTATTATTCTCACCAGTGATAGTATTTTGCTTTTTTTTTCAAAGAAAAATGATTCTAGCTAAATAGTTTTAGTCTGGTGATGTCATTTTAAGTGACTTACCGATGTTTTCATGTCTTCGTTTTGCGTTGATTCATTTGCAATAATCGCACTGATATTAATACTGAGAGCAAATTGGAATTCTTCATTAGAAGGAAAGTAAAAGAGAAAAAAGGTTAATAATGACAGTATTTATAATATTTAATTATAATTCTCATGAATAATCATCAAGCAAGGTATAATGTCATGTAATTGATGATATTTTTTTTTTAAAATAAAGGCATGGCAATGTTAGTGAATAATCATTTTTTTTATAATTGCTTTCCCCAAAAAAAAAGAGAAATGGGGTCGAGAGTAATCTATGTCCAACTTTAATTATGTTTTTATTGAAGATAAATTCATTTAGCAGTTAAGAGTTCCCTCTCTCTCTCTCTCTCTCTCTCTCTCTCTCTCTCTCTCCAAATTATATAATGGAAAACAGTAATAATAAACTAAATTGAATTAAACTACTTTTTTCAAATAGATTATTATAAGCATATGTTTACATTTGCAGCTGTCGTTGTCGGTGATAACACTACAAATCATTTTTAAACCCTAAAACTCAATAACTTCATAAAACATGAGTGCTCAAAAGGGGTGTGTCAGAAAAATATAGAGCATAGCCGAAAAACGGTATTGGCTGCGCCGCGTAGTAATATATAGCAGGTGCTACATAAAGATAGTGGTTTTAAATATTGTTGTTTTAAAGTGTAAATATTGGAAATATTATAAATATAAGTAATAAGGAATCATTCTTTGAATAATATGAGGTGATAATTTCGGTGAGAGCGTGGTCAAATCTATCATAGAGCCCTTCGGGCTTAATGGATTTGACCACGCCCCGACCGAAATTATCACCTCATAATACTCATAGAATGACTCCTTATTCCTTAAAAAATCATTATTCAGTGTATGTTAGCAGATCGTGTATTCATGCAAATATGCAGGAGGTAAATACATTACACAGGTCGTCGAGTTCTGTAACAAAACACTTCTGCAATGATCGTGTGTCAAACTCACAGGATAGATGACCATCTTTAAGTTCTCCTTAAAGATAGCTTAAAGGTGCTTAAAGGTAGCTTAAAGACGATCTTTAAGCCACCTTTAAGCTATATGTGTTGCTTAAAGGTGGCTTAAAGAAAGCGTAAAGATGGCTTAAAGGCAGCTTTAAGACTATCTTTAAAGCCACCTTTAAGCTACCTTTAAGGACAACTTATAGGTCCTTAATGTCCAAACTTCTTTAAGCCACCTTTAAGCTACCTTTAAGCCACCTTTAAGCCATTAAAAATCTTTTAATTCAATATTGTGCTTAATTCACCAACAAAATGTATTAACTTTATGATAGAAAGGTATTAAAAACGGTTTTTGTTCTAGAAAATAAAATGAAAAAAAAAATAAAAAATTCAAAACGCCCAAGACGAGGATTGAACCCGGGACCATTCGTTTACCAGCATCACCTCACTCCCTCTGAGCCACGGCAACTTATATATTTTAGGAGGTTTTTATATCCTATAAATTAGTGGCTATTGAATTAATGTATTGAGTGTGTATTTTTTACTTGAAAAGATTTTGACTTCCATTCAGTTTGTAACAATCAATTGTATCTAATTTATAAATTACATGCATGCATGTATTTAGAATGAAATACGAAACTTGGTCTTCAGTGAAAAAAATATATTATACCTAATTGGAAACCGTTAGGATTATTAGTACTTAGTTAATAAATTTAATCCAAGTAGATATAGGCTATGTTCATCTAATTCATAGCTAAATGAAATGCAAGGGAGAAGATGAACCTATTTCTTTTATTAAATGCATTGAAACTATTAGCTAGGGTATTAGTTATACGCAATTTCCCGGTTTACATGATCACGGCGCCGTTCCAGTATGTATAATTTTAATAATATTGATTATTATACATTTACAGCAGATCTAGAATAACAAATGAAATGATATATGTTTAAATGTTTAATTGTATACATGATTTTTAAACTATCAATTCTATAACAAACAATATTACCAATTACCGGTGACGTATTTACTGCATGTGGAAATTGCAAATGAGGCATGCATATACTTGTACATACAATTATATGATGTACCAGACCGGGTATGTGACATATTAACCCTTATACATATATTTAAATAATTAACCCCCATTTATAATCGTCGGTACAGTAATTAATTAGCCTCTAGATTTTACTTTTACATCCATGTATTTTTAATTTGTAGACGTCACATTTTTAAAACCCACAGTTAGGAAATAATACTTTGAAAATGAATTACAAATGTAAATAAACTTTCATTCACTAGACTTATCGTATACACGTACATACTAAGATTTCAACGCCTTTAGAAATCCTGGCGTGCATCTGGGCACACGACACACCTGTTCTGTATATCTTGTATATTCTGTGTTAGTTCCAGGGGTTTTCTTAACTTGGACAAACAATAGACTCTAATTAGATATACACAAACGAACAAAACTATGTCTAGACAAACAAAGCAGTAATATCGTGCACGATATAACAAAGGCAGTTGAGCGTCTTTTCATCTTTAACATGTATATAGCATATCTAGAATTAGACCTAGAAATAATTAAAATTGAAAAAAAATACGTATCTTAAACCGATTAAATTAAATCATGCATTATTGGTTCATTTTTTTATTTTGTTTAATAACCGGATGAACTAAGAGAGAGAGAGAGAGAGAGAGAGAGAGAGAGAGAGAGAGAGAGAGATTTCACCGATTACTTTATAATAGGAAACAAACATACTTAAATATAATTTCATGCGCAGATTTAGATGCAGAGACTGCACTCACCCCTACAATAATTTTGAAACCCCCCAAAAAATTTATAAAGAATTTTATAACGGCAATCCGTGTCCATTGGAGCGGTGTTGATGATAGCGATCTGTGTTCAATGGAGCGACAATTAAAACCGCCTGGAACACCCCCCCCCTTCCTTGGAAATTATATCATCACTCGGATCACCCCCTCCCATCCTTATAAAAAAGCTTTTGCATTTAATATATGTTTTCAAGATGAATCTGTTCAGCTTGATCAAACCTGACTTAAAGGGAAGTTAAAGATGGTGTAAAGACAACTTTAAGGGAGCGTAAATGCCACTTTAAGATGCTTAAAGGTGGCTTAAAGATGGCTTAAAGGTGACTTAAAGAAGTTTGGACATTAAGGACCTATAAGCTCAGCTTAAAGGTGACTTAAAGGTGGCTTAAAGATTGTATATCCTTTAAGCCACCTTTACGCCACCTTTAAGTTACCTTTAAGGACTTGCCTAAAGATTGTTTTTCGCCCTGTGACTGTTCCAAAAATGAAAAATGTGCATTGACATACGTGAACTGTTCACTTCACATTTATATTTGCATTATCAATCACAAAAATTCTCTTCTTAATTTGCCATCCTGGTTATTTTTCTATTGAAATTAAATTTATTTACAGTACCGATCAGACCCAACCTAACACCAAAGTAAACCCCAACTAAACCCCGGGTTTACTTTTGGGGTTTACTTGGTGTTTACTTGTTGAAAATTTGAGTCCACTCGGGGTTTACTTTGAGTTTACTCAGGGTTTACTTTGGGTTTACTTGGAAATTGCTTTTGAGGTCAAATGTACGCATTGAAGTGTGAAACAGACCCGTCTTTTATCTTACCATCCTACTGCCTGTAATTCCTGCCACTTGTATATTCCGAATACACAGTTAGCGTCTGCTTTCAGGGGTATACTTCTGACCGGGTTTACTCTCTGTGTCCACTCTGGGTTTACTTTGGGTTTGCTCTGGGTTTACTCTGGGTCCACTCTAGTAAACCCGGAGAAAACCCAGAGTAAACCCAGAAAGTAAACCCAGGGTGCAGTTGGGGTTTCCTTTCTGTTAGGTTGGGTCTGATCGGTGCTGTACAGTATGTTTACTCTTTAATGATATATTTTTTTTGTATTGTGTGGGATTTTTTCGGGGCGGGGGTTGATTGTTTTTTAAATTTCTTTTTTTGTCAATTAAAGATCACGTAGTAAGTAAGTAGGTATTGTTGGTACGGTGTATATGATAAACATGTATATCATATATTTTCTGTTCCACAATTATACACAAATTTTATAACACTTAAAATATCGATGGTCTACAGTCGCCATTCAGGTGTTCAATGTAGATTAAAAACAATACCAACTCAATCTAATGTAAAGGCAAGAAAGGTATTTATTGTATTGATTTTTATGAGGTTTGTGTTTCAAGTGCTAAAAAAGCATTTCAAGGAAAACTACACACATATTTCTGAACATGACTGTCTTTTACAAAATTGTACAGGCTCTTGACCAACGATATCGTCGCCATAGAAATAATTACATATAAAATATGATGTACAACTTCTTCGTGTTCACTTCGATTGTTTATTTAGTCTAAGAATAACTAGATTTGTCGAATTCAAACAAAGCTACAACCCCCCCCCCCTAAAAAATAATCAGTGTTGATGTAAACCTAAAGGTAGTATATTTATCACACAATGGTTATCACGGTCGTGATGTTTCGGGTATGGATTGGCTGATTTGTGTCTACATGTATACCATACTGGACTCAAAACAGATGTCTGATTATCAATGCATACCCTTTAATCAGATAGAGCTGAAAAACGTCAATCCAAAAAGCATTCTTGACATCTTTCTTAAGTTTTCTATAAAAATATCTACCATATATAGCTAGATCATTAATGTCTGGAATAAAATCCTTTATTAAATGCTTCCAGGCTAAACTACAGGAATTATACTATTTTTAGCTACCATTGCTGTTTTGTTATTCCATACATAGTTAAACAATAATTCTTATTTTTTTAATAGTTTTTCTTCAGAGGTGCTTGTTAGCGTTATCAATAAATGACTGAATTTGGGTATCAGCAAAGTTTTTACTACTGTTATGCGGCCTGCAGTAGATAAAGTCCTTCTTGACCTTGATGATATTAATTTTTTAACTGATTTAATCTTTTTCATAAAGTTTAAATCAAACATATTATTTGTATCTAAGTCTATGCAATATGTAATACCTAAGTATGTAAATGGTTCATGTGACCAAATTAGGTTTTTATATTTTTCACACAAGTTACTACCAGTATGAACAGTAGAGTCAATCTTAGTACATTGTGTTTTATCATAGTTTGGTTTCAATCCAAAAAAATTGGAATACTGGTTGACCAAAGATAAAGTTGACTTGATTGAGTCCTCTGACCCATCCATGAAAAAGACTGTATCATCAGCATGTTGTAATAGTTTGTATTCATTATCTTCAATAACAATTCCCTTAATTAGATTATTATTTCTAATCAGTATTCCCATTATTTCTGCGCAAAGTAAGAACAAATACGGTGAGATTGGGTCCCCTTGTCTACAACCTCATTCCATATGAAAAAAAAATCAGAAAAAATAACATTTTGAATAACACATAACTTAGGCTCTTTAAACCAAATCGTTATTCACTTTATAAAATTCTCACTAAAGTTTAAAAAAAAATGCAATACTTTGAAAATAAATTTCCAAGAAATGGAATCAAACGCTTTTTCGAAATCGACCACAAGAATAAGACCAGGATTATTATTTTCCTTACAATAGTGCATAATACCATATAATAAACTAGAGTTTCTACCTATGTACATGTACATGTATCTACCAGGAAGAAAACTCTTTTGATTTTCATGAACTATTTTCGTTAGAGTTGGTTTCATTCGATTGGCAAAGAAACTAGATAGAAGTATTTATGTAATTTTCAATAAGGTGATGGTCGCCATTTATTTTTATAAATTAGAAATTCCCTTGGCTTATTGCCTTTTGGGAGAATAAATATAATTTCTAGCATTTGATTATAAGATAACTGTCCCATTTCATAACTATAATTAAAATATTTGAGAATATAAGAATCAATATCAGTCCAAAAAAAAATAAAAAAAAAATTAAGCACCCCGTATTTTGTAATTTCTGCATCTAAGATTTCTTTTACTCTATTATTTATTTTGGAGACCTCTACATTTTGTAGTAAATCTTCTAGGGTTACATCATCAAAGTCTTGATCTTTGTTTGCATACAGTTGTTTATAAAACTTTTTTAATTCTTGTAATATTTTTCTTGTTTGTGTATATGTTTACCCTCAATATCCAAGTTGCTAATATTCTAAGATTTTATTTTATTTATGTTAAGTGTACATTGGCTTAGAAATTAACACATCTTGCACGACTGTTAAGATTCCCTAAGATAAGATTGATCAGTAAAAATCCAAGTGGCTACATATATTACAAAAACGTTATTTTACTAGAGCTTTAAAAAATTAATATGGTTTCTAAATTCGTGCTTTCCCAGCTGACAAGACATTCTTTAGAAGGTTGTTTTACAATGTATGTATCCTGTTGGTTTTCGCGTCATTATCACAGGCATAGTTTCTGATGAAATGAGAAAGGATATTAACTCTTGGCTAATGTTTTTGGAGAAATTTAATGTGGTAACATCATGTAGATTGGTCAATTGGTCCAATGATTTTAATCCGATCCTAAGGAATATACAAAAAGTACAGGCATTGCTGATTTAGGATGTGAATCAATCAAGTCCTCATTGGGAATACTTGGGTTGGCATGACAATTAGAATGCATCAGATTTTTTATTTTTTTTCAAAAATAACATTTTGGAGCTATTTCCTGCATGTTTAACTATGGCTTTTGCAATTCACAGCAGTAATTTGTCGGGTAAGAATTCATACTGAAAGAAGAATATTTTGAATTCTCAGTTAATTTAAATACACTCTAGTCCAAAAGAGTCATGATGTTGCTTAGGCGATAGGTTTTATAACGTGTGTTGCTCTATACTCAGTTTATAGCTAAGCATATCGCAGGGTTATATAAAGTAAAAAACATATTCTCTTTCCAGACAGCAATAGAACCGCTTCAGGGCCAGTTTGCTAGAAGCAACCATTTGGAAATCAGCAATCCCCGCATCATTTCTGCATTTGATTTACAGCCTGGCTAACAGGAACTTCTAAGTTATGCTTTGTGAAACAATACCTGCAAACTGATGATACTGAAGTTAATGCGTTTCATTTGTTTTGTCAACTCTATTAATGTCGGCCAATCTGACCCTCATCCTAGTCAGATTTAGTCACTTTTGTGTCATGTCTACCACTTAAAATATTATCGGCCAACAAAGTTAAAACTTATATTTCGGGAATTGTTTTCAACTGTATGTTACTGGGATTTTCAGACAACACGAAATGTTTTTTACTGGGCCTGAGTCGCAGCAATCTCCACCATGACACTACAAAATCAATTACTTTGTAGATTTTAATTACCAAGGCTCAGACACTTTCAAGCATTTCTTATTCATATTATGAATCTTCACTTTTTACAGCTATATTTGTGACAATATACTTCGGATGTTAAGAATGGATGAGTTAGTAAAAAACAAAAAGCAGGATAACGGGCAAGCGATACAAGAGCACAATAGTGCATTTTCTCCACTCAACATCACAATTAAGATTGTCCTTCAGCATTCAAAGACTTATCAAAGACTCATCAGGCTGGTAGGGGGCAACCATTCAACTTAAGTCTATTCAAAAAATTGTTTGTCGTGTATCTTTTATCAGGTTATATTTACAGTTGAGGTCAAAGTGTGGGGGCCATTTTTGTCATATTGGAGGAGGTTCAGGTAGTATCAGTTGTTAAATATGCTACTTTAGAAATTTGGTTTTGACACTAGGGACTTAGACACATTCATTTCGTATCGATGCAGCATCTAGTGCTTGAACATTCGGAGCAAGTTAGCAATCTAGTATAATTGTAGGTAGATAGAACTATTTTTTCTTGCTTAACTATATATGACAGTATCTCCTATCTAAAACAATCAATTTTAAGGTATTACATGTGTCCATCTTATCTCATGTTTTTTTATTTATGTTTTTATTTTATAGATTATACAAGATCCTGGATTGTTGGGTCGTCGATCATTTAACACGTTTTTTGTCATGATGCAAACAAGTGTCACAATGACCTTTATCTTCAGCTATATGGACACACGCCATCTATTGTTTGGCAAGGCAAACGGGACATGCGGTGAAGTTAACTATACCCTAAGATTAAAACAGTGCTTATGTTGGAAGATCCATTTTAGATTTCGGTCATACATTGCAGAGGGAGTAATATCCCTTTGCAAAATCAATTGATCTTTGCTTTAGTATAATTAAAACCTTGGAAAATAATGTCCAGACTGTTGCCATCCACCACTTTAGTTTTGTCCTTGATTTCGCCCCGGGGTTTTTGGAGGGATAATAGGAACCCAATTGCTTTAGAAAAAGTTAAGAAACGAGCAAAAAGGGTTTTTGCCTCAGCACTTACGAGGTGTGGTGGAAAATAAATAAAATATTTAGAGCTGCGCATCGATAGCCGTAGTTTGTTTACTGCAGACAATGACCATCTTTCTAACCTTGCCAATAATTTAATTCTGTATCTCTTGCAACAATCATTGCAAACACTATTGTCTGAACCCACTGTGTCCGTGTCGCCTTGAGTATTAAAAGAGGGGCAATGACTGCTCTAAGACGACATGTAATTGGGTTATACTAGTAGTTAGTCATCTATTATTTTAATCATTTGCCATTATCCGTGGGTGTAGCCCTACTGATAGCAATAACATTAGCAGTATCAATTGACAGCTATCTGCATTCGTATATATGGACAAGTTGAGCAAGCGGTTAAGAATCTGTTTCCAGAGTTCAAGCATTTGATATGCTTGTTCGTTAGGGATGCCCTGTAAACAGCAATTGATGGATGGCTCCAACATTTAAAAGCAACCATAGCCAATTATCACCAAATGAACATAAGATAAAATATTATGTAGTAATCATGTCACTGGGCGATTTCTAAAGTTGAATTTATTTCTGTATTTAACCTTTGATAATGCATTCAAATGCAAAATATCATACAATTCCTCTTTTTGGAAAGATTGGTAGAAAGAGAAGAATTATAAAAAAAACTGCAACATGTTACAAAAATTGAATATCATAAATTCACCGTTAGTTACTTACCATAAGAGCTTCCTAAGCAAAACAATTGGTACAGAAACAAGAACATCCAAATGAAACCCATTTTATGAATGTTATCTAAAGGGAAGTAAAATACAGAATACTTTAATAGTAAATGAGTTCGGATCTATTTACTTTAAGTGTGTTTAGGCGTTTTGCCCTGATAAAAAAAATATTTAGAATTACATTAAGGGATGTATGACTTAACTTACAAATGTCAAGTTGCAAATTGATGATAAGAAGTCATGTTACAAGAAAGGATACATCTTCTGTTTTCTATTAGTAAATACTTCCTGTAAGTGGATAATTTCTTCCCTATTTATTTTAAATATTAACTACGATGCTTTTGTTAAATCGATCTCTGCCCTTAAAATTGTGATTAAAAAAGGCCAAGACGATCACCCGCGTGCCAAAGCTCTTAGATTGACATATCAGATGAGTTGATGTTAATAAAAATGTACGTTTTTGAAATTATGTGAATTATTTGATGCTTTTAAAAACATTCATTATTTAAAATGTCAGTGTGTGTTGGGGGGGGGGGGGGGTTAAGAGTTGGCGAAATTTGGCATTATTTATATCTAAGCTCAGGGCCCAACAGTTGTATTGGTAATAAGATATTGCAGGCTTTTTTTTTTAATCTTTTGCAACGTTTAATCATGTTTATCATAAAGAGAGGATCGAATGAAGCTCCACAGTTTCTAATTTTAAACATTCTTTGGTCTGGTTGCATTCATCATTTAAAAAAATGTTTATTATAGAAACAACGTTGATTGTCACAATTGCTGATAGCAGTCATTTCAATTGCCTGTCAATATTCGTTATTTGAAACATGCAGGCGTTTTCACATTTATTATCTTTTTTTTTTTTTTCTTTTTTTTTTTTTGTCCTGTTCAGAGTGTTGGTTATAACCTGTTGGTTGTCTTTTGTTTCCGTTAATGAACATTTTTGAAATTTGAATATGATTATTCTAATGAATGAATGCTGAATAAAGGGAAAGAAACGCCCGGTCTTTTTAACCATTTTGCCGTCTTTAAGCGGGTGACTTTAAGAATGGCCAAATTCCAATGTTTTAAATTACCACTCTGTGTCCGGGCGAATTCAAGACGGGGCGAAACTGTTTGCAGGTTACATGTAAAAGGCAAAGATACACTGGTCGAAAAGAACTATGTTTACAGTATATTTAAATGAGTTGGTACCTACGTTTATTAAAAGAAGGTCCCTTGTATACATCAACAAACACAGACACGCACCATCGACCTCTGTTGACACGGTAAATACAGGCCTACAAATTAACAAGGCGCTATTCATTGAAGTTTGCATTTAGATTGACAATATTAGTTACACGGTTTGAAGTTGACCTAGTATGGTTTATACGTTGTCAGTAAATTCCATACCGTTGTTGGTTGTTTTGGTTTGAATTCAGAAACGTACGTTATTACTTTGATACGAATTGAATACATAATGTACGCATGCATATCGATGGCTTAAAACATTGTCGTCTTTTTGGGGGATCAGTACAATACATAGTTACAGCGGGGGTTTTTTTTCAGCATAAAATGTACAGGTGCATGCTACAAATAAGACTTAACGGAAATCTATTTTTTTTCCAAACTGGCATTTTCATGACTGGCTTATTTTCGAGTAATTTTCAATGCAAGAAATATGTGGCTTACTTTTAAAAGAACGGCTTATTATTAAAGCCGGCTTATTTTCAAGGTTTTAGGGTACTTTATTTTAAAAGTGGTTGTAATGAAAAGCATCCTACCACTTTTGAAATATTTTAATTCAATAGTGGTTTAAATGAAACGCATCCACAACCACTACTAAATAAATTAATTCAATAGTGGTCGTAATGAAATACATCCCCAATCACAATTGAAATAATGTGTTTCTGTTGTGATTATCGAAAGTGTTACACACAAACAGAATAATAGACGGTAGACGGTCAGACGGATGGTCAAACCCAATTTAATATCCCCCACTCTGATTTAAAGTATTCGTGTTAAATACTTAAATCTAATTGGTTTAGACGCAGTTGATAATCCGTTCTATTACCCTAAGCGTTAGCAACACACTTGGCAACGGGTAACACAACTAATTGTAACATGTGCGTAAATTGTGCGCGTACGGTTCGCCGTAGAATTCATGTCATTTCTATTTAAAAGCAGTAAAATTTTCCGTAAAATTAAGACATTCAGTATAGTAAAATAAATAATGCCTGTTTGGGAGGGTTACAGTTGAAATTGACAGCCCTCGAAAACCATTGTCAACCTCCGCTTCGCTTTTGATCACAATGGTTTTCTCAGGGTGTCAATTTCAACTGTTGCCCTCCCAAACAGGCACTATTTATATACTATAGTAGTTGAGTTTAATTGGTTTGAAACTATTTTATTGTATATTTAATATACAGGTGGTTTGAATGGAAGTTCTGGCAACTTACAAGGTGTTCACCCTTGTACTAATAATTAACAATTTTCATAAAACATGATATATCTATAGAAAGAGAAAGGTAAATAAAAAAATATGAAAACAATTGTATATGTATGTAAATCTGCAAAAACTGGTGTATTTGAAATTGTTCGTTGTAAAGATTGGATCATATGAGATTTTTTAAATAACCTGCATTGAAATTTGCACAAAAGTATCACAATTAAACATAATATATACACTTTTGCATGGACATCGTGCGTAATATTAATTGAATGATATTCACATGAAAATCGTGTCGAAATCGCATGAGGTACTTGCATTCATTTATGCCTTTTACTTCTTGTTTCTTTCATTACGAAGAGCTTGTATGAAATGCATGCGAATTTATTATATATTTCATCAAAACTTGCAAAAAAATGTTCAAATGGATGGCCTTTCTAATTATGCATTGACAGTGCTTTATATACTATAACCATTATAATAATATCACAGAATAACGAGAAGAACTGAAATGAATGCTGTGCTCTAACTGAATCAATATCGTAGAAACACACAATGAGTGAGATAGAACTTTTACTTTATTAAATATCATAAGAACAGTTTTAATCACTTGTTCAATCCCCATTTATTTTTCATAAATCCCAATTTAATACCATTTTACATTCTGAATATTCCAAAGTCTTTTCTGCAGTATTGAATATATAAGGTTTGCGGCATCAATGCAGTGTGATATCAATAAATTCTTTACATTCAGTTTAGTGATTTTCACCGCACAATGATACAAACAAGTATTTTTTTAACAATAGTATTGAACAATTCTGAAGTCAATCCTAATACATGTAGTCCTGGTATGAACAACTACGGCTTTTGATGTGTATGCTTATCATCTACTTATTTATAACACTCCGTATTATGTGACGGTTGTATCCAATATATCAATCAAGTTTATCATACAGTGACATTTGATTGAATACTCCCAATTCCTGATATCCTTCACATTCTATCGGATACTCATATCCATCATTTGTACTTTTGAAATTGTTATCATGTACGCTGCCTTGCTTGTCTTTCTTATCCTGTTGTTTAAACATCTGTTTTCTTCTGCATCTATTAAATTATGATTTTGAAATTTCAGTATTCATAAATGCCTTAATAATGTACAAAGTACATATAAGGATTACAATTTTTCGATTTAGTAATTTGAAACAAATTCTGAAAAAAAACCCATACCTCACAATAAATACAATGATGATTACCGCACTGACACAAAATAAAACAATAAAGGTGTAGAGAAGAGCATCACGCCCACTGGTTGATTCAGTAAAGGAAAATGAACCACGTGCTAGAAAAAAATCGATAAACTTTACATGTATCAGCAACATTACTTTGAATGATTCTAATATTAATACTAGTCGTATAATTCACAAATAACAATATTTACCTTCATCACATCGTTCACCTTTGAAACCAGTAGTACACTCACGTGGACAATAACCAGTCACGTGATGACATTGTTCCCCATAGAAGTAGGAACAATTCCCACAAGTCATTGCGCAGTTTGGCCCATAAGTATTGTTTCCACAGACAACAAAAAAAGGAACATATAAAATGATTCAGACTAACGATATTTCGATTATGAAAATAAATAACACAGGATGAAGCTATCCATGTCTGATAACAGAACTTTAACTAAAAGGTTAGTAGCAACACAAAATGTAATATTAACGCGAAATGAAACAAACCCCCTTTATTACATTTTGCGATATAACATTTTGCGTTGATCTCGACGTAAAATATAACAACGCAAAATGTAATATCATAGAAACATGGACTCAAACTGTAAATATATTTGTAAATTTAATGATAATTATGTCATTTAGTAACTTTTAATTTATTAATTTTTTCAGTTACCTTTTGCTTGAACTTCATCCTAAAATACTTTTCAATAGTTTTCACTCTATATTGTTATTTTTTTTATTCTTGTTCAACATGTTTAACTTTCTTTGTACTCCGATGTATAATCTTTAGAAATTTCAAAGAAAACTCACTTTGTGTACATTGATTACCCCGATAGCCAGTGTCACACCCCAAAACACACAAACCACTAATGTGATGACACTGTGTCTTATCCTTGCAGTGTCCACAGACCTGAGAACAGTTCAATCCATATCTACCCTCAATGCATTCTACAAAATAAAGTAATGCAATATATAAAGTGACAACTTGTAAACAGCAATGAAACAATAGTATCTTTTGTGTAAATTTTCGCTGCAGAGAAGGCATACTCTTGGCAAAATGTTTACAACGAGAAACAGAATGCTAAGAAGTAGAAGTCTATGTATTTAAATGAAAATAGGTGAACTTCAATAGGCAAACTATCACTATAAAAATGCATGTATTACCTTCTTCACAACTCGGCATTTTCCAACCAACCTGGCATCCTCCCTCACAATGTCCATTCACAATATTACACTTTTCAGGATCCTCACAGTTATCGCTACATTTGTTCTGGCAATCGTATCCATAATAACCTCGAGGACAGTCTAAACAGGACACATTGAGATAAAAACTAATATGCATTCTAGGTATTGCGTTTGGTTAATGCAAAAAAAAAAATGATTCTAATATTTATTTGTTTGAAGCAACAATGCAAGAAAATGCAAACCTATTTCACATTTGGCGCCATATTTTCCTCTATCACAACCATTTAAACAACTTCCGTTCACAGGGTGGCATTGTTCTCCATTTCTACAGTGTCCGCAAGTTTGTTTACATTGTAGTCCGTATGTCCTATTGGTACACTCTGTAATACAATAGTACAAGGGATGTTAATGTTACTCGGAAAACCTATTAAAGTCGATTAATTGGAGGCTGTAGTCGAGCGACAATCGAATACTCGTTGATTTTTGTTTGAAGCTGTGTGCCCTTTCAAATAAAAAATACCATTGCCACATACATCGTATCTTTAACTCAAAATACTTAATAACTTATAATGATATGTGCCAGATGTATTTGAAAAATAAAATGATTTTTTTTATATTTCAACATCTGCAAATGACATGGTTTTTTGTTTTGTATAGTTTTGGGGGGGTTTTTTTTGTTTTGTTTTGTTTTGTTTTTTTTTTTGGGGGGGGGGGGGTTTGCGCTTCCATATAGTTGAGCTTCATATCATCCAAGGCAATCCAAACGTGTCTTGTTCCAAACTAAGTCGTGCCTAATGAACTGTTCAATTATTAAAATTGATATTTAACATTAAAAGAAACATCAATTTAGCCCATCCCCCAAATTACACAAAACTAAATTTGGATCCATAAAATCGTAAGAGATTTTTGACACTTACATAATAGCAACATAAACAAAAATAACAGGGTCACCGATCCTGGACCAGACTTTAACCGTGCCTAGAAACAAAGTTGTTTATTTCCATTCGTAGCTATAAACACGGTTAATTAAAAAAAAAATCAGATGTTTCAAATTACATTCTTTTTATTACTAGTAATCGACTTAAAAAAATTAAGTCGATGATATGAGTGACCGAGCGATAGTCGAGTACTCAAATACTCGTTGACATCCCTAGTTAGAACATATTTTTTATCAGTGCAACCTGTTATTGTCAACATAATCAGGAAATTGAAATAAAGCTATCATCCAATAAGTGCCAAAATCTTACAGTTTAGAAAGTTGATTCCCGTCTTAATGTTGATAAGGACAAAAGCCAAGCAATCTATACAAAACTCGTCCACAGTTGAAGATAATCAAACAATTTTATATATTTTATTTGTAACTTAGCTATACTAACGTTTATCACATGATGGGCCTTGGTATCCTTCAACACAACCCAGACACGTTCCATCCACGATGTTACAATGACCTTCTTGACAGTTATGTGGACACAATAAGGAACAGTCTTCTCCGTAATACCTTGGTATGGGGCAGCCTATAATTTAACATTAATGCATTAGATAACAAATATTATTTTAATTCATCAATTGTTATGATGGTTTTTATTATTGGTGTTTTTTTGTTTTTTTTTTTGTTTTTTTTGTTTGTTTGTTTTTTTTTTTGTACCAATGGGAGAGTAGGTATACAGGTTACCAGGTTTGAAATAAAATTAAATTTTACAACGTGATAACTTACAACATACCATAGACTTCCACTTCACAAAGTTCATTGTATGCGTAAGTAGAATACCCGGGAGGATAAGGAGGGTGCTTTCTGCTATTGTAATAAATGACGTATCTGCCATGTGATATGCAAGTTATATTTGTAGAATCTGGAATCGTTGATCTAGTGTAAAGGGTGTCTTTAAAACACAATACTCCGTCCTCCTTGACAGTTGTATTTGATATATAAAGAGAAAATCCGAGAAATCTACTAGTGTAAGGGTGTTGATCATCTACAATTACAACACTATAAGTAGCATTCATTACATTCATTCATAAAATAGCCAATATCATGCGGTTTAAATTTCATGGATATCTTTTTAAAGCTTTTTCGAATCAAATTTAGGGAAATTGAAATGATTCCAAAATAATGAAACATACACTTGGTTTACAGCATAAATTATTTACATGATTGTTAACCTAGAACTGACTGTAAAAGCTTTCCTAAAAACACCAGTTTGAGAAGTATTTTAAAATTGAAAATTACAGATATACCCCATTTAACATTATCCGTCCTGTATTGTATAAATATGTGATGTATACTGAGAACATTTCCAAGGTCTACCCTCCATTCGGCTGTTGTTCCATTTGCTGATATTGTACACTGTCCCCCCAGATGTGACAGGTCAGATATGCGTCCATCTACAGCACATTCTGCTCCCCACAAGTTACTGCGAAAGGGATTTAGCTGCCATGCTGGCTTATTAAACGCAATATTTTCTGTAAAGATTTCAATAAACTAAATTTGATGATGATCATATGATGTTGACGTCATTTTCACTTTCATTCTGTACATAAAACTACTTAACAGTTTTTATCAATATTTTGAATTAAAAAACCCATAAATTTAGATAACGAAAATCTGTGGTTCATCAAATTCATCAAAAGGTTCCTTTTACATGTATGACATAGTTTTTCCGTTGTTTGTCAATGGTTTCTAATATTAAAAGTGTTCTGCATTAGATATCCACAGCGTTACATCTTTGAACCGACCTACTGAATTTTACTGAACTTAGTTGTATTTAATAGCAGCATTCAATTTTCCTTTTGTTAATGCTCAGAGCTTTTTCTGATTTTATCACTCTCGTGACGTAAAATTCAGTGTTTAAATTTGGTTACAAACATCAAAGAATAATTCCAACCTTTTGGTATAATAAAGCACATATTCACTGACTGTTAGGATAAAAGCATGTTGAATACCCCCCCCCCCCCCAACTTAAACTTCTTTGTTGTTACAGCTAGTGAGTAGGCATATGATATTGCTTTCGAGTAAAATACCAAACAAAACGTATTTAAAAGCTATTTAACAAAACTAATCTTTATCTAAAAACAAAAGACGAACGTATACTATGGTTTATTACATTATGTATGTTATCTATGTTATATTAAAGTTGGAAAAGCTATTTAGAGACCTCGATTGAAATTACATTCCTGTCGTTCTCTGCAAAATCGGTATGATATATAACAAAAGAAGAAATCTTTTCTTTTGATAAAATTTAATAATCAATGGTATTCGTATTCATCATCGACGTTTAAGTTTTAGAGAACATTTTTTAAAAAAACATGACTTTGCAGAAAAATAGAATTCGAAAAAATAAAGCTCATATTCTTTTTAAGACTTGAACTTCCTGTTTTTAAAAAATGTTATACGATTATACTAAAGATATAAATTGAATTGCATTTGTCTATTGTGTATGTAAATCACAATAAGGAATGCGTAAACATGCAATTTTGATTGATCGTTTAAATATCTTCAATTTCAGCCCGTAACAATAGATTAAGGATCATGTTCAATCATATTGTCACTGCAGTATTTGCAATTTCAGATCACGACAAGCAATGCACCGGTATTATAGATGCCGATAAATGAAATGCTTTTCCATATCTAAGTTATGGTTTACACAGCTTGACAAGGGCGCGCTGTGTGCCCCCGAGTTAACCGTGTATCATCCCTTTTGTCGCATGGTCCTTGTTTCTTAATTGAAAAACTAAATATTGATAATGACTGTAGTTAGATAAACATTTAACCTGTTTTGAGATACATTCACTCTGTTAAACACTTTAAGTAAAGGTCAAAATGGCTGAGCAAAGGGTTTGATTCATTGACATTGCTGAAATACACGAAAGAACACCAAGTGGAGTATTGCTACCTGGGGCATGTTGACCTTTTGTTATATATCCTATAAAATGAATCTCTTAAAGTTAACCTAAGGTAAAATACACAATGTGTTGTCCAATGATTAATCAATTAGCACTTTCCGTTCCAAACGACCCGTGCATGCATCAGTGATATACCACGGGCAATTCAGTGGAAATTTGCGTCCATTAGAGTGGAACCATGCGACAAATAACAATTTATCTGCATGCTAAACGTGTCGAGGGACTTGACAAACCCACTTTTAAAAAGTACCAGGCTAAAATATTCATGCATATTCTGCAACGCTTAGTTTATTGCACACACATTATGAAGCAACTGTGATGACAAAATCGAAATGGATGAAGATGATGATGGACTTGTCAGGGTACTGACATTGAGGCCAAACAACAAATTAACAACATTAGTCGAACATATGTAAGCTGTAATCTAGGAAAAATGCCTATTCAATAATTGAATCAAAATGTAAATATTCCGATATTCCGAGAAAATTAAATTACATTTACATACCGTACGTTCTAACTAGCCGCAGAAATTCAGAACAAAATATGGACAACCAGATATAATCCATACTGTACGGATTTCTAAACCAGGAAGTAATATGCTTTGTTAAATTTTTCAGACAAATATGTAAGCCGTATGCATGTTTAAATAAAAATGTTGTAAAAATGACTCAAGGTGAGGTGCAATCATCCGTAAAAATAAAAACAATCCCTTTAAATGTATGTCGCAGTTATGAACATGCAGTGTATTAAGCTGTATGGAAAGTATCATATTCGTTGAACAAAACAGAGAATATTCAATGAGACATACTACATGTAGCTGTTAATTTATAACATTCCCATTATCAAATCAAATCAAAATATTTTAAAATAGACAATGATCTAGTTTCGTGAATGGAAAATGTTACTCTCTGCATGTAAGGTCATTAGGTAAAATAAGTCCTTAACACAGTTACAACAGCAAAACGTACAAAAATATGCATGTGTAAACTTATAAAATATAAATACAGGAGTAACAACGTTATTGTTGACAAACGACACGCACAATTCTGATACACGAACGATCACGCACGATACACGACCGATTACGCAGGATACACAAACGATCACTAACTTACTGAATTTTCACGATACACTAACGATAACGATATAAAACTCAAACGAACGATTCTACACCATTTAGCACGCAAAATCAAAATTTATTTTTAAAGATTAGAATTAAGAAAACGTATTGCTTTCATTTGTATTACAATGACTGTGTTTTATTGAAAAGCGGCATGTACATGAACAATACCAATGCACTGGGGGTTTTTTTTTACGAGATAAACGATAGCCTAAGTATATGATCCACAAATCAATTAAATTGGTTTGTCTCCACAACATATTAAGTGTAAAAGAAATGAAGATAATGCATAATCTACAGGAACTTATTTACATACATGTACGAGCTGATGTTTATGTAATCCCGTTCTCTACGTACGATTTAATTGTGCGAGATACAGGTAAATTTGTTACCTTGTTCCAAAGAATTTCGATTTTATACATTCCATATTTCCATGATATACATGTACCGCACATAATTGATTGAATTTCATTTATTCTAAATTTTAACAGAGACGTATATACGTCCCTGATTTTAAAACGTCTGAATAAAGTTAAATTCTCATGAATGTTTATACAATGTACCGGTATAAACAATGTTATACAACGTAACTTTCATTTGAAAGAAAACTAAGGGAAGATCTTGTGGTTAAAGCTTGATCGCTATCATTCAAAGTGACTCTTGCTTGACGCTAATATGATTGTAATTATGTGTCAAAATATGATGGATGCTTGATATAGACTAATTATAAAATCATGCAAACCTGACTCGACCGAAGGATTAAAAGAATTGAATGAGTTGTTGAAATACCTGTACTTACTATTTAACGACAAAAAGGAGAATGTTTTAAAAAAGATTAGCGCTGACATGATACAGGTATGTAAATCATTGTCAATATTCTTCTATAAAAATGTTTTAAAGTCACATTGGTGCGTTGTTTTAAAAACTACTTGTCGTTCTTTATAGAATAAATCATGGCATTCCGTAAAATAGTTGTAAAACAAAAAAAAACACACGATCACGCACTGTAAAAAACGCAAACTTTTTTTTCTTTTTTTGATACACGCACGATCCCGCATGATACACTAACGATCACCCGGGGGGACTTCGATTCGTACCCGAGTACGCACTCGAGCTACTCGAGTTGCAATCGAACGATTGTAGTTCATTACTCATATTACGTCATATGACCTTTTGAACTCTACCCTCGCTAACCAAGCATGTGGTAGGATTACTGGAGTAACAAGATGGCTGCTGAAAGCGAACGTGGTAAAGAAGAATCTGAATTGTAAGGAAATGTTATGTTGAGCATTTCTAATTATCAATGACAATCATGGAAAATATACTTAAAAACAATCATGAAAACATGGCTTTATATGAAGGAATTCATCTGATCGGATATTTATGATATATATGCCCAATACTATTCGACGCGGATAGCACAACACTGATTTTGCACGAATTCCTCTCTAGCAAAAATAAAAAATAAATTGTATTAATTCTTAAATGCATTCCTTTAACAAGTGTCAGTGATATATAGCTTTGTAAAAAGATCCATATTTCGATGCAAGAACTTTTTGTTTAAAAATAGACATGCCTAGATTTTTGAAGATAAAACAAACTTTATAGAAATAATGAAAACATTCGCACGTGGTAGACTACTTAAAACAAATATATGAATATCTTAAAATCTACGACAAAGTGCGTGTTGCTTTGAAACACAGGACACGAATGACTTTAGGTAAGCTTTATTTGCATCAAATGTTTACCTTAGTATTCTATTTTTAAAACATAAGTTTGAGTTATACTGTTATATCGGAGTTTAAGTGAAAATAATCGTCCAACTTGTCTGTTACAGCTCATGAATGTGGTTTATTATTAATATAATGTTTAATGCCATTTAATATTTACAGGGTCAACATATCGGTGCAGAAAGGTGGGATTCAGTTTGATATCCAAATCTACAGGGAATTGTGGATGATGATTAATGACCCAAATTGTGGTAATTATATAAAGTTGTTTTTTGTTGTTTTTTTTTCATTGTAAAATGCTACCAAAATTACTTTTGTCAGATGAGCTCTAATCATTAGTTCATGATTAAATTAATATTTTACAGAAATTTTTCCATTTTAAATTCATTTCCAGCAGAAAGCAAGATATATCCCTAGCCCTGTTTGTGCTCAAATCAATGCATTAATTGAATGAAAAGAAGTCAGGAAAAAATTATGGTGTCTCTAGCTTCTTACTGTAATGGCGTGCGACCAGTTCTCGCAGAGTACCATTTCTCGCCAGTGCATTGTTATGTAATTTTTCATTTATAATTTTATATGTTGATAAAATGATGTAACAATGCGAGTAATGGTACTTGGCGAGAACTGCTCGCACGCCAGTATAATGTATAAATGAAATTTTGTAGTCAGGCCATTCTTAAAACAAATGTTTGTTTGGAATTGCTGCCTGGAGGTTTCTAGACCCATAAGGGAGGGAGGGAATTTTTTTTTATTTTTCAAACTTGAGGTTTAATAAAAAAATTGGTAAAAAATATAAATCTCCATTTAAAAAAAATCTTTATTTTTTGCTTATAAAATTTTATTTGGGGGGGGGGTATTTCAATCAGGCAGGAGGCAATTCCAAACAAACAATAATTTTATTTTGGCCTCAGAGGTTATTAGGAGACGGGCCATCAAACTTCCTGCATGGATCGAAATAAATACACTCACCAATGCATAACACTAGAGAATAAGAGGATTCATAAAATTACACATTAAATTTCTCTAGCATTTATGTATGATCTGTGCTTATAATAAATGTTGTCTAGGTAAAAGGCTTGTTGTAGGCTAGATCTGCCTCACTTGTGAAATCACCCATTCACTAAATGAAAACTGATTAAAATAAAAAGTAGTATGCTTTATAAAGTTACTGAATGATTTGGTTATAATTATATAATGGAGAAAAAGGCCTTTAATATATGGATGCTTATAATTTGAATTTCAGATCCCGCAGTAAAGACTTCTATTCTGCAAACAGCGTACAGGACTGCACAGGAAGCTTCAGCTGCAGATGATTGTTCAAAATCTGACGACACCAATATAGCAAGCACCAGCTCAGAGACTGCCCCTTGTGCAGAAAAGGTACATGCATTGACAAAATTTTGTAAGAACTTCTATGGACATAATGCCAATATGGATGGAACACTGGATATGAAATAGAATTTCTATCATAATAAAGAAGTTGAGAAACTGTTTTTTAATATATGTATCACTTCACATTCATCCACTCCCTCTTCTGAGATTTCAGACAGTTCCGAAAAAAGTTCTAACAGTGAAGGATTTTCAGATAATGAACACTTTGATATGTCAACAAAATGTTTTACCCCCTCATCAGAACATTATGATAAATTTAACACCACTGGCACCAATAATGAGATACAAGTCTCAGATGAAATTTTTATGCCAATTATGGAATTCCACACACTGCTTTGTAACAAGCTAAAATAAATTCATCTATATCCAATTCTGCAGGTTCATATCTGGAAAGAAGATGAGGAGAAAGACTTGATACAACTTCGATTGGAAATGGAGGAACAATTTAATGATGTTAAAAACCATGACGTTCTTTGGGGCCAAATAACCAAAAAACTGAACTCGCACAACATATTTGTGAATGTATTACAAGTGAAAAACAAGTGGAAAAATTTAAAGAAAACTTACAAGAAAGTAGTGGATGACAACAGCCAGACAGGAAATAAAGCAACAACATGGAAATTCTTTGAAGAATTTAACAATGTTTACGGCAACAGAGCTTCTACAAGGGCAGAAGTTACATATGATATTTCTGCGAAAAGGAAACTTTTATCAGTAAAGGAAGGTTATACTGATGGTGATGACAGCAACACTGATTCGAATTCCAAACCAAAAAAGCTCAGGACTGATAAGAATGCTACAAATGCAGTAAAGGCAATTGAAAAATTAACAAAACAAGGTGAGGAAATGATTGACCAAATGAAATCCCAACATGAAGAAAAAATGAACCGATTTGATCGTCTTCTGAGTCTTTTGGGAAAAAAACCCTAATCTGTACAGATACAATGCAAACATGCCTATGCGTAGATATATCATAAGGGCCCCTGGAACTTTTTGATTTATTTTCTGTATTCATGAAGAAATGAATACAGTGTATCAAATAATTAAACGTTAGGTCATAATAAAAAAAATTCCAAGATTCTCAGGCAAACATTTGCATTTATAATAAAGAATAAATAAACTTTTAAGAAATTATGAACTGAAGTATTATTATATGTACTTTATTTTGAGATATCTTGAATGTTCAAACATCCAAATTAATTGTAAACCATTTCTTTTAGTAAAAAGGTGAAGAAATGGGCTGGGATGAGAATCTTGGAAAACTTTTTATAACCTTATTGAAGAAATATTTTCTTATGTTATATTAAGGAAACTTTATTTGTGTTGAATTGATAGATAATACATGTACTGGGATATCCTTCCATTGTTGAATGTTGTAAACTCTATGACTTAGGGCATAAATCATACTTTGTACTTTTTGATGCAAAGTTGTTGTTTACTGCTTACTTACACGCAGATTTCTTGTTCGATATTATTATCATTTGTTCGATATTATTATTATATGTTCAAACTCAAGTCAAATAACTCAGGTGCCATACAATATTTTGCTTTTATTTTCATGTTGAAAATTTTGTTATCAATTTGAAATAAATTCAAGAAAAATAATTAACCATTTTATTTGCAAGCAAGAGTGAAGTGTTTTAAGGAAGTCTAGCCATAATGGCCAGTCTCCTGTTTGTGCCATAAGGATCATTCCTAAATATGTATTCACGGGCTTATGAAGGGGTATCTCACGTAGTCTCCTAAATCTCCCTTTCAAGTGTCCAATGCATCTTTCAACGGATTGTCTAGCTGAAGAGAGAATTCTATTAAACCGTCGTTGGTTTGCACCAAGTCGGCCATTGTCCCTGAAGGGGGTAATAAGCCAACCCTTTAGTGGGTACGCACTGTCAGCAATTATTATCTTGTCAATGTCTAAACAATTGCCAGCTTCAGCTTTTGCAAATAGCTCCGAATTTCTCAAGACTCGGGCATCATGTGTACTACCAGGCCAACCAGTGTAAATGTCTCGGATTAAGAGGGTGTCATCACAAACAACCTAAAATGATATACATTTATAAAAAGAGTCAATTTTTAATAACCTCCAGTAATCAGTAAGCACAAAAATCATGAAACTTCTTGTCTATGTCATGCAAAATGTTGATTTTTCAAAAAAGAAAGATTATATACATGTAAGTTAATAAAGTCAAACACTTTACCTGGAGTTGCATGGATGGGAATGATTTTCTGTTGATGTAGTCAGGATCCCCACCAGGCCCTGATGATAAATGGATATGAGTCCCATCTAAAAAGCCTGCTGTGTCAGGTATTGTGTTGTTCAGTTGAATCCTTCTTGCTATGGTCTGTTGTTCCATAAAATCCGGCCACTGAATTACCTGTCAATATATATATA
>WFKH01011926.1:20568503-20584018 GCA_016163765.1 Magallana hongkongensis
TTTCTCTCCTATCATTACTTCATTATAATTGAAGAATAGAGGAGACAGAACCAAGTAAACAGCTGATTGAATTCAATAAATTAATTCATTTCTTAAACTTTGGAGCCTGATGTTAAATGTCTCATATGATAACCCATTATAGATGTATTTAAAGGTGTACATACGCTGCCAAGACATTCGTTAATTATGCTGCTGATTTTTCTTATTGTCTTGTGGACTGTGGCCATGCCTACATCAAAGTAGAGACTAACTTCCCTCACGGATTCTTGATTTGCCAAGTAGCTCAAAAAAATCAAAAGCTGTTTACTCGGTTCTGTCTCCTCTATTCCACCAGCACGATGAGCTGTCACCAAACGTGGTGAAATGCGTACTAGAATTTCTTCATACATTTCCATACTCAACCGAAAGTGACGCTTAAAGTCTTGTGACGTGAAACTTGGAATTATATCTTCAGAGAAACCAACTAGTCGAGGCAAATGATGTCTCCTTAAAATACCAGGAAAATGCACGATTATCTGGCACAAGATTGAGCTTCGAAGTATCATAAAATGCTCAAAATTTTCATTTTCATCTATAAAATTGTCATACACAGCGAGTATGTACTCCATTTTTTCACTTACTTTTGTAACTCTTCAGAGTTCGATTGAAAAGCACGTGTTGATGTAAACATCCGGTCATGTGATCGCAACCTTGAGTTAATACTCGAGTACCAATCGAAGTGTACCCCGCGGTACTCGAACTATTTAACACGATTGGCTTGTCAACAATAACGTTGTTACCACTGCAGTCATTTATTTTTAATTCAGATGAAATATGCAGCATATCCAACCCTTTATTATAATAGAATACAATGGATTTTGTGTGCCTCTGCAAAATTTATTGAAGGAAAGGAATTTGATAAAAAAAATAACGATAATAGATTTCTTATATGAATAGTTGCTACGATAATTTACAACAATATTGAAGTCATTCTATGTCTGCATATATCACCGATCAGTATATTTGAGGTAAATAAACAAAAATATTTGTTATTAGTAACGTGTCACTTTTGATCTATAAAATAAAAACTTTGATTTCCTAAAATGGTGTCGTCTGTATATTTTATTTGATATTTTTTCTTAACTTCTTGAAATAGGGATGCTGGCTGGGCTTTTTTTTTTTTTTTAGGTTGTTTTGCTTTTCTACACAAAATTCTTTGTATTCTTGTTTAATTCAGTGTTGTTGTTTTTTGGGTTCTGTTTTTGTTTTGTTTTTTTTTTGTTTCTTTTTTTAGATCTTTCTCTTCGAATTTCATGTCAAACACTGAAAAGGACTTATATTTTTCAAAGACGTTTTGCTGAAAAATATACATACATTATTTTAGTTTAAGTTTCCTTTATAGTATAATTTTTTTTAGGAAATATAGGTTTCATAATTTGTGTCAAAATAAGCTAATATAGAGTTATCGCATTTTTGCATTTATAGTATTCTATTTATTGATGAACCATATTAGAAGTTTAATTATTGACACAAAACAATGTTCAGAATTTTTCATTTAGGGATTTTTCACAGATTGTTTTATTTCATGGAATGTTTTAAATATACCTACAATAATTAGTATGAAATTATGCTATATTCATTTATCATGTATTTTTATCCCTTTATTGTGTACCGTACCAACCAGACCTAACCTAACACCAGAGCAGACCCCAACTAAACCCAGGTTTTACTTTTTTGGGTTTACTCGGGTTAACTTGGGATCTGCTTTTTAAAAATCTGTGTCCACTCAGGATTTAATTTGGGTCCACTCGGGGTTTACTTTGGGTTTATTCGGGGTTTCCTTTTGTAGTCCACTTTACGCACTGAAGTGTGAAGCAGACCCTTATTTATCTTACTATCTTACAACCTGTAAGCCCTGCCCCTTGTATATTCCAAATGCACATGTAGCGTCTGTTTCAGGGGTCTGTTTGTGATCGGGGTTTACTCTCTGTGTCCACTCTGGGTCTACTCTGCGTTTACTTCGGTTTTACTCGGGGTTAACTCTGGGTCTGCTCTAGCAAACCTGGAGTAAACCCCGAGCAGACCCCGAAAGTAAACCCAGGGATAAGTTAGGGTCTACTTTCTGTTAGGTTGGGTCTGATCGGTACTGTAAAACAAGGGAATGTACATGTTAAAATGAAAATCTTTATTTTTCAACCGAGAACCATATTACGTTAAGATAACTAAAAGGGTATGGCCGCAATATGAAATGAACATTTTCATATTTTAATTTACCTGTCCCTTTAAATTAAAATGGTCATATCAGATGAACGCAACAATTTATGTTGAACACATCTTTTCTAGACATATTTTTATCATAAATACGTACACTTTATGCACTTTAGGCATGATTAGCTTCTTTTTTACAAATCATATCCACAAGTTTTAATATAAAAGCACAATCAAAGAATCCATATAAGAAAGGATTAACAACTCCATTCGCAAAATATAGAACGCGCATCGCCATAAAAACATTGTTCAGTAGATTTTCACCCTGTCTTTACCAAAAAAGGACAATCAGCCATTTCCTCCTTAAAACAATGAAAGAGGGTATGAAGGATATCATCATACACACTTGTAAAGTGAAAAACATCAACGTTAACCGATACGACCATGAAGATGTCTGACTTTGATTATTATTTGGACTTAGTTGCATAAAATTTGCTCCATGTATTGCATCAGTGGTTTTTGCGTTAGATGTATTTTGTCTGCGGTATTTTTTAAAGATGTGAATTGCTATCGAAACGTACGACACAGTAATGATAATCATACAAGTTCCATGCAAAACTTCAATGAATATCAAATTCCCTTTATCTAGCGCTCGGGCTGCGTTATTAATTTCCTTGCACATGTGCCCAGTGATGTTATCTTTGTAAACTTCAACAGTTCCGAAAACAAAAAGCGTAGGAATGTAGCAGAAAAAAGAAAGTATTCCCGCACAAAAAAATAGAAATCCGTAATTGTAAAGTCGTAATTTCACATTTTATGATTTGGCAAATTTGATGGAACCTGGTTACTGCAATCGCTGTCATAATCATTATAGAGTGAGTAACAATTACTTAAATTGTGTAATAGAAAAATTTACAAACCCAAGAATTTGGGAATGTTACAAAATGTGTAAGTTGTAGCATATGATACAGACCACTAAATGATACACACATTAAGTCTACAGTTGCCAAGATTGGTATGAAAAAACGACCGTGTCCTTTGTTTTTTAATCCTTTTTGGTATACACAAATGACAGTTACGTTACCAATAACTCCGACAATAAGTCCAATAACAATAAAGATTGTGTTTGGTAAAAACAATTCATTGTAATAAGAATTCCATCTTTCAAGTAAAAACATGTTGCTTGAAGAATGAACAAAGTCTTTCATATGAATTGCATTTGAGCATGAATGAAAACGATTAAACGATATTGACAATATTTTTTACTTTCACTATTGTAACTATAATTCAAATATACGTATGTATACTAAGTTAACCAAATTTTAGGGGAGACAGAGTTAGTGGAGTGTAAAGTCTGAAATTCAATTATTCTGTGTTGGACCTGTTCAAGATTTATCTTTAATTATATAACCTGTATATGTACTCTTGAAATATATATTTATTTCCTTTTGTGGAAAGCATCATATCAACAACTAGTACATTGATATTTCAAAGTGAATGTTGTTTTTATACTTTGATCATTTTTAAGCACTATGTCCTTAGGTATTTATTTAAAAATTCATATTAGTTGTAATTGGTTCCTATTAACTGTCAGTGTTCCATTGGGTCATACTTCTTCTCTTTTCGTTTTCCTATTTCATGATAAAATACGTTTCCTTATTTTAAATGTACTATCATTTAATATTTTACAATCGTAATAGTCGGTTGCAATGTACTTAACTGTCGTTTGGATTCCAATTGAATAAATATTTTTTCTCTTTAATACATTTCTGATCGTTATATGTTTATTTCAGATTGTTTAGTCGTAGAGACAAGAATGCGTATGATATTACGGTAGTAGATGGGCAATCTGAAAACAATTAAATATGATTTATTTTAAATATGGTTTCAAAGTAAGTAAAAAACAAAACCACACTAATAAAGGTTTTATTCTATATAATTAAATTCATATACATATAAGATTGTCATTTACAAACTTCAGAAGTTAAAAATAAGTTTGGTTTATCAAATGCGCAAATATTATGTATTTTCTTTAAACGACAATCATCACAATTACATCTGAAATGGTTACATTTGATTGTCATTTGGTTATCATTCAAATCTAAAACCGGATAATCTATAAAGAAAGAAGAACAAAAAACTCATTTGACTATCAATCATAAAGCGAACATTGATTTAGTTCCCACAATTCATGATATTCACCATTGTCCATTGTATGGTTATATCCACCTTTTTGAAATATCCAGGTGTTTTCACATTTGTTTCCTTTGCTGTCCTGTTCAGCGTGTTGTTTATTCACGTTTTGTCTTTTGTTTCTGTTATTGAAAATTTTACAAATCCGATTATTTGAATATGATGGTTTTTAATAAATAAACGTATTTTTAGAAAAAAGATGAATAATTGATTCGGTACTGATATTCATCGCAAAAAGGTACTTTTTGTACATCAACAAACATGGAAAGGTCTCATCAACAATGTTTCCGCGACCTCTGTGGACACAGTAAAGAACAAACAAGACCTATAAATATACAAGACGCTACATGTATATATTAAAGTTTGCATTTAAGACGACGATATATATATTTCAGTATTTATTACTATATAAGTTGGTTTATTAAAACAATAAAATAATTTTTGTTTCTATTTGTACGGAACAAATAATCAGGTCATCTGAACCCGGACTACATGTATTAATAAAAATGGTTAAACGGCAAATATCAGTCCTATAAATATACAAGACGCCTGCATTTAGACTGACAATACCATATATTTCAGTATTAATATATATGGATACCTTTCTGTTAAAACTATAGAATACTCTCTCTCTCTCTCTCTATCTCTCTCTCTCTCTCTCTCTCTCTCTCTCTCTCTCTCTCTCTCTCTGTGTTTGTGTGTGTGTTTTCTTTTTATTATTGTATATTGAATTGTAACAAAATGATAACGGATAAACCTGGATAATTAATAAAGCAGGAAGAATAAAAAAAAGTCAGTTTAGGTATATGGTTTTTTTTGTTTCATTTTGTTTGAGTGTAGTTTAAAATATTGTTTTCAAGAATAGTTGCCGATTAACACAGTTTTAAAAAATCAAGGACTCGAGCTCGCCAAATATTCTAATTCCTTGTATTATTATCATCGTACTGAACTCAGAACAAAATTCATTAAGTGTTGACACTGAGTGTTGACTTTGTAGAGATAGGCACTGCTTTTATAAGTTTGTTTAGCAGTTTAAATACAACAAAAGCAGTTTTAATTTTGTGAACATTTTTTTCTTCATCTTCACAAAGCATTTGTTTAGTATATATGAAAAAAACCTTATACATAAAATACACAGATGTTTCTACCGGTCAAATGAAGTCTTTTTCAAGGTGATGTCATTCTTCCTAATTTTATATTTTGAAATTTAAAGCCCTCCAAGTAGTTTTCATTTTGCAGCAGAAACCATGTTTCCTATTCTTTTTCAGATCAAAATGAAGTAATACCTGTATTGAGAGAAACATATAAACATATTTCTTATTATTCAATCTTGATTTCTGTTAAATATACATTTCACATGCTACACCAAAAACAATGTAGGTGTCATTTAAAAGTATTATAAAAAATTTAAATGAAAAGAGTATTTTTTATCTTAGATACAATATATCACTTTTATGGTAAAAAAAAAACAAAATCAGAACTTTGCTCATATTAAAGAGGTGATACAGAATTACTTATCTGTTGTCAAGAATTATAAAGAATATCTTAGAAAAGAACAATTATAAATTCAGAATGCATCCATAGATTTTACATCGACTGTTTAAATAAACTAACCCGATTTTTGTTTGAAAAAAAAATGGCAAGTTTTAGATATGTTATCCATGTAATAACAATAAATTTAATAATAAAAAAATTTATACTTACAGTTTTATGGCTAAAAAATTAATCATGATTTTAAAAATAAATGATTGCATTTAAGATATAAAGCCTTTAGGATCAGGAATTTAAATGGTTGCAAATATAATATCATAACTATTTCGCATATAAACAAAACACAAAAAAAAAATCAAAATTCCAATCGTTATATACATCATTTTCAAAATGTATTTGCATTACAAGTAAAAAAAAAAAATGCAACTGCCGTATTCGGGATCTGCAGAAAAGTTGTATAATATTATACTGTGCTCCGAAGAAAATTCTTTGATATATATAATGTAACATTGCAGTTGAATTTTAAGGTTGTGACGTATTGTAACTGTATGTATAAGTTACGGGGTATAAAAGACCCTTTGCATCATTCAACTGAATGGCAGATACATATAAAGCAGCAACAATTGTAAGTATACAAAAAGCATTTTTGAAAATATGAATAGAGACGTTGATTTTATGTTATAAATTTATTGACACATACTCACAGTCATTCACACATACATATACAACATGGATTAATTTTATATAACATATTAGAACAATAATTAGATAAGTGTAATAGTACTTAATATAGTAAAAATAATTGATTTCAAAGTTTGTTTAAAGTATGATATTATAAATAAATCAAATTATTGAATTTATAATATTTATCATAAATGATGGTGTTTTCCGTAGAAACTATCTGTATATTTTGTTTTATTACAACCTGTATCACATGTGGGTCCTGTGTATCCTGGAATACAGCCTAGACACGTTCCATCCACAACGTCACACCGGCCCTCCAAGCAGTTCTGATGGCAAGGTGTAGAGCAGTTATCTCCAAAATAGCTCACATACGGACAACCTGTGAATGAATGCATGGAACGAAAATAATTGAATTATACAATGCTAAATTCCAATTGAGAACATACATTTTAAAACAAAAGGTTTTATTATATGAATGGTTAATTCCTATCTCTCTGAATGGCTGATATCCAACAATCTAGTAAAACAAACGTTATATTCACCTGCACGTGACTTAGGAGGTCAATATAACATTTGATTTTCTCTACAGTGGACTTAAAGGAGATCGTCCAATGAAATATAGCGTTTACTTTTGTTCGGCTATGGCTTCAAACTTAAATCTTCGCTTGATAAAACTTAATTTAAGATGTCTGTATCGATTCGTCGCTGAATCATACATACCCTGAAACGTACTACTACACAACACGCTCGCTGCACGCTCGCTACACAATCGCTAAACGGTTCACACAAAACGCTAAACGATTTACACAAAACACTGAACGGTTTACACGAAACGATTCTCGCACGAAACGATTTGTTCGCTTTTCACACGCTTTGGGCACGCTATATTCTGTTCGATTTCCGTTTCATTCG
Organism: Magallana hongkongensis; assembly: GCA_016163765.1. Lineage (NCBI taxonomy): Eukaryota > Metazoa > Mollusca > Bivalvia > Ostreida > Ostreidae > Magallana > Magallana hongkongensis. The sequence goes on from WFKH01011926.1 coordinate 20,575,971, forward strand.
GGTACTCTCGGATTTTTTCTCTGACTCTAGATCTGTTAGTAAGAATTAATTTAGAAAAAACACAAAATGATAGAAATACTGATATAAGATATGTACATAAGTATTAAATTGATACCTATATTCACAGCTCAAAAAAATATTTATTCACAGAATTGACAATAAATACTGCTAACCGCACGCATATGTATAGATATTGGTCAAAAGAAATATCAATAATTCTTATCAGTGCCGTAAATAATAAAAAAATAATCAGAAAATAGTTACCGTTACCTAATAATCAATATTTAAATCAAAATACGTATGATTACAAACTTAAATCGATTTTTCAGTATTCAATGGATTTTTTCTCCTTTTAACATTGATATTTTTAATTGGCTTGAGAGAATAAGATGAAAAAATACTGACAATGAATAAACATGAACAATGTAATTATTTACATTGATAATATTGACCGTTATTTAAAAGTAAATTAGTCACATAATTTAGAAAAAAATGCTATACAATCAAACGATTTTTTTTTCTTAGGTCGTATCAATCGCGTAAATAAATATGTTCCGTACATAAAACCAGAGAAAACAAATCAAAACGATCAAACTAAAAAAAAACAAGTTTTCATCACTATTTCGGAATTTTTTTCAAAAAATAATTCAACATTGCAATGGAAAGAACAAAAAATAAAAATTATTTAAGTTTTTGACTATATATTTAGATACACCTTAACCCGGCGCCCCGTATAACAGCGTATCTATCAAAATCTATTTGAAATAAGTAACATGCATATATATTCCCTTAATAATTAATTGCATGCGTAAATTGAAGGCAAATCATTTGTGCAAATCACTTCTTGTTGTTTTCCGTTATTATAGTTGAAAAAGTTAAGATAATTGCATGTAGAATTATTTTTTAATCTGGATTCCAAAGAATTTTCTTCTCTCATTTAATAGAAATCAACAGTATATGTTTTTTTTCAATTTTTCTATTTAATTTTGTTCAATTATTTGTTAAATTTTCTATCGTTTAAATCGTGCGCTTCATCAAATACTGACTCCGATGATTCCGATGACCTTAAAGTCATTAAAATTCTATTCGCTGTTGACAAAAAAAGAGACGCATGACCATCCAATTAACACACATACACAGAGGTTGATTGACAGGTTCAGCCAGGTGCAGGTGTTACCCGATGTCTGAGGTTATGTATGCTAGTTGTACACAACCGAATTGTCTTAGTTATCGATGTAAATAAAACCAAAATATATGCTTATCAAGAGATGGCCGTATCACTTAACGTTGATTTAGTTTGTTTCTATGGAAACTGTTTCTATAAATGTTTGGTTAACTGTATATATTAGTTTTTATGTATGGCGAATTTTAATATTGTACCGGTACAGAAACTTCATAGAAAAACTTTATAAGTAGTCCTCGTGTAATACTTTTTTTATCTGTTGAAAATTAAATTAATTTTGTTAAGAGATAAGTATATCATTTTTTTTCTAGATTTATTTTCATGGGTATACATACACAAGTGTCAAAACGATTTACACGCCTTGCCCGAAACGCTGCACGCTTTGCCCGAAACGCTAAAGGGTTTACACGAAAGGTTTCTCGCACGAAAATCGCATGCTTTTTTCTGGTGTAGTAGTACGTTTCAGGGTTTGTATGATAAAACAATTATTGTTGTTTTTTCGATCTATACCCGAGAAGTACAATATTCACCGAGCCGAAGGCAAAAACAAAAATAATTGTATAATATTACATTCATTTAGATTAGGCTAGAAAGAAAAACAATTATTAATAACATATAGAATATGACTGTATCTTATACATGTACTTAAATGAAAAAAAATAACACTGTATATTAACAATGATAAAAAAGTAAATGAGCCTTTCACTAAATATATCATGCTTTGCAACAGGAATTGTATGTCTAAAGTCACAATGAAGGTATCCTAGTTAGATATTATACTTACGTTTGACTTACGTGACTTTTATGAATACGTTTTTAAGTATATAAGTTTTGAATTTCACTCTCTTTTACGATCGGGTCAATGCTACACCAGATCAGCGTTTCAGTTTAACCATTGTGAGAAAGATAAAGCGAGAATGGATCATGCAAATTTAATTGTATCATGTCGTCCAGCATAGCAATCCATTCCTATCAAGTTCGACTCTCGTTACTATTCATAAACAGGTGTTAAAGTTATTATTTTTCAAATGTCCTTACGTCTTTAAGATTGTATTAAAAAAAAATCTTCAGCATAACTTTTTGTAGCTTATCTACTACTGAAACCGTATGGTGTTGGCTTTTCTCTATTTGGCATATTAAACAACATCACAGAGCCTTAAAAAGATTGAGGCGCAGGGGGTTACCGGTAGGGGGCATGTATTGCGCTCTATATTTCCCGCGATAAATTTAGAGGTGGATCAAACATATGTAATGCGTGTACTAGCTATTTCATTATAGACTGCGATACCTGCCTCATTGACGTATGATTTTTTTTTTTTGATAGAGAGATTATATATATACTAGCAAGAGCCATGCTTTACTGTGATATCGATCCAATTTTAAGCTAATTTTACATGCATGTACAGTAAGTATGAATAGGGAGGAAATAGAAAAAATAAGACATTTTGAACTAAATAAAAAGAGAATAAAGAGAAAAAATAAACAGTTAAAAAATTATGCAAATATTGCAATGCATATAGTCAAATCATTAAATTTGAAAATAAGAAATTACACACCTACAAACAGGGACCGGGGGCACGGATAACGTATGTAATTAAAATGCAAAAATAAAAGAATTTCAATTTAAAAAAAAATTATGAGCCAGGAAAAAAATAAGGTAAAAAAAAAATAAATACTGTATTCATCGTTGACACTTTTGTCCAAATTAAACAAATATTATATTTTACAGACTAATCAATTCTCTCCAAAAGTAAAGAACGGTTTTAGGGAAGCAAGTCTATGTATTTTGTAAGATGTCTTTTAAACAAAGAAATATTATATAATAATCTCTCTCTCTCTCTCTCTCTCTCTCTCTCTCTCTCTCAAAAAAAAAAAAATCTTTGATTTTAGTTGATAACTAAATAATACTAAGTTGACAATGATGCAAGGGATGTAAAATTCTTGCTGCGCTCGCCTCAACGGTAGCACCGTAAAACATATTACATAGAATATAGCAATGTTGCTTTTTTATGCCAAAAAGCCCGCTGTATCTAATCATTTACCTATCACTTCTTTTAATATTTCATTTTGTCACAATATTTATGTGATGTGTTATTGTAACATTACGGCACAGAGTAAAATATCATGTACGAATTTTGACTCTCTCACCTAAAAGTGAAACAATAAAAAAAATAACTATACAAAAATGCAAAGTTAAGTATCTATATTGTTGATAAAAGTCCATCCATCAAATTACCATATACTTCTACTTCACATAGCTCGTTATAGGCGTAGTGGCTATATCCTTCAGGAAACGGAGGGTTGGTTCTGTTGTTGTAGTATATAACGAATCTTCCATTCAGACGACAGGATATGTTTAGAGGGTTGGGTATTGTCTCCCTTGTATAGAACGTGTCCTTAAAACAAAGTACCCCCTCCTCCTTGGAAGTTGTGTTTGATATGTAGAGCGAAAATCCAAGAAAATCAGAGGTCAAGGTGTTATTCCCAGCTGAAATAAAAATATTTTCGTCAATACTAATAGAGTTTACTAAAACAATTTATAGTCGAACTTTCAAGTTGTGCTGATTTTTGCCTTTTGGAAAATATTCTTAAATAATAATCCAATACTGTGTCTTAACTGAAGTATTTAAATGCACTTTATGATTGATTATGTTAACAACTTTATATATTTATGGTATTTTCAAATCCATACCCCAGATATCATTGTTCGTTATGTATTGAACAAAAATGTGATGTATACTGAGTACTCCTCCCAGATCGACTCTCCATTCTGCTGTTGAATATCTGACATCAGATACCGTACAATGCCCTCCATAAATGGACAAATCTGATTTACGTCCGTCTACAGCACGCTCCGCTCCGTACCCTAGAGATAACGGATGCTGCTGCCATGCAGGTTTATTCAAGGCAATATTTTCTGTAACCGATAGTCATATTCTAATGTTAACATGAACGTCGAAAGTCCAACAAAACATTAATGTAAATTTGAAATCAGTGTTAAAATGTAATGTATGCATAATCAGTTATTAAATCATTATTTCCACACATATTTCTTAACGACAGATTTCGACAAACATTCTTAGAATACTAATAATTAAATTTGACGATTCTCAAACTACATTTGCCATTGCCAATAATTATGTAGCTTTAAAAAAATATTAGATTACATATTGCAGAAGTTAAAAACATTTTTTTAAGATATGTAGTCTTGTTCTAAATATCTTTGAATGAATATCAAAAGATGCACTCTGAACCACTATAGTGTTTTCTCTGAATGATTAAATATTTTAAAATATTATATGCAGGAGATTTTCTTCTAACGATCCTTCGGTATCAATAGAAGTGCTGGACAAAGGACTCTGTTTACATTATTACACAGCGCGAACAAAAAAAGAACCCTTAAGATTTTATACTGGGACCAGGCATGTCGGATACCAGTATTGTTTAATGTAAATGCTTATAAAAATATTAATATAGCTGAATCTAGGTTAAGCAGGCTTTAATTTCATTTAAGTAAAATTAAATTCATCTAATCAAAATCTACAAATAGATTATCGTAAATTTAAATATAAGCAGATTTTATCAAATGACATTTTTCTGGTTAATCAAGGCAATGCTTAAATAAAATTAACACAAACAAAAATATCAAATATAGTCTAACATTTGTTTGAATCCGAACATACCATTCAATCTGCTAAATGAACTTTTAACACATAATTTATTTTTCTTAGAGATTTGACCTGAAAAATACTTTCTGGGTATGTAATTTTTTTATAATTATCATTATAACTATATGTTTTATTATGAACGCATAATGGTACATCTACATGAGGAATTATAACCGATCAAAACTACCATATTTCTTTTAAATCAACCATGTTCCTTTCTAACACCAGACAATTAAAATTAATAAAGCTAATAGACGTTTAAAATGTTGAATTATAGTTAAATATCATATCAATATATTTATATATATAGCTAGACTACCTGTGCACATTAACAGGGAGGATTTATTTTTATAAAATCGATGAAATAAAAAAGAAAACAATCACACGCATTTGTGACCGTATATTCTCGCCTCGTAAACAAATTTCGAAAAATACATAAAAAGAAACAATGCTATGAAATGCATAGCTACGAAATTCAATGTTGTTATTAAGGAAGTAAAAAAATACTTTGTCGACTATTGATCAGTTTCTAACAACTAGGTTATACGTGTTAAATGGATATACATCTTCGTCGACAATCCGAATTTTAATATCTAAGTTACCGTGTTTTACGGATTTAAAGCATTTACGATGATGATCATTGACATTGATAACTTTTATCCATATTAATATAACCTTCTTATTTATGTTGGTTTTATTGGGCTGATAGCAGGATAAGCTCTTACATGTAACACTTTGCTTTATTTGAATCATATAATGCTGACCTTACAATATCAACTATTTTACATAACGTTGTTATTCATTTATAATCAAAGACATTTCTATTTACCACTATCTGGACACCCTAAATTTCAACATCATTTTACATTTATAAAGTATTTCTTTAACCCTATGTTTTAGGTAAAATGTGAAAACGATCAAAGATATTTAATAAAAGAATGTCTCAAATGTATGTCGAGAAATTGAAGAATGATGTTTTAAACTAATTTAATTCCAAGTTGATATCTTATACGTGATAAAGGATTTACTTTACAACATATGCAGTATTGTGTTCAACTTTATTAAACTTACAAATGCATAATTATACAGTGTAAGTTGCAAAATTTGAATCAACGCTTAACATACGTTTGTTGAGATTTTCTTTGTAAAATATCAATCCAATTTCTAATCTAATTATTACCTTAATTGTTAGCAAACCCAAACATTAGCAGCTATGTATCATTTGCATAAAAAACATAGCGACGAATATGGACTCCTTAGTTTTCCTTACAAAATTATTCATTCATAAATTATTCATTAATTAATTATTTAATACTTATTATTAATTAATGAATAATTTATAAATAATAATTAATTATTCATTAATTGATAATGATTAATTATTTAATAAATAATTAATGAATAAATAATAAATAATTAATTAATTAATAATGAATAATTAATTAATAATGAATAATTAATTTATAATGAATAATTAATTATTATTAATTAATTATGCATTAATTAATTATAAGTATAAAATAAAACAATGCTTCCCTGATCAATAAAACCGATTAGAATTTCGTATTTCTTCTAATATTTGTCAGAACCCAAACCAGCACGAAACCGTTCAGCCTTCTACCTGCAATTTACAGTGTTTCCTCGCCAAGAGCATTCCTGTGCAATTCTTTTATTGCATCGTAGACTATCATAATTTTTGTACACATATTTTCATGTATCCTGTGTCAATCAATACACTTTGGTCGATAACAATTTGAATCAATTAATGTCAAATTGACAAGTCAACATAACAAATTAAGTAGAATCCCGATTGCATACTCTGAACACCAGAAGGAAAGACAACGGAACATATTTACATGTACGTTCTTGGTAACTCAATTTGTTCACATTGACAAAGAGATGCTACACATACAAAATCAATTAAAAGTTAATAATAAAGAAAGTAATAGCATGCATTGTAGTTTTACTTACCGTAAGTTTTCGCAATGTTAAATAACTGCCAAAAACTTATGAAAAACAGCGCCATGAAATGCATAATTACGATTGTTTTTTATGGAGGAAGTAAAATTATACTTCGTCCACTACTGATCGGTTTCCAATAACTAGGTTATACGTGTTTAATGGGTTTAAATCATTTGAAAAGGATGAGCACTAACCCATAGAATGATTACTGCAAATGATAAGATCTTTGCAATGATACCAATATGAAGGGACCAGCTCTTTAATTTTTAATGACCGAAAGAGCCTTATCAAAATGTCATCAATACTAGGCTAATCTGATAAACATTTTTGAAGCAAATATAAATTAAGGTTGTTCTATTTGTTCTTCAATTACATGTAATTGATTCCTACAATGTACGTATTAAAGTCGTTAAAACTTGATATGAATGCAACTTATCGTTTTGTTATCCTACGTGTACTTGTTGCCCGCAACTAGATTTAGTATGCTTATCATCCCCCGTATATGTACGTATTAAACTTTACCCGTGTCGTGTTGATTATAAATGATGGCAAATGATAAATGAGGGAGACAGCTGGTTTCGCTAGCTACTTTTCTCCTGGGTCCCGTCTTGTCTGTCTAAACTAGGTTCCTGTTAATGTTTAAGTAAAGTTTTAGGGTTGGGGTATTTTAAGTACTTGCTATTGACTTGTTTGTTCTTATTTTGTCGTAATAAATTTATAAGGGTTGTTAATCTTGGTTTTCATTTATTTTGAGTTTGGTTTATTATATCTGTTTTTTCTTTTCTGAGAGTAAAGTCGTTTTCATACCGTATTTAGAAATTTGTAAAGTTCAATTCTTAATGTCGAGGTCAAATTCAGTCTCAAAACAAAAAATAAACACAACGCGAAGTACTGATAAAAAGCCTAGATATAATACATGGCACTGACCTGCTACATTATTTGATGCCATCCTAAAAGTTGTCTAAGATACAAAAGAGTAGCATAAAATGGAGAATGCGTAATAGAATATAGAATTCAATTGTAGTCTTTCTTGAAATTGATGATATTTGTTAGTCTTCTTTTTTTTTAGTATTTGTATCATATAAACTGATGAAAACGTTATATTTTTTTCGTTTTCTACAGCTTTTATTCCTAAAAAGTAGCATATATTTAAGTAATTGATAATTTATAATACCTTTGCGCAATATATTGAGAACTACAGACCCTAAAACGTGCTACTTCACCTTCAAAACGAA
>WFKH01011926.1:20592187-20606131 GCA_016163765.1 Magallana hongkongensis
AGAGAGAGAGAGAGAGAGAGAGAGAGAGAGAGAATGGCATTGTAAGTACAATGTGACACAAGGGACAAAGAAACTAAGTAACCATAAAGAAAGTGGTATAATAGAGAACAGGGATTCAAGAACAAGTGAATTTCAATCCACCTGTTTCATGAAAACTCGTATTGAATTTAAAAAAAAATATGAGCAGATGAATGAAATATAGCGACTTGAACATACAGTCAAGAGGTAAAGAGTTCTGAACTGGTAAAAAATTCGATAGACATCAATTATAACTGTACAGTAACAAGGGTAAAAAATTACAAAGCGATTGAGAATTAATGTTTTAAACTTAGTTTATGCTATAGGCGATTTTAAGAATGATGATGTTCGGTTATAATCGGAAGGGAAATTTGTATATAAAGTGGCACATTCAAACCTTAACTATTCAGGAAAAACGACTTCAACAACAACATGGCACTGATCATTTTGCACTTTCTGACGGTCGCTGTAGCATTGGTAAGTAAATAAGTTTAAATCTTATGGATTCATTTTAAGAGGACTCGCTGGTCGTGGCCAATTTTAGGACTTTATCGGTCTCCCTTAGAAGAAGAGTTCTATATGAAAATATAGGAAAATAGCAAAATTTAAAAGATATATTGATTTTGTTTTCTTTATTACATGTAAATGATAGTTTATAGCTTAACGAATCATGTCTTAAATTTTAGGTAGATCTGATGGTTTGTTTGGTTGACCATCCAGCCTCCTCAAATTAAAAAAAAAAAATCAAAAAAAAAAAAAAATCGTAACTTTTTGTTCAGTTCGTCCTAAAATATATAACAAGATTGAAAAAGAAACAAATAAATCTAATAAGTATTGTACATATTGCAACAGTTCATTTAACTATTGCTTGCACTCATTTTGAATCAATGTTTATATATTTTAGGTGATTGCTTCACATCCTTATCGCCCTATCCCCGTGCAAGGTGACTCTTCACTTCTTATTTTCATCAATTAAGCTAATAGCAATGTGTTCGTTTAAATTCATTAATTATCCTTATTCATAGTATTACATACTTTTGATTATATATATATTTTTATATAAACAAATTCATAGGCAGATCATTATGTAATTGCTAAGGTTTTTAGTTTACACTTGTCAAAGGTAAATGTTTCAAAAATTCAAATATATGATTGACCATTGGTTACAAAGTTTAGAACCACTTTTGTCGCTGATGTAGCTTACCTGTCAGGTGAGATATTTACCTTGAAAACATAAATTTCTAAGGGAAAACATCTTTTCTATAGGATATTTTTTTTAAAATTCCCAGCGGAATAAAAAAAAACTTCATATAGGAATTTGAATTTTAGGTAAATTAGGATTTGGAAACAAAATTCTGTAGGAATCTAATATCCAATAAGAAATCTCAATATCTTGTAATAAAACTACTATTGAATCAAATTAATGTACAGTAGGAAAAACTTGTACCTTACAGGGAATTTAATTCAAACATAATATTTTGAAAATCATATACAGGACTTAATTGCGATATGTCAAGTAGAAATATTGATTATTATTATTATTATTATTATTATTATTATTATTATAAAATTAGTATTATTTTTATAATTATCCTATTGAATATCACTTAATTCTTCAAGCTAAACGTATCATCCGTCTGGGGACTTATTAAAAACAGAAATAGTTATATGTACTTTCTAGGCAATGGTCTCTTGTATGGTATATACGGAATTGCATTTTAAAAGTGGGTGCAAAAATGCCACCTTGGTAATAACATGGTTATTTGGGACTGCGTGCGATGCTTGAAATGTTAAAAAAAAGTTTGTACAGTTGTGTTTTTTAAAAATATGTTTGCACGCATGCTTAATGATAGTTCTTTAAAAAGTAAAATATGATTAAATATGATTTCACTTGGCGTTAAACATTTTTCGTATGTACAACCGACACTTAATTAAGACTAATATGTACATTTGTACGCATTGATCAACCTGAAAAAATAATAGTCTTGTTCTTTTGAAATCTTTTTTTGTCTTCATTTTTTCCCTAACATAAAGCTGATCAATAAAGTGTTAAACATCGCAAACAAACTTTTATCGCAGAGTCTATCATGCGATATTACATAAACTACGTATAGAATGATTTACTTCAGAACCAAGGAATCAAGCCTGTGGACTTCCGCCTGTAACCGGAAAATGTAGGGCCCTTGCAAAACGTTACTTCTTCGACCCTAGTCTGAACGCTTGCACGGAATTTAACTACGGTAAATGTGACGGCAATGACAATAACTTCGAGACTAAGGATCTTTGTGAATATGTCTGCCAGGACGATAGACGTACGTAACAGCATTGTAACAATCATTATTATCATCATCAGTATTATTACTATTATCAATATTATCATAACTATTATTATCATCATCATAACTATTATCATTTCGTTAAAACTATTTCACATGCACAAAAGTTTCCAGCTTTTATGAACAAAAAAAAAATATCATTCTCCTTATAAAATTCATCTTTTAAATTTCATTGAATTTATTGTACATGTATGTTTAATGATTTGTAAAGTCGGTGAAATGATAATGACAAACACTATCAGCATAATTCAAATGTAGTATGTGGGTAAAAAGTGGTGTGTTAGTATCTAAATTTAAATTTAATTACATTTTATTCGATACATCAACACGTCCGTATGCATTTAAAAATTTCATCGTAATTGTAACATGGAAACTATAGTTACCCTTTGATTCTTGTTTTAATTTGATATGAACATTTCTTGCTCGTTTGTTTCTAGCTTGTTCAAAGATAGGATGTTTTAAGAAGGCATGTACAACACAGACCTGTCCAAATCACCCTAATGCAAAGTGTTTGTAAGTACATGTATACTCAGTAACGGGTGATCTAGCTATATACCGTACTTTGGTTATATACATCATTTTTTTTCTGTATCTAATGAAAAATCGTACTTTCAAAGACAAATGCATTCGTGACCAATGATTTTATCAATATGAAATTCTGTGAGATATTAAACGTCACTGAACATTTAATTTCGTGGATAAACTCAACATCAAAATCCACAACAAATGGTGACCAGCGAATATACTGATGAAACTGTAGTACATACTTTACGTTAGACTATATAATAACCCCCAAATAGTCGCTTATCTGATTATGAAAAAAAAAAGAATATTGTCAAAGTTTTATATATTAGCGTTATATTTACGACAATATGCATGAAATATATTACTGACAAATTATTGATCATATCGTTTTTGCCTTCCAGATAAGTTTGATAAATAGAATAAAAACAATTTACTGTGGAATCATTAAAATTCGTGGGGGCCAATTTTCGTGGATTGCTTAAATTTTACAGGTTCGTGGGGACGTAATTTCGTGTATTCTCGTATACCTACAAAAGGAAATAAGACTTTACTGCCCTAATTTATTAATTCGTGGAGGATGTTAATTCGTGGATGAGAGGTACCCACGAATTTCACGAAAATTGAGCCGCGAAATCTAATGATTCCACAGTAATTTATAGTAGTATAATGTATAAGCATTTATAATAACTTTGTTTCCTTTTAATGTGTTTTTTCCTAGCGCCGTGTGTAGATGTGAATCTGTCTGGATTCTGGACGGTAAAGATGTAACCAGCACGTGTGAAAGTGATGATGGGTATTAAAAGATGGCGAAAATAAAAATCAATTAAAGACATGCACTTCTGTTTATTATGTCTTGTTTTATCCTGAGAGAGAGAGAGAGAGAGAGAGAGAGAGAGAGAGAGAGAGAGAGAGATAGAGAGAGAGAGTTGGTTTCATCAATATTCGTTAGATACTATTGTTTTGTGGATTTCCTAGGTAAGTTGATTCACGATATCTAATGTTCATCGAATCGGGAATTGCAATTTCTAACCACACACTGTAATCATATGAACATTATTAACGAAAATACGTATTTGAAGCTGGGACCACTCATTTAATCATTGAAAATTGATGACTATGAAATATTGATAAAACCTCAGTAATTGTATTTTTAAATGCAGTTTGCCTAATTTTTAGAGGTGGATTTATAATAGGCTTATACAAACTTGAATGTCATCTGCCAAACACATTGTAAAAAACAGTGCTGATTATTCATTCAATGTTTGAAAATTGATGCCTATGAATATTGATACATTAGTTGCAATGTTTTTGCATTTTGACTTATTCTCAGTAGTCAAATTATAATATACAAACTTGAATGTCATAACACATTGTAAAAAAGACAACGTAGAATTGATATTATATTGTAGAATAAACATGAATGTCTTGAAGTATAGGCTATATTTGGTCTCGCGTCGAAAACGTAAAGAGGGCTCAGCAAACCTAGCCCTCTGTCAAGTTTTTCTGCTCCTACTAAATATAGCTTAATACATGTATTTCAAGACAGTAACCTTATGACCCGTAATATGTGATTTTATAGATATTTTTTTTATTATACTTTAAAAATATGTCTGAATGTTTTAATAATACCATAAAGATTTCCGCCTTTGTCCAAAAAAGGCATTATCCGACAAATCTGAAAAATTGGGCATACAAAAAAACTTTGGAAAGATCACTGGAACAAACCAGGAGGTAAAAAGGTTTTTTTTTATTTTATCATTTGATGTCTTTTAGCAATAACTTTCAAGTGTAAAACTGGAAAAAATCCCTAGGGCAGAAGTTTGAAAAAAATATGCAAAATTGATACATTTCAAGCATAATCTCATTGGGTCCTATATTAAAAATAAACAAACTTTGAGATGACCCCTTAAACAAACGATGTGGGAAATGTCTGATTTCCTTGTTTTAAAATGATAATTATTTCAGTAAAAATTAATTTAAGAAATTTCATTTAAAAATCTAGGGCAGAACAAATTAAACCCGGCCTCGTTAAATGAAACCACAGAATTGGCATGACTTGGAAATTGGCAGGAAGCAAGTACATATTTTTTTTATCTGTTACATCAGTGGATAAATCGTTAAAAAACCCATCCCTTTCTCGGAAAATAAAAAATAAATACAAAGCAAAGATTTGCTTTTAAATTTAGGTGAAGTTAAAAATTAAAAATTTATGATCATCTAAATTAAAAAAAAAGGCAAGCATTATGTAAATAAATACTTAATGTACTTAATGTTCATGTACTTCTTTTTTATGCACGGGGTGGTCTTTATCGTTTTATTTTCAAATGATATTTTCTATTGAAGTACTCTGTGGAGGGAACTATGTAAGAAATATTTCAAGATCTCTGTTTAGTCAAAATGAAAATCAAACCACCCACTAATGATAATGTAAAACTGGTATCGTTCTGCTATCTTTTACTCTCACAAAAGTATGCAATAGACTTACTTTCTGAATTATTAGTGATTTTTTTTTCTGAGAACTAAAAAAGAATAACATCTTTCAAAAAATTACATCGTGATTAAAGTTGTCTTTATTGTGAGAGTATTTTTAGTAAATGAACTCTTTGGAAAATGAAATACAGTGAAAAAGGGACAGTACAGCTCCATAAAAACGACAAAAGTAAGATTTCAAGCCTCATTTTCAAAAGACAATATTACAAATTGAGTTTAGCCTATCAGTTTTTTTTATCTAATTCTACAAAAAAACTGATTGATGATAACACTATATTATCTTAAGTAGTAAACAAGTTATATTGACCTTTATTTTGCTGGCGTAAAGATTATACATGTACTGCCGTACAATATATTAATATTTTTAGCTTTTACCATTTTTTTCGCCTTAAACAATTATCTGACGGAATAAGAAAGAGAAACCGGATAAAATGTTTACTCTTACTATTGCAGCGTTGCCAATTTTTTTTCAAGGAAAACAGAATGAGGAAATATTAATATATTTCGAATTTTCTTTGTTTTGACAGGATTTGTGTTTAAACATCATTCTGTAAAATGATCAAAGATATAATATGTTATGCCAATATTTTTTTTATTTTCCATTTGATAGAGACTTAGTGTTTTTTAACAAATTTTACTCATGCAATTTCACTTTATAATAATCCGAATTTGAGAACTCTAATCTTAAGTAAATACCGCCACTAATGTGTTTATGAATGCACACACACAAACAATGTGATCTTAGAAATGTGATAACATTTTTTTTTTTTAAATGAATATTGATTTTTTTTTTCTGGCTCCGATCTGTTATATTCTTCAGTAACGTCCGATCAACTTGTTCATCTGTATTTTGACTACCCTTGATAATACGTTTTGTCTAGATAAAAAAAACGGAGTCGTTTACTATGATTCTTTTTTTCAACGTTTGCTTATTAATAGAATTCCTTCAAACTCTACAATTAATAGGAAAAAATGCATATAAAACTGTCATTTTGGACGAGTTTAATCCACTATTGTTTGTAAAATCATTAACAAATGTTTCTTCTATGAATAAAAACATGGACCTATGATGTTTTATTTTGGCCACCTTGTGAAGATTTGTCTGTCACCTTTTTGTAAGCTTAATAGCTAAGTATCATTATGTCTGATTCAACTTCATGTAGTTTTAGCATTATTTAACTACACGAAAGCGTTATTGGCATACCTTAGTAAACAAAATAAATCCTTATTTATCAGTTATTTGTTTTCTTTGAAAATACAGTAAAAAAAAATGCATCATTTAGAATGGTAATTTTTTTTTCATAAAAGTGGTGACATGGTGTTAACGTTCAAAGTGTTAACATACTTTAATAAAAAAAAAAAAAAAACCTAATTTAAAAAAAAAAAAACCCCGACAAAAACTGCTGTATATCGTATTACATTTCATAAAAAACAAATTCTGTTGTAGTTAGACCAACGTGTTATATTGCGATCTGTAGGATAAGTAAATTAACACGCAATTCATCAATCCATGTAAACTTATTCGTGTGCCATTTTAAACATATTCTTTAATTCATAAAACCCCACGATAAACTTGATTATTACGTTATTATTTTTTCGCTTTAAATACCAATACAGGTAATGTTTTCAAACTTGAAACTGAAAGGAGGTATCTCATACTTTTTTTATTCTTACTCATAATATCTGGCATGCAGGATATGACATCTTCATCTGATTAAACCTGTCCTCAACATTCTTCCGTAGAATTTCACTTCCTTGTTGAGAAATCATTTTATTCGCCATGACATTTATTTGGTTGTTGTTATTATACACTGTTTGTGGTTTGTTCAATTGTGTGGGAGCAAATGGTAAGTATTTGAAGAAAAATGATTAAGCACATTTAAATATAGTAATATGAATTCACAGGGTCAATTATTCAATTATTCATACTGTTGCAGTATTCCCTAACCTATATATCTATACTTATAAATTAAGACTTTTTGCAAATAAACTAAAAAAAAATGCCTGCAACAAAGTAACTGCTTAGACCTTCGGTATTTCAGCACGTGTGAGATGATGTCCGTAAGCTATAATTGAATTTTAACTGATAAGTAATTGTTGTGAAATTAATTAAAAACCTACTTTCATTTTCGATAAACAAGCTCGAAATGGCAAAAATGAGAGTAAGGTGGTGGACACGCTTTGGCGGATCCAAGTCAGTGGGAGTTAGCATCAAAATATATGCTTGCAATGAAATAATATTGAATGATTACGTAAACAATGAATACATTAATAAGAAACTTACTTGCACATATTTATATTAGAAAACTTCTTGGTAATAAATCATATATGTTTCGTTTAACAATTTATATCAAACTATTTTCCAGTAGGTATTTTGATACAAAGACGATAAGCTGTGTTTAGATATTTACTGAATCAAGTTCAGTGACTGAACCACATTTAGCTGATGACATTTCCCTCTTTTTTTGCAAAACATCGTGCTTTGTGTATCGTAAGGGTTTATGTTTCGTTTTAACAATAGAAGGAACATCTTATACAATAAATGACTTCATTGTAGGTCAATATTTGGTAATATAATCTGCCTCAAGTTATGTTATATCGAATAGATATAAACCTCTTTCTTAAATAATTTGAGTAATTTTTTTTTAACCACAACCATGTTTATGTAATTATGTAAAAATCAAAGAAACGGTTAATCTATATTTATTTTTTTTCCGGGGAATGGGGTGGTGGTGGTGGAATTAATTCATTTTTATATATTCTGATTTTAAAATTTAATTAGAATGATTCCAGCTTACACTTATTTTAACTCTACAGAATGTCCAAATGGAACATATGGACTGAATTGTTTACAACCATGTGGACACTGCCGCGACAATGAACCATGTAATTACATTGATGGAACATGCCCAAATGGCTGCCAGAATGGATTTTTGGGGAGCAAATGTATTGGGAGTGAGTATTTTATTCTTCATAAATTACCTTATTTTGGCGTTTTGACATCGAATTTTGAAATGTATGTTGACAAGGCAAGATATTTTTATATTTTAAACATAATCAGAAAACAAGTGATTTTTTTTCTCTAGCATGCATTACTGACCTTTATGGAATTCATTGTCCAGTAATGTGCAGTAAGAACTGTGCCGACACTGGAATGTGTAGCAAAATAACAGGGGAGTGTGAGAAAGGTTGTCAAGCTGGTTGGAGAGGCCTGACTTGTGAGGAAAGTAAGGAATTATTTTGTTAAAAAAAATCAATAGCAATACTAAATTTTTGATATAATTGCATATGGTACAGACCCTGAAACGTGCTACTACACAAGTTGCACGGCTTGGTTTGGTACGCTTTTTGAACAGTATGGTTCGCTTTTTGCACGGCACACTTTTATTTGTGAACGGGTTCATTTCTTAATAGGTACGGCTCATTTTTTTGCACGGTGCGGTTCGCTTCTTGCACGGTACGCTTTGCTAAACATAGCTGCACGCTTTGTGAGTGGTTTGTGCGTTTTAATAATGAAGTAGGCGTGGTCTGAACCCTTTGATTTGTTTTTTTCGATTTATATATTTTTTTAATTTTTGCCCGATTCACTTCAGCAAGGTGATAATTTTAACGAACCACTTATCTTAATTTATATGATGTAGTATTTTCATTTAATTACCAACAAAAAAAAAATAGAACTGCTATCCGTTCTACCGTTTCTGATACGTCGCTTGAAAACCTGGGAGCGGAGATGAGTTTTTATTTTGGTTTTTGGTTATTTTGGTTAGTTTGGTATTATCAGTATTTAATTTCAAATATATATACTTATCATAATTGCTTCAAAGAAGTGTTTGACTTCAATCCTAAACATTAAAAAAAATAATTGTTTTGTTAATTGTTTCTTGCTTTTAATTTCGGTTTGTCGATAATTTTAACAAGCATTTTTTTTATTTTTATCCTATTATTGAGGTCATAAAAAATTCTAATTTATTTAAAGTTGCTAAGAAAAAATCGCTCTGACATTATTCGATAATTCTTAAGTTTTCTTGATTGTTGTCCAGATTTCCGGCGAGTTGTTATTTTTACAAGCATCTTTCTGTTTCTTTATTCATATTATTAAATATTTTGAATTCAAGTTTGTTCTATAAAATCTCAGTCTTCTTTAATAAAAGAAAAGAAAAACTTGCGTATGATGGCCGATCAATTTCCGCTGGTGAATAATCAATTTAAAAATACACACAAAGATGATAAGATAACAAAAGGAATTTCAGTCTTAAAATCTCGAAATCATCTGTAATAAAATTATTCGACACGGATTTTTATTCATTCAAATATTGATTCTATGTTCTTCTGCACTTGTTGGTATACACAGGTCAAACCTAACCTGTCATTGCTTCTCTTACCTGAAATAACATCGTGTTTATAGTCAAAATATGACTATTAGTTTTTTGTTATTTCGTTAAACCATACATGTACATGTAACATATTTCTGAAGATATACACAATTGGATATACACAATACGTCAATAGGATTTCATGGATATATTTATATTCGATGGACACGTGTCCGCTCTTCAATGTATGCATGCGATTAGCAGACGTCTTAAATGTTGAAAAACCTATTATATATATATAACCCTCTGTCAGCGATAAATGTACATGTACCACTTACTGTTATTTGAAATATATTTCTGTACAGTGCACATATAGAGTGTACAGTAAAACACGGTTATAGCGAACCCGCTTATAATAATTTGAGGCTAACAGCAAAGTGATTTTAATTCCCCGTGACTTTATTACATGTTGTAAACTTGACAGATATAACGAATTACACTTAAAACGAAGGAAAATTGCCAGTCCCTGGCACTTCGTAATAAGCGTGTTTTACTGTATATAGTGACAGTCTTCTATGTGTCCGATGGACCGGGTGTGTGCGTTGACAGTTTATATTGAACTTTTGTAATATTTATTTTTCCTGAGCATGATAAATGTCATTTACCTAATTACTCACATAATTGTTGTAAACATGATACGGAAAAAAATACCCGGTAATCAACAATGCTATAAGTGATAAATACATTACGAATATATATACTATAATGCACGCCAGGGAGAAAAAAAGGACACTGATCGCCAGAAAATGAGTTAAAATCACGAAGTCGAGGGACAATGATTGTTGAATAATTTCAAATAGGAACATTTTTTGATATATGGATTTAAGAAAACATAAAATTGAAACGTTTTTCATTCGATAGTTTTCTTTTAGTAATGTAGGAGGAGCTAAGTAGCACGTGGCACATAGGGTAATCTGTACGATTATACTTAAATTGATTAACAGGCGTAGCACGTGGAGTCCTGAAATAAAATCACGCTAAACTGACAGACTATAGAAACCTAGTAAAGCGAAATAATTAAGTTCAGGGAAAAATAAAATTTTTAAGTTAAGTATTATTAAGTATCATAATTAACAGACAAGCGCCTCTCTCTCTCTCTCTCTCTCTCTCTCTCTCTCTCTCTCTCTCTCACTCTCTCTCTCTCAAAAAAAGAATCACTTAATGTTATGTAAAGTCCAGTATATACACAATATTTAAAACATTTCATAAAATAATCAAAATAGTGTTACCACTTACTAGGCATTGTGTGAAAACTTCTATTTTACAAGTTTTTAGAAGTCGGCCATGAAATTTTGTTAACAAGCAAAGAAATGATGAAGGTCTAAGAAAGGAAAATATATTAAACGATTTTTTTTGTAACGGTTTTAATAAGAAATTATAAAGTATATATTATTTAATCCCGTAAAAAATCTAGCAAAATATTGAACTTATCTGGTCAGCGATATTCTCCGTCCGTCTTCATCAAGCGACAATGGTCAATTAAGTTGCACGCTTATTGCACGGTAGGGTACGCTTCTTTGGTCGTTTTGAGGCAGGTCTTGCATAAATTATCATTGCATGCTTCTTGCACGGTACGGTACGTTTTGTGAACGGTACGGTTATTTTCTTGCACGGTAGGGTTCGTTTCTTACACACGGAACGGTACTGATAGTTTTAGAGGTGTAGTAGCACGTTTCAGGGTCTGTAACGTAGAGGTATGTCTTCTAAGGCAAAAAGACATAATAATATCAAAAGCATGTTTGGTTTTGAACGTATAGCGACAGTTGAGAGTGAATTAGTTGTCCCATAAAAATATCGTCATTAAACGTGCATGTTCTAAATTTCCATCTTTTTGTTATAAGAAAGAAAATGATTTTAGTTGTTAATTTTTAGAATGCCCGGAAGGTACATTTGGACTGAATTGTTCCGAGATGTGTGGATACTGTCGTAATAATGAACCTTGTCATCGTATATATGGAACGTGTTTAACTGGTTGCGAAATTGGATTTCGGGGCTCTCAATGCAAGCATGGTAATTTTTTTTTTTTATCGAATATTAATAATACCCTTTGCAATAGCATTTTTAGAATATATGCGTAGAATTTTAGTATCACTGTGGTATATATATAATGTTTGAAGTGTTTCAAAAAAAATAAGTGACGTGTAATTTAAACCTAACTCACAATTGCGGTCAATTTATAATTAAGAATATTTGATTTTGTAAGACTGAATCACAATATTAACAACCATTTTGACCAACCACTATTGTTTTAGCATGTACAGAATCTCACTTTGGATATGACTGCCTGAGGCTATGTAGCTCTAACTGTGCAGTTTCAGGAGAATGTGACCCTGTTACTGGAGAGTGTATTAAAGGTTGTCAGGACGGATGGAAAGGACCAATGTGTGACCAGAGTACGAACTTTTTATTTCAATGATGAAACTTGACACATTTTGTTTAGATCTATTATCCGGTTCATTAATTGATAAATGCTCAACAGACACAATAACTAAGCCAAGCAGCATTGATTTGCAAGATTTTTGGGAAAATATTTTACGCAGTGTGCTTTGAAAATATAGATTTTCAATGAAATCAATCATCATTCGAAGCATCAACTGCCGATTTAGATGAATCATGTATTGTGAAACAAGAGATGATTTTTCTTCAGAATGTGCCGAGGGCACATTTGGTAAATATTGTTTCAAAAAATGTGGTCACTGCTTTGCAGAAGAACAATGCAATTATATGGATGGAATTTGTATTAATGGATGCAGAAATGGATATTTTGGTACATAATGTACACAAAGTAAGACATTCTGCGAAAACGTAGAAGCTGTATACTTTACGTTCCTGTCTTGGTTTGTGCATGGCTATAATAGGTGCATGTACTTTTACGTTTGCTCACATCCCGTCTTTTGAAGTGTTATATTTAAAAACAAATTTATTTCTGATAAACAAAGCTGGCTGACTGTTATACAAATATTTGAAAAACACTATTACCAATTTTATAAATATATTCTAAATGCAAATGATTTAATGGTATTTACGTGTACAAAACTTATTATTAATCAGAAATTTAAAGCCCTTTTAAATTCGCTTTCAGTTTACGAGCAGGATTCCTTTTTTGTTCCTGAATCCAAACGTCATCCTACTGTTCTCATCTTTGTCTTCGTGGCATTCTTTTCTGTTAGTTTTATAATCACCGTTGTTTTGCTAATAGGGTAAGTTTCAGTTTATACAGTAGATGAAATATAAAATTAAAAAAAATAATAAATTCATAACAAAACATATTTTGTTACCACTGTTTTTATCTTTAAGAATAAGGAAAGCTAGAATGCAGAAAAAGCAGGAAATGCAAGAAAAGGTGGCCATCAAATGGGACGAAAGAGGAAAATATCCATTTACCATTTGAAATGAACTGAACATATTCCTGTGATGATAAATTGTAGAAAAATATCCATTACTTTTTGTTCTATACATGTGCACAATATTAATGCTTACACGTCTTTAACTATGATGCATTCACTTTTTCAATTGTATGCACATTTTGTATTTCGTTATATAAAGCAAAACCTTAACTTTACCAGCTCTTAACATACTGTAAAGCATCTCTGTTTTTAGTAATACATGTAGATATTGATAAAGCTATGAATTTATTTATGAAGTCTTGGTCGCAGAGTGCATTGCTCCGCATGATTTCTACGAATAAACCCTCTGGCTAAACCTGAGCGATCCTCAACATTCTCTGTTTCCTAGGGAGCATACAAGCAGTGATGTCGAATAATGGTGCAAATCTTTTTCCACTCACACAGTCGCTTGTCTTTTATGCCAGGCACCTATTTTAGCATGTTGGTACAGAAAGTGCACAACTGCGCCAACAAATCTGAATTTGTGGACACATTTCGCCCTTTCCTTACATTACAACAGTTTAAAATGTATATTTTTCATGTTTGTGGAAAGTGGGCTGATTTCAATTGCTTTCTATATCAATATCTCAAAGATAAAAAATTGAATGTAAAGCTCTTGTTTTTTTTTCTTCTAATCACAATTTCCTTATATCTGTTATATACTAAATAGCAAGTGTAATCGTTTTATATTTTACACCTTTGTGTAAACAGTTCGGATAAAGTGAATATTATTTTCGCTTTCTAATCATATATTAAACCATGCATGAGCATAAACGGGATTTACAGAAATTATCAGAATTCATCTAAACATTGAAT
>WFKH01011926.1:20606141-20617529 GCA_016163765.1 Magallana hongkongensis
ATCTATCTATCTATCTATTTTTTCCCCGACAATTTATCGATTTTTGTTTGTCGTTTAATGTTTAGAGACCTCGCCAGTCTGCAGTGAAAACAAATGGCTTCAGTTATGAAAACGATGAATTAAACAATAAGCAGCTACACGGTACTAAACGCTAAGACGGTACTGTAGCCTGTATTTATGATATTAGGATTCTATTAAAAATAACATGTTGACTCGATTATCATTCAATATGATTTGGATTATGTAACTAAAAGCTAGGGACAATCAGTGGATTTAGATCATAGTACTAAAAGCTATGGACAGAAGTCTAATGGGGCTTATGTTGTTAAAATATATTGATTTCAGGGACACAATTCAAGACTACGTTATGAAAATACGTCATTTCAAGTTTTATTGATGAATTTTCAAGCCATCTATCTATCTATCTATCTATCTATCTATCTATCTATCTATCTATCTAATGTTTGATGCATAATAACTTGCATAACTTACATAATTACTTGTTTGTTTTGCAATACTTCAACGAGGCTATGATGATCTGTAAAATCATTAGTCAAATTACATTTTTGTTTTTCATATTTTGCTTGCTTTTTTTTTGCCAGAAATTATCCTGAACTGTAATTAAAGAAAACATGTTTCTTGAAACCTTCACACATACCAATTCAAGGCTCTTCTCTTGTATTCAATTTACTTAAGGTAAGCCAAGGTGATAAAAAAATGACATTGAAGCGTACAAGAGTACAGTTTGATTTTTTATGCGAATTGTATGCACGTCTGTGCACAATTTCATAATACGTTCTCCACATACAGTAACTTAACTTCTTCACCTTACCAACAGTTCATTCCGTCAAAAGTAAAAAAACAAAATAAGTGTTTTTTAAACAATTTTAGGACAGACCGTATTTAAACAAAAGAAATGTAGTTATCTGAAATGAATAGGGAAGATCATATCCACTTACAGGAAGTGTTTACTAATGAAAAACTAAAGATGTATGCTTTTTGTAACATGATTTCTTATTTTCAACTTGCAACTTGATATTTGGAAGTCATTTAATGCATCCCTCTATGTAATTCTAAAGATATTTATCATGTCAAAGATCAGAGCAAACCGCCTTAACACATTAAGTTAATACGTGCGAACTCGTTGACTACACAGTTATTCGGTATTTAACTTCCCTTTTGATAACATTTATAAAATGGGTTTCATTTGGATATTCTTGTTTCTTTCCCAATTATTTTCCTTCGGAAAATCTTATGGTAAGTATTTCACAGGAAACTTATGATATTCCAGTATTCCAGTTTAATAACATGTTTACGTTTTCTATCAGTCTTCTCTTTGTACCAATCTTTTCAGAAAAGACGAATTGTATGAGATTATGCATTTAAATATATTAATAAAAACATCTAAGTTTAATAATATTCTTCCAACTACTTCTTCTAACTACGATTTACATTATTCATTCATGAATAATTTTATCCTGATATTTTACAATCCCCTTGTTAAATTTGCGAACCCAGGCTTTCATGTTTGTTAAATGTCACGTGTAAATATACCAAGTTTACACAACTGCCATTTATTTTGGCATGCTGGCCTGCAACATTGAGTCATCAGTAGTATACAAATAGTCGCTTCGTAAACAAAAAAATTAATTGCCTGCCAAAATGAGCGTCTGGGTATATTTTGAGGGTTGCATCTTGATTAGAAGAAAGCCCATCAGCTGAGCATTGAAGAAATAGATAATCACCGTAAAATATATAATAAAACAGCTAGTTGCATGCTCGGATGATCCTTTTGTTTAATATTAGGCCATTTGAAATGTATGGCGTTAACACTTTTGAATAATGTTTTGATGAAGTTATTAAAACTAAAAATGAGTCTGTCGGGAAAAGAGTTTGTTTTCAGCATAAACTTTCTTCAAAATAAAGGCCTTTCCACTGAAAATTGTTTGTAGGAATGCAAAATATTTAGTAATGTATTTTTGATCGTTAGTTTGTTCGATCTTTGATGGTAAATCATAATATTTATTAAATTTCATCGCGAAAATAGGAACAGGTTATATATTTTTATAAATTTTAGAAATGAATTATTTGCACAGAATTTGTTGTTTATAATTTGAAAATTTATAAGATGAAGTTTTTCCGTTTACTTGGCTGAAATGTAACTGGAAGTTGTCTTAATGACATATGTGCTATTCTGTCTCCTACGATACCTTTCAGTTAACATTTAGATGACTTAGTTGCATATCACGCGTTTCCGTTCACATTGTCTATATCCATTTTGTTTTTAAAGGTTTATTTGCATGAACATAGAGACACTTTTTGCTCGAAATTTTCTAGAATGATTTAAGTAGGCATGTAATTTGCTTGACCAAACTTTGCATTTTAGAATTTATAAGATATAAAAATCATATTGTTTACACAAATTTCAATTTAACTTCTAAATAGGTAATGCATCAGAAATTCCATGTTTTTTTTAATATCAAAATTAAAAAAAAAAAAAAATTATCTACTTCGTAGCATGTCTTTACTCTTTATCACATAACGGATGAACTTTAATAATTATCGATTGCTTTTAATATATTCGTTTCAGTTAAAACCAAATGAGTGTGCTTTTAGTATCAACATTATGCTTATACATGCACTTTGTAATTCTTGTAATCTATTTTTTTTTAATAATTCTTATCCCTTGAAAAATCTTTTATATATTATAATACGTTTGTCGATAGAAAACATTGCATTGAACAAACCAGCGTGGCAACTGCATCCCTTCCCTAATACTGCATGGGGAGCGGTTCGAGCTGTTGACGGACGTAAATCCGACCTGTCTGCTAATGGAGGACAGTGTACTATATCAGCATTGGACCAATCAGAGGCTGAATGGAGGGTGGATTTGGGTGAAATTCTTAGTGTACATCACATTTCTATACAATACAGAACGGACGGTTATCATTGGGGTTAGGATGTCATTGATTTTTATTTCTCTAATTATTTTTTGCTTATTTTTATGTATGTAAGTAGCTCATAACGTTAATCAAGACTTTATACTTTTTAAGATACTAAGTCACCAATGACGATTTTAATAATTTGTCAAATTGTTTGTATTAATCGATTGGGTTAAATACCATCATAGCTCAGTGGTTTAATTATCAGTCTTGTGAAATGCAGATTACTAGTTAAAATCCGTCTGGTGCTTTTGGTAATACTTACTGCATTAAATTTTGAAAATTAATTTCCTTTTCCAAAATGGTATGTTTTTCCGCTTTTATTTACTTCTTCTGCATTATGCATCAATTACAATCAAGTAATTTTATGTTGATTTGAAAACTATTTGAAAGTGTAGTAAGCCGCCTTAATAAATATTTCATTTTTTGTTTGTCTAAAAATTATAACGTTTTTATTTTGAATACAAAATGTTTGTGTTTCTTTTATTTTGCCATCAGAACTTATGTATCACAAAAGAAACAATTCAAACGCTCGTTTTTAAACTTTTTCAAGCGGTTTTAATGAAGGAAAAATTCAACTTGTTCTTTTAAATCTATCTTCTTCCAAAAATATAGTGTGATTTCTTATTGTACATACAAAATAAAAGGGATTTTTAAAAAAAAAATGTATGCCCGAAAAGAGATCACACTTAATTTTTTGGTAGTGTCATCATTATCATTAAATGCTGAAATATGTGTATCACCGTTAATCTTAACGTAAACTTGAATTGATATCGCCTTGTGTTTTATAGACAAAATCAACAACTTTACTGGTAGATTTCTTGGATTCTCTGTGTACATATCTAATACAACTAATAAAGAAGACGGATTTCTCTGTTTCAAAGACACCGGCTACACAAGAGACACGATACCGAATCATATCAATATTACTTGCATAACGCACGGCAGATACGTCATATACTACAATAGCAGAGCTAATCCTCCATATCCTGTTGGGTATTCAACGGACGGTGCATACAACGAACTTTGTGAAGTCGAAGTTTGGGGTATTATACAATTTTGATTATCTAACGAAGTTATTTGATCAAAGATTTGCCATTCATATATGCATCTATGTTGCTATATTCCCTTATTTGTGTACATCTAATAAAAATGTGTTTGAAAATGAAAATAATTTAAAAGAAAAATTAAAAAAAAAAACAACAAATAAAAAACAAAACAATACAAACAAACAATCAAAACATGTGTTTATTTGATAATTGTAAGTTTCCTGGAAATTGTGGTTTGTGGCTGATTCTTAATTTTAAAATAAGCATAAAAGGGCTCCAACCTAGGATTTAGTAGTTTACATTGAGTGACACTTATGTTTTGATCTTCATTGTAATTTTTTATTTATATTGATAAGAAAATTAAGACAAGGGACATTTTTGTAAAGACAGTATTTAAGTATTCCTGTTCTCTATCAAGTGATGGCAGTTGATAAATTCTGACTTTTAATGCGTACAGGTTGCCAAACACCAGGTTATTACGGAATGCACTGTTCATTACCATGTCCACAGAATTGTCAGGAATGTCGTTGTGATATTGTGGATGGAACGTGTCTGGGATGTGTTGATGGTTACTCGGGACCAAAGTGTAAAGAAGGTGAGTAAATTAATTAAAAAAATTATATATGTACAAGCCCATATTCTCAGAACCGTTAGGAATATCGCCGTGATATTGTGCATGGAACGTAACTAGTTTGAGTTGATGAGAGTCAACACCAATCAATTGTTATTAAGATACACTCATTAACGCATGTGATTTAAGATCGCAGACAGGCGTAAAAATGCACAACGGCTAATGTAAATGTTTAATTAAGTTGCAACTTTTACAATGAATTTTTAAACTAAGTTTTGTATCATTAGATAAAGTATATGAGATCTTCAATCATTTTTACCACATACTTCCGTGATGATCGTCACTAATGGCTGAATATATTTTAAGATGTACTCATTTACGCGGGTGAGATAAGACTATAGGTGGGAGTAAAAATTTAAGTACATGTTAGCTTATTTAAATGAGTATATATATTTTTGCTTTTACTGAGCATTTTGAAACCAATTTACCAACCTGTACAAATTAGATTTGAAGAATTTTCTTTGTATGCTTTTGAAATCCACAATTTGTATACACTTAACGGGATGCTTCATTTTTGGTTTTAATACATGTATGAGAAGCTAAACCTACAAAATTTACTCCAGGACCAAATTGGTCATAGATGAATTAATCATAGTTCGGTATAAAAAGGAATGTATAGAGTGTACACGATATCATGCATATATGATGATCTGTATGAAATCTTTAAACGCTAAACAACACTTCATAGGTGCAAGTTTTATCAACATTCAACAAGATAATCTATTTGATTTTTCAACACAATTACAGCAGCAACTGTACACGAAAAGTTGTGCAATTTCGTTTAATAAGTCAAAATCAATGATGGAACAGAGTTGTTTACAGAGCCAGAGAAATAATCTTGCATTATATTTGTTGCATCAATGTGTGAAATCTGCTGAGTTAATATAAATCTTTAAGTGACTTGCCATAGATTTAATATAAATTGCAGAATGCGTGAACAACACATACGGATTAGAGTGTAGAACATCGTGTGGACACTGTAGAGATAGAAAACAGTGTAACCACGTGAGCGGAAGTTGCCGAAACGGATGTGACAGGGGAGTGTATGGCGTCAAATGCGATACAGGTTTAGAATTTACTGTATATGACGTTAAACAAAACTAATTACTATGCCAAAATATAGTTAGAAGAAGATAGTTTTGTAGACAATAGACAGGTTGACATTAAATAACAGATATTTGTTGATACATGTTAGCTTATACTTAGTCGCTGTTCTGTTTCAAGCCTGTCGAAATGGTTACTATGGATTCAACTGCCTGCACAAATGCAGCGTTAACTGTGGAGTTCCCGGAGTATGTGACAAGAAAACAGGGCGATGTGAAGGAGGGTGCCAAAGCGGTTGGAAAATACCGAACTGTGATGGTTGTTAACATTGAATGATAAAACTGTTATGAAAGTTTTTTATAGGTTTTGTTGTGACTTTTGTCTTACAGCACTGGAACATCAATAAAATAATTTTTGTCTAGAAGTGATTTAATTTAAAAAAAAATACTTCGTGTTTTTTTTTCTTATTTTAATTCTATTCAGTTGATTAAAGGTGTGATACGTTAAAACGTTTAAAATAGCTTTCCCTTCAGTACGCTGCATGATATTTTGTAGAATGCATCGATTCTAAATATGGATTAGATTGTTCTCAGTCTTGTGGACACTGCACGGAGAATAAACAATGCCATCATATCACTGGTTTCTGCACTTATGGCTGCGACCCTGGTTATACAGGAAGTCAGTGCATACGCAGTAAGCAAATTATTTTTTATTCAAAATAAAATGCAAAAAATTGTTAATTAAACTTTAAATCTGGTATTTTTCCAATTTTTTGTGCAAAAAAAGTTCATTTTTTTTTTCGTACAAACACTTGCATTTTCAGTTGGTTTAATTAAAGTTTACAGAGTTTACTCTTTCCTTTTTAATAAAATTCAAAATATTTAACGCACGAAGGCATTATTTTAGAGGTCCGTGTTGCTCTGTTTTGAATTTGTATTTCGTTTTATGGATTTTTGAGATGATTGACAGTTTGTTATTGTCATTTTTCAATTCAACAGTAAATCATTTAGTTGTTGATGTATTTTGTAGTTTGTGGTAACAATTCATATGGAGAAAATTGCTCAACGACGTGTGGAAACTGTTTATACTTGTATGGAGAACAATGCCATCACGTGACTGGTTATTGCCCACGTGGGTGTATTCTTGGATTCCAAGGTGACAGATGTGATAAAGGTAGTTCATGTGCCTAATTGCTGTACTGCGAAATGCATATAACGACCAATTGTAAAATGTATTTGACATAACAATGACGCATTGTACTATATATTTTACCCATATTGTTTTATGTGATAATGATTCAGTTGTAGCACAAGACTCAATTCCGATAACCAAATCAAGTAATATACAAGAACCTCTTCTTTACACCTTGGCTGCGTTTTTCTGCATTAGCATCGTTGTTATCGTGGTTTTGATAGTAAGGTTGGTATAAAAAAAACTCAAAACAATAACAACTTTACATTATATACGGTTGCTTTTCAGTTGTTATGGAAGCATCTAAAAATCATTCTTTTTTCAGAAACAGAAGGAAACATGTGAATAAACAACAGCATAAACAAGACTGCATAGAAAACATATACGAAAACACGTTCAAAAGTCCAAAGGATATGTATAACAAGGCAATGAAAAATAGTGAATATCAGGAATTGGGAGAATTCGGTCATCGTTCACTTTACGATAAACTTGATTGAAATGTTGCAAATAATACTCTAATATAATTATTAAAATTCTTGCTCGATTTACAGATGAAAATATGTTTACAGAACAATGATTTTCAAATATTCATGTTTTTGACGAAAAATTATTCTTTTTCCTACTTGAATGTACGCTGAGCAAATCTGTTGATTTAACGCGCATGTTGATTTTTTTAACATTCGGATCAAAAGAACACACTATAAATGCAAGGCATCCTATTATACTCTAATCTTCAAATAAACGATGTTCGCTTGAAATAAATTGGATCTAAATACATTCAGCGCAGTAATAAAACGTTTATTCAACATACAAAATTAGAATGTATATTCGTCTAACCATGTTATTTCAACGTTAAGTGATTGTGAAGATTATCAATTTAGAAAGCAAATATAAAAGGATATTCGTTAAAATATTAATTTTACCGAAATTCATTGAAAATTCATTAATAAATATGCATTTCAAAACATAACTGTTTTGTTAATATATCATCCAGGGATACAATAAAACATCCCAGGTAAAGTAATGGAAAATTACATCAACATACCATTTTAAAAATTCAGATGATGTCAATTGGTGGAAATTGAAACTATATTTCAAAAAGCATATTGAACTGGTGTCCGTTACTTGTTAACCGTATTACCTTGTGCATTTTTGAATCAACGATTAATCTATGCAAAGAGAAAATGTTGAACAAAAATGCATAAGATACATTTTAGGAAAACATTCCCAGTTCTTCATCTGTAATCAAGGCAGTTTAGTACTTTGCAACTAAATGATACAATTAAGTAATAATAAGTGATACATGTTGAATACTCACATAAAGAAATCCGTGTTTCCGTAAATAAGGGAAACATATCTCGCCGTACAAAAGGACAAGAATAAGAGA
The DNA here is from genome assembly GCA_016163765.1 of Magallana hongkongensis. Lineage (NCBI taxonomy): Eukaryota > Metazoa > Mollusca > Bivalvia > Ostreida > Ostreidae > Magallana > Magallana hongkongensis. Next base: position 20,614,386 of record WFKH01011926.1, read on the forward strand.
AGCGCTATGACGCAATGGTATACTAACTAACAAATATACAAACCAATATCAACTAATATGAATTTAGGAGTAATTAATCTGAGGTCGTAATGTTAGAAATGATCGAACTATATGAACATCATTCACTTTAAAATGTACATGTAGATGCTGAGATGATACTTATTACTAAGGGAAATAAAAAATATATATTTTAAGAGTTCAGATTAATGATACACTTTGAACAGGTCCAACCGATCATGGTGGTTTTTAATATTTACACTTCTCTGTCTTAAACATTAAACGTTGAACTGAAAACTTATAGATAAATAAGAGATTGCCGGCTACAAATTTCATCATAAACGTTTAATTGTGTTCTTATTTTCGTATACAAGCACGATGGAAATGGAACTCATGGATCTTTTCACTTGAAAAATGGAATTCCTTTTAAAGTGAATTGTATTTACCAAATACAGTTCTCATTGCTTTTTGACTTTTAATTGGACTTTTAGGCAATTCAACTGTAATATTTGTATACCAATGAGGTTTAAAAAAAACAAGGGATATAAACGTTTTTTAATACCGATCTTGGCAACTGTAGACTTAATGTGTGTTACTGTAAGTGCTACAAATCATATAGTGCAAATTACAATAATGTAACATTTAAAAATTTTTGGATTTGCAAATTTTTGTATACACGATTCGAGCTATATTGACCCAATCTGTAATGATAATGACAGCAATTGCAGTACCTAGATTTGCCAACTTATCAATGTTAAATCAAGGCATTTCATTTGCAGATCTGTTTTGCAGGAGCAGGGATCTTACGTATGATCTCTAATATTCCTACACTCTGTTTTTGAAACTGTTGAAGTGTTCAAAGAAAATATTATTGGATACAATTGTATGAAAGTTGATAACAATGCCATTAGATAAATGGAATCTGAAATTTATTGCAGTTTTGTATGGATCTTGTGTGTTTATCATTACTCTACCGTATTTTTTCATTGCAATCCATATTTTCAAAGCCTATCGCAAACAAAATACATTACACATGGATACAAGTGATTCAGAAAAAGGAACAAATGCATTTATAATGCGCTCAAATCCAAATAATTCACGGACCTATCGGTTTACATTGATGTTTTTTCACCTTACAGTTGTGTACGCTAATGGCCTATATACCACCCACTAAACTAATAAAGAAAGAGGAAGCTGATCCGTATTTCTGGGAAAGAAAAAGTGATGTTCTTTCTAAAAAATTTTTTTTTTGGGCAATGAGGATGCTATACTTTACAAATGCCATTGTTAATCCTTTCTTATTCATTTTCTGATCATGCTTTTCGAAAGAAACCTGTAAATTTGGTTTGCAAAAGAAATTGAACTGAATTTAACTAAGGCGCGCAGTGATAGGCTATCGGACGAAAACAGTATGTCAAAAATAAATGCACAAAACAAGTTCATTCTTTTAATAAGATCAGCTTTAGACCAAACAAATAGCCTTTACTAAACCGAAACGTTTATGGCTAGGTCAAAATATTTAGCATAGGCGGTTTCCTATTCGAGATAGGTGTATAATAACATATCACTACTAACTAAAAACGACATCTATTTTTTTATTATTTAAAAAGAATTTAAATGACGAATAAAAAGATATAAATATATAAAGCTTAATTTTTGTAAGACATAACGATATTATGCGATTTTTGAAATGTGTGAATTCGATTATTTTTTTTTTTTTACAAACATATGTCTTAACTATTTTCCCTATTCAGATATACCTTATTCTGTTTAACAACCCTCCAATCTAGAGAGTAAGACTTAGTCATTAGAGAAATTTTAAGTGCAATCCGAACGTTAAGAGCAGACGTGTATTGATCAGCGTACCACAGACAACAGAGAACTATACAGCAATTCACTTTAACAATATATCTAGAAAACTAATATCATTGAAAATTTAAATCATCATGATCTTTGTCCGTAACTTTTTCAGCAATCGTTTCGTTCTACAGACCCTGAAACGTGCTACTACACCAGATGCACGGTTCGGTTCGGTACGCTATTTGAACCGTATGGTTCGCTTTTTGCACGATTTGTGAACGGTACGGTTCTTTTCTTCTCTAAAAAAAACATCTTGTGTAAATTCCAAATATAACTAAGTTTTTAATTCCCTTAAACATTACATGTAACACGTTTCTTTAGATATACACAATGGGATACACAAAATAAGTCCATTGCTTTCAAAGGAGATATTATCATTTTATGGACACGTGTCAGCTCTTCAATGTATGTATGTGATTTAGCAGACGTTATAAATGTGCGCAAACCTATAAAAAAAAACCCACAGCGATATTATATACATGTACCACTTACTAGTAGTTGATTAAATTATATTCTTGTACGGTGTACAAAGTGACGGTCATTCTTTGTCCGATGGGCCAGGTGTGTGAACTGACAGTTTTTTTTATGAACACTTGTAATGTATATTTTTCATTAGCATGATACATGTTATTTACTCAATAACTGACATAGTTTTTGTAAACAGGACACGATATTAAATATTTACAATTTATTCATCTGAAAATACGACAGCAAGAAACAGAGGCACTGATTGCCAGTACAGGAGTTAAAATCCCGAAGTCGAAGGAAAATGACTGTTTAAAAATTTGAAATAGGAACATTTCTCTCAAATGTGGATTAAAGAAAACAAAATTAAAATCATTTTTTTGCTTTTAGCTATGTAGGTATAGCTAAGTAGCACGCGGCGCATGGCGTGAACTGTTACACAAGTGATTGGCAGGCGTAGAACGTGGAGTCCTGAAATAAAATCCCGCTCAAATTGCATACAATAGAAATTTAGTGAAAGCGAAATAAATAGGTTCAGTGTTAAAACTGTAATATATTATAATTAACATAAACGTTCATTCATTCGTTCTCTCTCTCTCTCTCTCTTTCTTTCTCTCTCTCCGCGCTTATTGTACGGTACGTTTCTTTTGGTCCTTTATAGGCGGATCTTGCATAAATAACCATTGCCCGCTTTGTGCACGGTACGGTTCCTTTTGTGATTGGTACGGTTCGTTTGTTGTACGGTACGGTTCGTGTTTTGAACGGAACGGTACGGTTCGTTTTGAAGGTGAAGTAGCACGTTTTAGGGTCTGTAGTTCTCAA
>WFKH01011926.1:20627529-20664288 GCA_016163765.1 Magallana hongkongensis
TTTTTTTTTTCATGATTGCAAAACAAATGTTTTTTGAAGGTGAAGAAAAAATGTTCACAAAATTAAAACTTTTTTTTTTTCAACTGCTATACAAACTTTAAAATCTAGCGCCTACGTGTATCTTTACGAAGTCTTAACTCAATGTCAACATTCAATGAATTTTGTTCTGAATTCAGTACGATAATAACTAAAACAGATTAGAATGTTTGGCGAGCTCAAATCCTTGATGTATTTTGTAAACAAGTGGTCATCGACAACAGAACTTGAAATTAAAACAATCAATATTTCAAACTACACTCAAACGTAATGAAACGAAGAAACATATACTTAAACTTACTTTTTAAATCTTCTTTCTTTATTAAGGATCAGGGTTTAGAAAACTTTATCATTAGGTTGCGTACAATAACAAAAGGAAAAACACAAAGTATTATATTGTTTTAATAAAACAGCATCCATACATATAAGCACTGAAATATTTGATATTGTCATTCTAAATGCAAGCGTCTGGTATATTTATAGGACTGTTATTTACCGGGTAACCCTCTATATTAAAACATGTATTCCCGATTCAGATAATCTGAATATTTTTGTACAAATACAAACAGAAACTGTTTTATTGTGTTAATAAAGCAACGTCCATAGTAATAAATACTGAAATATATATTGCCGATTTGAATGCAAACTTTAATATATACATGTGGCTTCTTGTATATTTATAGGACTGGTTCTTTACTGTGTCCAAAGATGTCGCTGTAACATTGTCGATGAGACTTTTCTATGTTTGCTGATGTATAAAAAGGACCCCTTTGTGGTGAATATTAGTACCGAATCAATGATTAATCTTTGTCCAATATATGTTTATTTCATTAAAAATCATTATATTCAAATATTCGGAGGTACAAATTTTCATTAGCAGAAAAAAAGATAAACATTACGTGGATAAACAATACAGTGAGCAGGACAGGAAAGGAAACAAATGTGAAAACACCTGCATATTTCCAAATGGTGGATATAACCAGGCAATGAACAACGGTGCATATCAGGAATTGTGGAACCCGAATCAACGTTCACTTTATGATTAATAGTCAAATAGCTTTTATAATCGTCCTCCTTTATTTATTATCCGAGTTAGATTGATTTGATTGATAGTCGTATGACAAAGCAATGTAACAATTTCAAATGTGTTTGTGATGATCGTCATTTTAAAAAAATGCAAAATATCTGTGCACTTGTTTTTAACGTCTGAAGCTTGTAAATCTTATATGTATATGAATTATATCATATTTAAAAAAAACTTGATTAGTTTGGTTGTGTTTTTACTTACTTTGAAACCATATTTAAACATAAATCATATTCAATTATTTTGGGATTGCACATCTACTACCGTAATACGATACGCATTCTTGTCTCTACGATAAAACAATCTGAAATAAACGTATATTGCTCAAAGCAGTATTAAATAGACAATGTATTTATTTAACTGGAATCCAAAAGACAGTTAAGAACATTACAACCGACCATTACGATTAAAAATATTAAGTGATATTACATTTAAGGAAATAACTTAGTGTTTTTGCAAAAAATTAGGAAATGCATTTCGTCCTCAAATAGGAAAACAAAAAGAGTAGAACTATGACCCCCAATGGAACACTTACAGTTAATAAGAACCAATTACAATTAAAATGAATTTATGAGTTATTTATCTAAGGACATAGTGTTTAGAACTGATCAAAGTATAAAAACAACATTCATTTTGAAATACCAAAGTAGTAGTTTGTTGAGATGATGCTTATCACTAAAGGAAACGAATTTATATTTCACCAATACATGTTAAACCTTGAACAGGTACAACCATTTACACCCCACTAATTTTGTCTTCCCTAAAATTTAGTTGACTTGGCATACATACATACGTATGGGTTAACAATATTGAAAGTTAAAAAAAAATATTGTCAATATCGTTTAATCGTTTTCATTCATGCTCAAATGCAATTTATATGAAAGTCTTGGTTTATTCTTCAAGCAGCATGTTTTCACTTGACAACTGTAATTTATAATAATGTTTTTACCAAACACAATCCTTATTGTTATTGGACTTCCGAGGTTTTCTTGATCCCAGACAAACAAAAGAATGAGTTCTGTATTTATACACAAAGGAGACATTACATCGTCTATCATACACATAGTTTTTTAGCATGGACTTCGAGTAAGAAACAAGACAATCAATGATCAAAGGAAATTGAAATGTGTGTACTTTTTTTCGAAATTAGAGATAAATACATGATTTAAAGCACCAGCCATATCACCGTACACTAATAGTTTTAAACAAGTATTATAAATTAATTGCACAGTGTATATGTGAGAGAGCAATAGAAAGAGAGAGAGAGAGACAGAGAGAGAGAGAGAGACAGACAGAGAGAGACAGAGACAGGGTAAGAGAGAGAGAGAGAGAGAGAGAGAGAGAGAGAGAGAGAGTCTTTTTCGAAATTAGAAATAAATACATGATTTTAAACACTGGACATATTATCGCATACTAGTATTTATAAACACGTATAAAGAGTATTTGTACATGTGATAGAGAGAGAGAGAAATAGACAGAGAGAGAGAGAGAGAGAGAGAGATGAGTTTCGTGTTAAAAATAAAATATTAGCTAACATTTGGAGTTTAAAAGAATTTGAGAAAAATTATTTGCTTCATTTAAAGCGCTTTTTAAACATAAAGATGTTCAATCTGTTACATTATTCAAACAAGAATTCGCTGTCTTATCTCCTGTGAAGTTTTGTTCTCGTCATCTAACAAAGGCAACAAAAGTTACAGACGTAATTATTTAACTGTGACCTTTTATTAGAATTATACAATTTTATACAGACCTCAGAATTCAGCATCACCCTCTCTCGGCATATCCAGTGACAGGAAATATAAAAATTTAATCAATTGCAAGTGAAAATATTTCTAAATTCGGGAATTTCAACATTTATAAAAGAAAAGAAAAACCTTCTAAATTTCTACTAGCATGGGCCTTAAAAAACATTGCCGATTTTAATAATTGCTGATGGATGTAATGTAGCGAGAGGCTGTTTATCTTATATAATAGGAACTAGTGTGCAGGCAAGTGGCATCGATTTTGAAAGTGCGGGGGGGGGGGGGGGGACGCCCATAAAAATATTTTGAAAAACGAAAAGGGGCGGGGGGGGGCAAAATAAGTTCGCAAAGCGGCACCCCGCCGTAGGGGGGGGGGGGGGTTATTATTACATGTATTATATCTTTCACTCTAATTTCTTACATGCTTTTAAAATGTAGGGTGGGGGATTCCATGCTTATTCACTTTTAATATGTAATTTAAAAAAAAAAAAAGTTTACTGCGAGAAGGGGTGGCTCCCCTGCCTCCTACCCCCCCCCCCCCAACTCAAAGGTACGTGCCTGTTGTGTACGTGTTTAAGCATGTATAGAAATGAAAAAATGGAAATTGGGAGCCTTTGTTAATGATTAAGATTGAATTGAAAGAAAAAGTCAAAAGCTTGTTAGCATAAAACAGTGTTTTAAACTTGCTAACAATAGATTTTCGCCTATTTTGCACTACACAAACACCTTTCTTAGACTAAAATTGACACACTGACACTCCTGCAATAGCTACAATTTATTCTGCCTGTAAGGTCAAGTTTGTGATGTGATAAAAAGGAGGCATGTTCTTTAGTTACATGTACTTGTCAAATCAATGGTTTATCTTTTAAACCCTTGAAATACCGGTATGTTTTTTTTAAATTGGTTTTAATTAACTCTGTTCTCAAACTGACATTTCAAATTTTAAAATAGAAATACTGATTTACAAATATATGATTATAAAGTAACCTAATCGCTAATCTACGTTTTGAAGCTATATAATCCTAATCTAAAAAGCACAGTTCAGTGAATCAACTTCATTAAATTGTAATTTTAATACATGTAACTAAATGCATATAAAAGAAATCAACTACATCTTATTTCAAAATTGTGAAATAGTTCAAACATTGTCTCGGGTACCTATTACACTACATGTAATAACCTGTTGTGTTAAAATCTTTGATATTTTTTTGCTACTTTCTAGTTTTTCTGCAATGAAATTTCTACATATATACACAAGAGAGGTTCTAAGTTGAAGCAATTCACGACAATTTCACAAATGTAATATTTTTTTCAATATTGCCTCGGGCACCTGTTCATTACATGCAGCAAACTCGTGTGTGTATATCTTGTATACTCTATGTTAGTTCCAGTGTTTTTCTGTTCATGGGAAACAAAAGAAATCGCCAATTGATATACACAAGAAGAAAATATGCAGGGTAATTAAATTAGATATCATTTTCTCAATAACAAATTCCTTATGTTTATTGTAAAAGAAAAAAATCTTTGTTGTCGTGTTAACAAAAAATTAAGCGATTTATTTGAAAATAGAACCTTAATATAATCAGGCAATATAATGTGGTTCATACCCGAACATGATTTCGTTTTCTTACTTAAAGCTCAAAGTTACTAAAATGAAATTTTGATTAGTCAAATTAAAATCAAAATAACTATAATAAAAAGTAATTCAATTAGCTTTTATAATTTTATTTTAATCACATAACGTAGTTCGTTTTTCTATTAAAAGTAACCTCATTGTCTCTCAGGGTTTTCTCAGTACCCTCAGTGCCGACCTCAGGGTTTCTCGGGGCTTCCTCAGTACCCTCAGTGTCGACCTCAGGGCCACTCAGGGCTTACTCAGTACCCTCAGTGCAAATCTCAGGGTATCTCAGGGTTTCCTCAGTATCCTCAGGGTCTCTCAGGGTTTCCTCAGTGCCGACCTCAGGGTATCTCAGGGTTTTCTCAGTGCCACTCAGGGTTTTCTCAGGGTTTGTTGATAGTCTCAGGGTTTTTTCATTACAGTAGTGCGTGTAAATCTTATATGTATATGAATTAAATTATATTAAAAAAAACTTTATTAGTTTGGTTGTGTTTTTATTTACTTTGAAGCCATATTTAAAATAAATCATATTTAATTGTTTTCGGATTGCACATCTACTACCGTAATATCATACGCATTCTTGTCTCTACGCTTAAACAATCTAAATAAAACAGATATCGATCAGAAAAGTATTAAATAAAAAATATATATTTTCAATTGGAGTAAAAAAAAACAATTAAGTGCAACCGACCATTACGATTGAACAATATTTTTAGTGATAGTACATTTAAGGAAATTAGTCCGTGTTTTTGCAGAATTAGGAAACGTATTTCTTCCTGAAACAGGAGAACGAAAAGAGAAGAAGTATGACCCCCCCCCCTCCCAATTGAACGCTGACAGTTTATTAGAACCAATTACAACTTATAAGAATCTATGAGTTATTTATCTTAGGACATAGTGTTCTGAAATGATCAAAGTATAAAAACAGCATTCATTTTCAAATAATTATGTAGTAGTTGTTGAGATGATGCTTAACATTTAAGGAAATAAATGTATATCTCAAGGGTACATATAAAGGTTAAATAATCCTTGAACAGGTCCAAACCAGCATGCTTGATTTTCAGACTTTAAACTCCATTAATTTTATCTCTCCTAAAATATGGTTGATATATTACAACTTACACATTTTGTAACATTCCCAAGTTCTTGGGTTTGTAAATTTTTCTATTACACAATTCGAGCAATTGTTACTCACTCTATAATAATAATGACAGCGAACGCAGTAACCAGATTTCATCAAATTTGCCAGATCATGAAATGTCAAATTACGACTTCACGATTACGGATTTTCATTATTTGTACAGCAGTACTTTCTTTTATCTCATATATTCCCACGCTTTTTGTTTTTGGAACTGTTGAAGTTTACAAAGAAAACATCACTGGGCACATGTGTAAGGAAATTAATAACGCGGCCCGAGCGCTGGATAAAGGGAATTTGATATTCATTGCAGTTTTGCATGGAACGTGCATGTTTATTATTACTGTGTCATACATTTCGATAGCAATTCACATCTTCAAAAAATACCGCAGACAAAATACATCTAAAACAGTAACCACTGAAACGGAAAATGGAGCAAATTTAAGGTAGGTCCCTACTCACCAAATTTTTGTGTTTATCATATAATTTCTTTATTGATTTATAAGTATTAATGCATAAAAAACCTGATTGACACAAAAATGTATAGGTTTATCTTTCATTTTACCTAGATAATGTGCCATAGACACATGTACCCCCATATCTCAAAAAACAAGTCAAAACTAAATCTAATGCAAGGTATATTTTGAATCAATGCAAACAAAATTCACATAATACCTAACATATTTTAACTTGACTACAATGTTGCATTCATTTTATACAGAATTCATGCTTAAAAAATATTACACTTGCATAATAAAGAAAACGATTTCACATTTTTGCAAAAAATTAAAAAAAACAAAATAAATATTTTTTTCTACATATATCCACTTATTTAAAAGATGAACCAGTTTAGTATGATTTTTTTCTTTTACTTATCAAAATGGATCTCAGAAGGATACAATAACACAAAAAACACACGATATTCTGTTTTTAGCATCATTTACATGTTATTCAAAATGAAATACATTAAGATCAGTTATCATTCTCAGTTATTCAAATGTTCAACCAATCTGATAATTATATTTGCAGACTTAAAGTGTATAAAGTCTAGGCTGCTTTAAGAGCGGGTAATTCAGCGGACGATTCAAGATTACACCTAATAGAGGACCTAATAGTTAACACTATATGTTGAAATCACTTTCACCGCACACTGCAGCAGCTTGGACAATATCAGATGTTCTCACTGAGTTAAAAACTCATGCAACTCAGGCTTTTGAAGTTTTCTCATTAACATATTCATTATACCAAAGTGTTCATGTCAGATCTGTTCTTTACTGCTAGGATTTTGGCAAAAACCATTTTTTTATTGCCAACACAGTCAGAAAAATCAAGTGGTTGTGTGCAATTAATTCAGGATAGTAGGTTATCTGCTAATGTACCTAACTCCACAGTCTACCTGCTTTTTCGATAACATGCCTCTTCATGTTATTTCTCCTTTTGTCAAATTCACAAGGAATGATTCCATATGATCATGATGATAGTCCGACCAATATGAACTCAATAATTTTTAGCCTACAATAAGACATAAACCTGGATGTTTATAAAGACTAAAAACAATAAAGAATGTGTATAAAGTCAGTTTATTATGTATAAAGATCAGTAAATAAAAATAAATAATCGAATGATATCAATACAAATATCTCTTTTGTTCCGATACATGTACATTGGTCTAATAATGATACAAATGAGACAATTTAATTTCTAAAGTTTATTTATGGTCAATTTCATCGTTTGACGTGTAGTAGCGAGAGCAGCTCGCCGGCGCGAAGCGAGCTCTACCGGCAAAATTCGAACTAGTTGCACATTCATTCAACGGATTTTTTTGGCGTCAGTAAATCGGACCAGTAATACCTTGTTTGAATCGTCCCAGTAGTTCCCTCTAATCATGGCAATTTATAGTTTTATGGTTTTTCATATATCATCTATAGCAGCTGCTATATTTGCTAAAAAATAAACGGATGCGATTACACAAATATATCATAATGACTTACCGATAACTAAAGGTTTAGGCCACATGCAGGTGCAAGAACATCTCGTATTGACTTTGTACCGTTACAGTGATGCCCCGTGAATGGCGATCGCCCCTTGCTTCAGCTTCATATATTTATCAGCTTAGGACGTTGGCTTTAAAATTATTTCCCTATTTGAAGTCTTTCTTCTTGAACCAAGTGTTTTCCATATATAACCGGTTCTATTCCGCGCAGTGTAAAATCAAAACCGATAACGGTAAATTCCGGCTTCCGGTTTTACACGAGTAGTCACCTACTTTAAAGCAACCTAGTGCTAAAAAAAATCGAAGACAGAATTATTCATGGTCGCACCGTTTCACGTTGATGTTTTTCACTTTACAAGTATGTCTGCTGAAGACCTTAATACCCCCTTTTATTATTATGAAGAAGGAAATGGCTGATCTTCATTTTTGGGAAAGACAGCGTGAAAATCTACTGAACAATATTTATATGGCGATGTGCATTACTTATTTTGCGAATGCAGTTGTTAATCCTTTCATATATGGATTCTTTGATCATGCTTTTAGAAGAAAACTTGTGAATATGGTTTGCAAAAAAAGTAGCTAGTCATGACGAAAGTTCAAAAAGAGTACAAAGGACTATATATGGTTTGAGCTTAGAATAGCCCCATTTAATGAACATCTTCATTTTACTGTTATTATTTATTTTCTTTGTACAGATACACATTCGTTTTTTCATAACTTTCATTTTGATTTACGTGCCCACAATTTAAAAAATATGACATCATAAAGATTACCTGTTCCCTCCATTTTCGCATTTTAAGCATAAAACATCTTGTTTTGAAGCAGTTTTTCTTTAAGAAAACATAGAGTGAAAAATGATTTTCACCAAAGATGTATCTATCCAGTACTTATAAGCCACAAAAGGTTCGTTCTTGTACAAAGCGTCGCTCTATATATCCCATTCGAAAAAAGATTAGAAAAATGTCAAATTTTCACTGATTTTGATTGAATTATAAAAATAGTGTCACTTCTGACGTCATATACTGTCAATGAGTGCAAAAGAATCAAATAAATAGACCAAAAATATATTTTATCTCAACTCTTCTGAAAAATAACACAACAATTTAATGTGCCTGAAACACTCTAAAAATTGCGAATTATGGGGGCCAAATTTGACTAATATCATATATAGTTCTTTATGAATAACATATGTTTAGAATAGATGCGCTCGACATGTTCCTCTCATCTAACTATTATTTTTAATTTAAAGGGACATGCAAACTAAAATACGAAAATGTCTAGATAAAATTGCGACTACATTCACTTTAAAAAGTTACTTGTGTGGGTCTACTTGAATGAACAGCTTTTTAATTGTATGTGACAATTGGATTACTCTTTGTTACCTTATTAATGTTTATTAACATGTCAGTGTAGGTTATAGTTGTATTCAAAGGATTTTGATAATGTAAAGAAAAGTCAAAATTAACAAAGGAAATAATATCTTAAATCATCCTGTTCATGTATGTATGGATCTGGAGCAAGTAAATGTATGTACAAACGAACGTCATTGAAAAACCTATATAGGCATTTGTAAAAAAAAAAATAAATAAATAACGCGCATAATTATGTTTTTAATATAAATTTATAATAGAATTTTTCTTGTGCTTGATTTGAGTTATATGAAGATTATTGAAAATGCTGCTTTTCCCTTACTACTTTACTATCCTTTTTTAAAACACACTTATTGAAGATAGATATGTGCAAAAAGAACGTTTAGAATGTGTATTTAACAATAGTAATGAATTTTTTAAATTGATAGTAGTTCGAATTTTTCTTCCTTTGGTATTAATGTTTTGCTGTTGTGCAGAAATAACAAAGATCTCCTTAAATAAACTTATGTAGGGGGGGGGGGGGGCTTTTGCAAATGCAAATCTATATCAATGAAAATACCAGATGCAGTTTTGTAAATTTTTCAGTTGGAAAAAGTGATACGAATGAACCTCACATAGTGACCTTGTATACAGAGTTCCATTACCAAACCTCAACCTTCATTTCTTTAAAAATACTTTTATTCAATTTGTGAATGTAGATTTTATAAAATAACAACTTGTATTTCATTAATGAATATCAACTTTCTTGTTCAACGATTAAGATATTGGCCATCTAGCTTAATACAGTATATGTTTATAACTGCGACATGCATTTAAAAGGATTGTTTTTATTATTACGGATGGTTGCACCTCACCTTGAGTCATTTTAACAGATTTTTATTTAAACATGCATACGGCTTACATGTTTGTCTGAACAATTTAACCAAGCATGTTACTTCCTGGTTTAGAAATCCGTACAGTATGGATTACATCTGGGTGACCATATTTTGTTCCGAATTTCTGAGGCTAGCTAACACGTATGGTTTGTAAATATACTACTTTCATTTATTTTTTCTGGTGTCCTCAAAATACGGAATAGATATCTTTTGATTAAATCATCAAATACGCATGTTTGTTAGTTTACAGCTTACATATGTTCGACTTTAATGTCATTTTGTTGTATGGCCTGTAGGTACACAGTCAACTTTTTTCCCCCTACATTGTTGATTTTAGTTTTAGCAAATACATCGACGATTGCTTCATAATGATTTTAGCGGCATTTTAAATACTAAGTGCAGTAAAATTAGTGCTGTATGGTAAACATCAACTGCTTAGCCATTCTTTTTATGTGGGGTTGTCCAGTCCCTTGATACGTTTAACAAACATACATATTACTATTTTAAAAAAGCATTACATTTGTCAGCATCTACAGGATTGGTATATTACTTGTCGTGATCTAAAATATGCAAATACTGCAGTGACGCTATTAATGTACATGGTCCTTTGATCATTGTTACAGTCTCTGAAGCGTTCTACTTTCCTACTTGAACGGTGAGTAACGGTGAACGCACTCTGAGCGAATGGTGAGCGCACTCTGAACAAAATTTAGTTAGCGCTTATGAACGGTGAGCGAACGCAGAGCGCAAACGGAGCGCAAACGCAAGCGCACAGTGAACGATGAACGCACGGTGAACGATATGTGAACGCAAGATGAACGATTTATTTGGAGTGCCTCGGGAGTTATCCTTACACTGTGTTTGGTCGGTAATCTGGAAAAAAATAACAAAAAAACTACATGTACGTATTGTTATCAGCCTAAATATAATATTATCTGACTGAACGATAAGTGAACGCTGCACGAACGGTGAGCGCAAGGTGAACGCTTTATGAACGCACGGTGAGCGCTTTGTGAACGGTGAGTGCGAACGGAGGTAGCGGAGAGCGCAAGTGAACGCACGGTTAACGCACTGTGAGCGCACTTTGAACGCAGGAAAAAATGGGAAAGTAGAACTTTTAGTGACTGTAAGTGCTAAAATTGAAGATCAGTTGATTAAAAATTACATGTTTGGGCTCTCCTCATAACATTTTATAGTTTCAGATTTTAGAGTTGAAGTAATCATTGGTGTATGTTATCAAGTTCAAACAATGAATATAACGTCACTAATTTGGATTAAATTAGTAACGTTCTGAGAGATAACGAAAGGGGTATTAAATGCTGCCATTGAAAAAGCTAAATTCAGAAAAAAATAATCTGAAGGTCTGTTGAAAGGCTAAGGATTGTTTATCTGCGGTAAAACACTTTTGATGCGTATTAACCATTGGCAAAACACACGAAACCTACGTCACACATGTACTTACAAAAGAACTTTAAATGAATTGGATGTACCACATATATTTTTTATCTAATCTAATTATATAGTTATAAAATATTGATGAATATTATTTTGCGTTTTATGTATAGAAAAAAATACACCATTTATTGTTTTTAAATAAGGCTGAATAAAAATTCAACTGTTTATCCTTCTACAGAAAACCTTGCGTTTAAAAAGCCAGTATGGCAGCAAAATCCCTTTCAAAGTAACTTGTGGGGAGCAGAATTTGCTGTGGATGGACGCAAATCTGACCTGTCACATCTGGGGGGACAGTGTACAATATCAGCAAATGGAACAACAGCCGAATGGAGGGTAGACCTTGAAAATGTTCTCAGTATACATCACATATTTATACAATACAGGACAGATAATGTTGAATGGGGTACATCTTTAGTTTTTTAATACTTTTTTTCTGTTTCATTCTCAGCTAAAACTTGTGTTTGTTAACAAAGATGTTTCAGTCAGTTCTAAGTAAACATACATTCCCTAAATCAAGTGTATGTTTCATTATTTTGTCATCCTTTTAATTTTCCTAAGTTTGATACGAAGAGCTTTAAAAAAAATATCTATGAAATTTAAACCGCATTGGAATTTAAACCGCATGATTTTGGCTATTTTATGAATGTATATAATGAATGCTACTGATAGCATTTCATTGTAGATGATCAACACCCTTACACTGGTAGATTTCTCGGATTTTCTGTTTATATATCAAATACAACTGTCAAAGAGGACGGAGTACTCTGTTTTAAAGACACCTTTTACACTAGATCAACGATTCCAAATTCTACAAACATAACTTGCATATCACATGGCAGATACGTCATTTATTACAATAGCAGAAAGCACCCTCCTTATCCTCCCGGGTATTCTACTTACGCATACAATGAACTTTGTGAAGTGGAAGTCTATGGTATGTTGTAAGTTATTACGTTGTAAAGTTTAATTTTATTTCAAACATGGTAACCTGTATACCTACTCTCCCATTGATACAAAAACAAAAAACAAAAAAATAATAAAAACCATCATTACAATTGATGAATTAAAATAATATTTGTTATATAATGCATTAATGTTAATTATAGGCTGCCCCATACCAGGGTATTACGGAGAAGACTGTTCCCTACGTTGTCCACAGAACTGTCAGGAAGGTCACTGTCACATTGTGAATGGAACGTGTCTGGGTTGTGTTGAAGGATACCAAGACTCATCATGTGATAAACGTTAGAATAGCTAAGTTACAAATAACACATATAAAATTGTTTTATAATCTGTAACTGTGGACGAATTTTGTATAGATTGTTTGGTTTTTGTCGTTATTAAAATTAAGTAGGGAATCAACTTTCTACAATGTAAGATTTTGGCACTTATTGGATTAAAGCTATATTTCAATTCCTGATTATGTTGACAATAACAGGTTGCACTGATAAAAAATAAGTTCTAATTAGGGATATCAACGAGTATTTGAGTACTCGACTATCGCTCGGTCACTCATATCATCGATTTAATTTTTTTTAGTCGATTACTAGTAATAAAAAGAATGTAATTTGAAACATCTGATTTTTTTTCTTAATTTACCGTGTTTATGGCTACGAATGAAAATAAACAACTTTGTTTCTAGACACGGTTACAGTCTGGTCGAGGATCGGTGACCCTGCTATTTTTTTTCTATGTTGCTATTATATAAGTGTCAAAAATCTCTTACGATTTTGTGGATCCAAGTTTAGTTTTGTGTAATTTGGGGGATGGGCTAAATTGATCTTTCTTTTAATGTTAAATATCAAATTAAAAAATTGAACAGTTCATTAGGCACGACTTAGCTTGGAACAAGACACATTTGGACTGCCTTGGATGATATGTAGCTCAACTATATGGAAGCGCAAAAAAACAAAACAACCCCCCCCCCCCAAAAAAACCCCCAACAAAAAAAAAAAAAAACAACTATACAGAACAAAAAAAATCATTTTATTTTTCAAATACATCTGGCACAAATCATTATAAGTTATCATGTATTTTGAGTTAAAGATACGATGTATGTGGCAATGGTATTTTTTATTTGAAAGGGCACACTGTTTCAAACAAAAATCAACGAGTACTCGATTGTCGCTCGACTACAGCCTTCTATTAATCGACTTTAATAGGCTTTCCGAGTAACATTAACATCCCTTGTACGATCGTATTACAGAGTGTACCAATAGGACATACGGACTACAATGTAAACAAACTTGCGGACATTGTAGAAATGGAGAACAATGCCACCCTGTGAACGGAAGTTGTTTAAATGGTTGTAATAGAGGCAAATATGGCGCCAAATGTGAAATAGGTTTGAATTTTCGTTGCTTCAAACAAATAAATATTGGAATTGTTTTGTTTTTTTTTGCATTAACCAAACGCAATACCTAGGATACATATTAGTTTTCATCTCAATGTGTCCTGTTTAGACTGTCCTCGAGGTTATTATGGATACGATTGCCAGAACAAATGTAGCGATAACTGTGAGGATCCTGAAAAGTGCAATATTGTGAATGGACATTGTGAGGGAGGATGCCAGGTTGGTTGGAAAATGCCGAGTTGTGAAGAAGGTAACACCTGAAGTTCACCTATTTTCATTTAAATATATAAACTTCTACTTCTTAGCATTCTGTTTCTCGTTGTAAATATTTTGCCAAGAGTATGCCTTCTCTGCAGCGAAAATTTGCACAAAAGATACTATTGTTTCATTGATGTTTACAAGTTGTCACTTTATATATTGCATTACACTATTTTGTAGAATGCACTGAGGGTAGATATGGATTGAACTGTTCTCAGGTCTGTGGACACTGCAAGGAGAAAACACAGTGTCATCACATTAGTGGTTTGTGTGTTTTGGGGTGTGACACTGGCTATCGGGGTAATCCATGTACACAAAGTGAGTTTTCTTTGTAAAATTCCAAAGATTATACATCGAAGTACAAAGAAAGTTAAACATGTTGAACAAGAATAAAAAAAAATAACATTATATAGTGAAAACTATTGGAAAGTATTTATTTTTCTTTCTATCATTTTTAGTTACACAGGATGAAGTTCAAGTAAAAGGTGACTGAAAAAAAAAATAAAGTTACTAAATGACATAGCTATCATTATATTTACAAATATATTTACAGCTATATTGAGTCATTGTTTATATGCTATTACATTTTGCGTTATTATATTTTACGTCAAGATCAACGCAAAATGTAATATCGCAAAATGTAATAAAGGGGGTTTGTTTCATTTCGCATTGTTATTACATTTCGTGTTGCTACAGACCTTTCAATTAACACTTAGTTAACAGACATGGATTGCTTCATCCTGTGTTAATTATTTTCATAATGAAAAACTTATCGAAATATCATTAGTCTGTTTCATTTTTTTTGTTCCTTTTTCTGTAGTCTGTAGAAACAATACGTATGGGCCAAACTGCGCAATGACTTGTGGGAATTGTTCCTACTTCTATGGGGAACAATGTCATCACGTGACTGGTTATTGTCCACGTGAGTGTACTACTGGTTTCAAAGGTGAACGATGTGATGAAGGTAAATATTGTTATTCATGGATTCTACAACTAGTATTAATATTAGAATCATTCAAAGTAATATTGCTGATACATGTAAAGTTTATCGATTTCTTTCTAGTACGTGGTTCATTTTCCTTTACTGAATCAACCAGTGGGCGTGATGCTCTTCTCTACACCTTTATTGTTTTATTTTGTGTCAGTGCGGTAATCATCATAATATTTATTGTGAGGTATGTTTTTTTCTGAATTTGTTTCCAATTACCAAATTGAAAAATTGTAATCCTTATATGTCCTTTGTACATTATTAAGGCATTGAAGAATACTGAGATTTCAAAATAATAATTTAACAGATGCAGAAGACAACAGATGTTTAAACAACAGGATAAGAAAGACAAACAAGGCAGCGAACATGATAACAATTTTAAAAGTACAAATGATGAATATGACCATCCGTTAGAAAGTGAAAGGTATCAGGAATTAGGAGTATTCAATCAAATGTCACTGTATGATAAACTTGATTGATATATTGGATTCAACCGTCACTTAATACGGAGTGTTATAAACAAGTTGATGATAAACATAAACATCAAAAGCCGTAGTTGTTCATACCAGGACTATATGTATTTGGATTGTCTTTAGAGTTAATCAATTTTATTGTTTAAAAAAATACTTGTTTTATCAATGTGCGGTGAAAATCACTAAACTAAATGTGAAGAATATATTGATATTACACTGCATTGACACCGCAAAACCTTTTATATTCATTACTGTAGAAAATACTTTGGAATCTTCTGAAAATATAATGGTATCAATATGGGATTTATATAAATAAACGGGGTTTGGACAAGTGATAAAAATGTTCTTATGATATTTGATAAAGTAAAAGTTCTTTCTCACTCATTAATTTTGTGTTTCTACGATATTAATTCAGTTGGAGCACAACATTAATTTCAGTTCTTATCGTTATTCTGTGACTTTATTATAATGTTTATGCTATATAAAGCACCGTAAATGCATAGATTAGAAAGGCCATCCATTTGAACACGATTTTTTTTTTTTGCAAATTTTGATGAAATATAATAAATTCGCATGAATTTCATACAAACTCTTTGTAATGATAAAGGCGAAAAGTAAAAGGTATAAAATTATTGATATTGTATGCTCAACATTATGTGATTCAAATACAGCAACGTATTTCATGTAAAACCGTATCCTGCATACCGCTAAGTCAAACCAAAACTAATGAAAAACCTTTTTTTAAATGTGTAAATTTAAGCATTGAATGCTTATTTTTGGATGTCGTCGGTCCTATGACATACCAAGTGGTGCAGACAAATTGAATACCGCGCGTTAGCGCGGTATGATAATTTGTCTGCACCGCTTGGTGTATCATAGGACCGACGACATCCAAAAATAAGCATTCAATGCTTATATTTATATTTTATACTGATTTTTATTTGTATGAAATATTGTGTATCGCCGCTATAAAGCCATTTTTGCGCTCTTAGTCAGGGATATGAAACATTCATGGAACAGCCATATTAACATGTTATTTAGTTAGCTTCCGCGAAAATAAAATATAGTGCCAGAAACTTTGTGGAGAAAAATCTTTTTATTGAGGAGTAGATATATATTAATGATTGTTTTTCAGAAGTACATATCAAATTGGTTATGTAAGATTGAAAGTTTCATTTAATCTTACAAAAATAAATATACTCAAAACACGTGTAGGTCTACGCATGGCGCATGAATTAGCAAAGTGTATTCATAGAAAATTGAACGTCGCAGATTTCCAATGCAAACATAAGGGGAAATATACACTGAATGTAAAAATAATTCCATGGATGAATGATCTTCATTGTCATCATTGCTTTACATTGAAAAACACGTATAACCTAGATTACTGAGTATTGATTGACGGCAAAGTATTTTCTTACTTCCCCAATAACAACATTAGTTATGCATATAAGATTTATTCTAATCTGACCGATGGGTGAGTAGACCCCTCAGAATTAATTCCAGGTGCACCATGCTATTGCATTTCATGGTGTCGTTTTTGATATATTTTTCAAAATTGTTTTGCGAAGCAAGAACTTACGGTTAGTAGAAAACGTAGACTTATTAGTGATTTCTTTTTATAAGCTTTTAATTGATTTTGAATATGTTGGTCCTCTTTATATATGTGTTCATGTAAACTAGACATCACATGTGAATTCGAAACTGTGTCGCGATAGATATCTTACCTTCCCATATACTGAACATACACCCATGGTCCTATGGGCATACTGTTTTGACATTTCAGCTATAATTCAATGGATATTAACGTCCATGGAGTATTATGTTAAAATATATAACAAATTCTTTCGATACATTTACCTACAGGTTGTCAGAATGCAAAAAATAGATAGAAATAAAAACTATTATCTGATGACTGGTTTTTTGTTATTTAATAAATCATGATTACCTAGATTCGCCACATTTGATAATTTGATCAGTTTTTTATCTTTTTTTTTTTTTTTTTGGTTTGTTTTTGTTTTTGTTTTTTTTTTGTTTTTTTTAGAAATGTCACTGGTATTTGACAACCTGATCAGAGTATTAAATGTAAAGGGTTATCTTTTGTTGGCAGCGTTTTATATTGAAAATCTAAGTATCGTTACGTTATCCCCCGCAGAAAATTTTTAAATATTAAATCATTCAGAGAGAACTTGGTTATCGCTTAAAGTGAATCTTTTCATTTTGAGTCACAGATATTAGAAAGAAAAATACAAATAAATATGATACAACTTAAAAAAAGCATTTATTTTTACTTGAGCAAAATATAATCCAACATGTATCTTCTCGAATGTCATCGTCATTTCTAATTACAAAAGTAGTTTGAGATCCATCTAATTTAATGCGTTTCGCGAATCTTGTCGAGTTCTATCGTACAGAAAAAAGTAGAAATGATGATTATATTCCTTCATTGCTTATGCACAAATAACATCGAATAATGTTTTCATAGATCAAGTTATGTTTTAAGGAATTTTGACGTTCAAAAAAAACTTTAGGATATTATTCAAAACACATTATATTTAATATATGACTCAGGGTAATAAAAAATAAAGGACAGAACTAGACTTTCTATATATCTTTATGCGATAATAACCACAGCTGCTTGTAATTAAAGCAAGTACATATACCAAGGTGAACCCTGTGACCAAATGTTCACCTGGTGTAAATGAGATCTGGATACATAAAATTTTCAAAGGACTTTTAGAAAATTTAAAATCACAAAATTTTACCAAATTCAATAGCATCAAAACTTCAAACATCAAACTTCAAACATCAAAACGAGTTTTCTACACTTTATAAAACCATTCCCCACGATAATTTAAAAGCCTGGCTTTTTGAAGTCATTGAAAGCTGCTTTTTCAATAAAAATGTATCTCGTAAATTTACTTACCTTGTCATCGGTTATTTACAAAACTATTTTGTTAAAACCCAATATGAGTGCGTACACAAGAACTCTGAAGAGTATATAAAAAGATGCTTGCGGTTCTGATTGACATCATCTATGTTGTTTTTGGAAATCAGGTCTTCCAACAATCTGTTGGAATTCCAACAGGTATTAATTCCGCTCCATTGTTAGCACTCCTATTTCTATATTCACATGAAACAAAGTTTATTCAAAGTCGTGTACGTGAAAAAAAAGAAACCACGCGCTTTGGCCTTCAACTCGGCATTTAGGTATATCGAAGACATATTATCAATTAACAATTATTACTCCCATCCTTACGTCGATTCGATATATCCCAGTCAACTTGAAAAAAATGATACCACAAAGTCTGAGGCATCTGTTTCATATTTTGATATTTTATTAGATAAAGACATTAATGGTAACCTAACAACAAAACTTTATCGTAAACGTAATGGTTATAATATTTTTATCGTCAACTTGACGTACTTATGTAGCAATATACATTCAACACCTGCATATAGAGTTTTTATCTCTCAATTGATTCGATACCCAAGGGCATGCTCTACGTATGAACGATTTCTAAAACGAGGCAAGCTAATGACAAACAAGTTAATAAAAGAAGAATATCAACATTCTCGATTGAAGTCATCATTTCGTAAGATCTATGGTCAATTCAACGACCTTGTCAGCAAATACAATCTTCCGCTAGGTCGAATGCTGACTGACGTTTTTCGTACTTATTGTTAGGCCATTATTAATCACCGAATTGTCTACGGATCTTTTCGTTTTTCCGATTACAACAAAGAGCACACGGCGGGTGTGACCGGTCAGCACAGGATGCTCACTCCTCCATGGCACCTTATTCTACCTCTAATTTTTTAAGAGGTCCGTGTTTGTTCTGCTCCTGTTTTGTATTTTTCCCTTTGGACTTTTGATTTTTGAACACTGTTCGTTATTACCACATTTCAACATAATCATTTAGATTTAAATATATAGGTTAACGCAGATTGTATATGATGACCGCTTCCTTTACATTGTAATTACATATATTACATTGTTATAATGCTTTCAAACTTCTGTTAGTGTTTTATTGGAATTCCGGCCCACATTTAAAAAATCGTAATATAAATATCGATTGCAGAAAATGTCGCCTTGAATAAACCCGCATGGCAGCAGCATCCACATTCTAGTTATCCGGAGTGGGGAGCGGATCTTGCTGTGGACGGACGGTATTCATATCTGAATTTTTATGCCATACAGTGTATGCTTTCAGCTGACAATAAATCATCAGCAGAATGGCGGATGGATCTGAAAGGAGTACACAGTATACACCACATCTTTATTTATTATTGGGGTATGGTTTTGAACAAATCATACATGTATCACAAATGTAAATGTTATTTATCATAAAGTGATTTTAAATACCAAAAATGAAGGCAAAGATCGCTCTAGTTTTGTTAATGCATTCACGAAGGCAAAATCAGCTCAATTTAAAAAGTGTTTCGAGTGAACCTGATTAATATTGACGATACGACTTTTAAATCAGATGATGTTAACTTCTATGTATCTCGATTTCTTGATTTTTAAAAAAAATATAAACTGTGTTATGAAAACAATACTTTTTGTATTGAAGAATATTCCGGTTATAATGATTACTTTCTTGGATTTTCGCTCTACATATCAAACACAACTAGAAAGGAGGATGGGGTACTTTGTTTTAAAGACACTATCTATACAAGGGAGACAATACCCAACCCTCTTAACATATCAAGTCGACTCAATGGGAGATATGTCATCTACTACAACAACAGGACACTCCCTCCGTCTCCTGAAGGAATTAGCTCCTACACCTTTAATGATCTATGTGAAGTAGAAGTATATGGTGATTTGATCGATGTACTTTTATCAACAATATAAATATTTAACTCTGCATTTTTGTAAAGTTATTTTAATGTAAATGTATTCTGTTTCACTTTTAGGTGAGAGGGTCACAAGTTGCACTCATATTTATGTTTTTATTATGTGATGTAGTGTAAGATGCAATAGGGCTTCACAATAATATTGTGACAAAATCAAATACTATAAAAAATAACTCTTCAATTCACAATGGCTTATATCTATCCTCTTTGAGAATAATAACAACTTTTTTTATCAAAGAGCATTATAGCGAGCGCTGCGCGCCAGCGAGCGAAGCCAGCTCTAATAACCAGTGCGCGCGGGAAAAAGAACGAACGAATCCTACAAATTCATCAAGAAAAAATGTTGGAAACATCCCATAATGATCTCTAATGTTTTTTTTCCGTAGTGCAATGCCAAAAATGGCTAAAATTTAACTCTTAGCTTACGGTTCCTTGAGGTTTGAAGACGCGTTTTGACAACTGATTATAGATTTTAACGTATGACGTCACGGTGTTCATGCGCAATATATCCCGCGATAAGTTTAGAGGTGGATCAAACATCTGAAATGTATATAAACTGCGATACCTGCCTCAGATGATTTGATTTTTTTTTTGGTTTTGATAGAGAGATTATGTATATACAAACAAGAGCCATACTTTATTGTCTTATTGATCCAATTTTAAGCTAATTTTGCATGCATGTACAGTAACTATAAGTATATTATGAGTAAATAGTCTTACTAGGTTTCGGTCATTGTGACTTAAGTATAGAATTATCATTACAGAGTTAAACACTATTTGCGAAAGGCTCATGTATAATCCTGTCAAAGTAAATGTAACTTTTTTTAAGTATCAGGCACATGCAAAGTCAACTATTATGAAATCCATTGTTGAAATTCTTTTTTTTTCATTCCAAATAAGTAAACTATTTATCGTTTTTTTAAATTTCTTTTTTTATTGATCATAAGATAAAAAAGAATTAGTCATTTTCCTTTGATATATACATTCACAGGTTGTCCGGATTCGAGCTACTTTGGAGAACACTGTTCTACACCTTGCCATCGGAACTGTTTGGAGGGTCGGTGTGACGTCGTGGATGGAACGTTCCTGGGCTGTATTCCAGGATACACAGGATGGACGTGTGAAACAGGTTTGAATACAAAATTTTAGAAAAAAAGATAATTTCTACGGAAAACACCACAATTTATGATAATTATGATATATTTAATAAATTGATTTATTTTTAATATACTTTAAACAAACTTAAAACCAGTTAGTTTTAACATTCAAGTTTTGCTTATTTCAAACTTAAAAGGAGTGAAGTAATTTTACACTTATCTAATTACTGCTTAAACACTTTAAATAAGTTTATACCATGTTGTATATGTGTGTGTGAATGACTGTGAGTATGTGTCGCTGAAATTATAAAATACGATCAACGTTTTATTCATATTTTCAAAAATGCTTCTAGTGTACTTACAAGATGTTGCTGCTTTTTATGTTTCTGCCATTCAGTTGAATGATGCAATAGGTCATCTATACCCCGTAACGTATAGCTACAGTGACAATACGTCACACATTAAAATTCAACTGCAATGCTACATTATATATATCAACAAATTTTCTTATAAACACAGTATAAGATTAGATAACTTTTCAGCAGATCTTGAGTTCAAATACGGCAGTTGTATTTTTTTTTTACTTGTAATGCAAACATATTTTGAAACTGCGTTGCATACAAAAATCTGAATTTTAAATTTTTCTATTTGTATTTTGTTAATATGCAAGATAGTTATGATATTATATTTGCAACCATTTTTAACCGATCCTAAAGGCTTTATATCTTAAATGCAATCAGTTTTTAAAATCAGTATTAATTTTTACCATTAAACTGTAAGTATAAATTTTTTAATTATCAAATTTATTATTATTACATCGATCACATATCTAAAACGCCAATGTTATTTTCGAAACAAAAATCATTTAAATTTGCTAAACAGTCGATTTAAAATCTATGGATGCATTCTGAATTTATCATTGTTCTTTTTTAAGTTATTCTTTATAATTATTGACAACAATTGAGGAATTCTGTATCATCTCTTCAATTTGAGCAATGTTCTGATTTTTTTTACCATAAAAGTGATGTTTTGAATTTAATATACTCTTTTCATTTTACTTTTAGTTGTTATAATACTTTCAAATAACAACTACATTGTTTTTGGTGTAGCATGTGAAGTATAGATTTAACAGAAATCAAGCTTGAATAATAAGAAATATGTTTATATGCTTCTTTCAATATAGATATAACTTAATTTTGATCTGAAAAAGGAAAGGAAACATTGTGTCTGCTGCAAAAGAAACACAACACAGAGGGCTTTAAATTTTAAAATCTTAAGTGAGGAAGGATGATATCACCATGAAAAAGAATTCATTTGGCCGGTAATGATATATTATTAGCCATCCTTTATTGCATTATGCTTATGCAATTTTGAAAACATCTGCATATGTTATGCATATAGTTTTTTTATATGTATGCAAAACAAATGTTTTTTGAAGGTGAAGAAAAAATGTTCACAAAATTAAAAGATTTTTTTTTATTTCAACTGCTAAACAAACTTTAAAAACCAGCGCATTTCTCTACGGAGTCAACACTCAATGTCAACACTCAATGAATTTTGTTCTGAATTCAGAACGACGATAATAACTACAAAAAATTAGAATATTTGGCGAGCTCGAATCCTGGATATTTTTTTGACAGTGTTTATTGGCAACAGGACTTGAAAATAAAAGAATCAATATTTTAAACTACACTCAAACGTAATAAAACGAAGAAACATATACTCACTTCTTTATTAAGTACCAGGGTTTAGATAACGTTATAATTTTGTTACGTACAATAACAAAGAAAACCCCAGAGAAAGTCTTCTATTGTTTATTTGTTTTATTAAAACGGTATCTATACATATAAACACTGAAATATATGGTATTGTCAGTCTGAATGCAAGCGTCTTGTATATTTATTGGACTGTTTTAAACCGTGTAACCATCTTTATAAATACATGTAGTCCGGATTCAGATAATCTGATTATTTGTTTTGTACAAATACAAACAGAAAATATGTTATTTTGTTAATAAAGCAACGTCCATAGTAATAAATACTGACATATATATTGCCGATTTGAATGCAGATTTTAATATATACATGTAGCTTCTTGTATATTTATGGGATTTGTTCGCTACTCTGTCCACAGAGGTCGCCGTAACATTGTCGATGAGACCTTTCTATGTTTGTTGATGTATAAAAAGGACATTTTTGTGATGAATGTCAGTACCGAATCAATTATTATTTTTTTTAAAAAATATGTTTATTTATCAATAATCATCATATTTAAATATTCAGATTTGTATGATTTTCATTAACAGAAATCAAAACAAAGCAATACGTGAATAAACAACATGATGAACAGGACAGCAAAGGAAACACATGTAAAAACACCTGTATATTTCCAAATGGTGAATATAACCAGGCAATGGGCAATAGTGAATACCAGAAATTGTGGGACCTTTATCAACGTTCGCTTTATGATTGATAGACAAATGAGTTTTTTATTTTTCTTTCTTTATAAATTATCCGGGTTTAGATTTGAATGATAGCCAAATGACAATCAAATGTAACCATTTCATATGTGATTGTGATGATTGTAATTTAAAGAAAATACAAAATATTTGCGCATTAGATATACCACACTTGTTTTTAACCCCTGAAGCTTGTAAATGACAATCTTATATGTATATGAATTTAATTATATGGAACACAACTTTTATTAGTGTGGTTGTGTTTTTTACTTACTTTGAAACCATATTTAAAATGAATCATATTCAATTGTTTTCAGATTACACATCTACTACCGTAATATCATACACATTCTTGTCTGTACGATTAAACAATCTGAAATAAACATATAACGATCGAAAAAAGTATTAAATAAAAAAAAATAGATTTATTCAATTGGAATCCAATAGACAGTTAAGTACATTGCAATCGATCATTACGATTGATCAGTATTACGTTATAGTACATTTCAGGAAATAATGTTTTTGCAAAATAAGGAAACGTATTTTGTCATGAAACAGGACAAAGAAAAGAGAAGAAGTATGACCCAATGGAACACTTACAGTTAATAAGAACCAATTACAACAACAATTAATTTATAAGTTATTTATCTAAGGACATAATGTTTAAAAAAGATCAAAGTATAAAAACAGCATTCACTTTGAAATATTTATGTAGTAGTTTTTGAGATGATGCTTAACACTAAAGGAAATAAATATATATTTCAAGAGTACATGTTAAACCTTAAACGGGTAAAACCCAGCATGCCTGATTTTCAGACTTTACACTCCACTAATTTGGTCTCCCTTAAAATTTGTTCGACTTGGCATCCATACATATATATGAGTTAACGAGATTGAAAGTTAAACATATTTTCAATATCGTTTAATCGTTTTCATTCATGCTGAAATGCAATTCATATGAAAGTCTCTGTTCGTTCTTCATGCAAAATGTTTTCACTTAAAAAATGGAATTCTCATTACAATGAATTGTTTTTACCAAACACAATTCTTATTGTTATTGGGCTTATTGTCGGAGTTATTGGCAACGTAACTGTCATTTGTGTATACCAAAAAGGATTAAAAAACAAAGGAAACGGTCGTTTTTTCATACCGATCTTGGCAACTGTAGACTTAATGTGTGTTTCATTTAGTGCTGTGTATCATATACTACAACTTACACATTTCGTAACATTCCCAAATACTTGGGTTTGTAAATTTTTCCATTATACAGTTCGAGTAATTGTAACGCACTCTATAATGATAATGACGGCGATTGCATTAACCAGATTCCATCAAATTTGCCAAATAATGAAATGTCAAATTACGACTTCACGATTACGAATTTTCATTATTTGTACAGGAATACTTTCTTTTATCTCATATATTCCCACGCTGTTTGTTTATGGAACTGTTGAAGTTTACAAAGATAACATCACTGGGTACATGTGTAAGGAAATTAATTACGCAGCCCGAACGCTAGATAAAGGGAATTTGATATTCATTGCAGTTATGCATGGAACTTGTATGTTTATCATTACAGTTTCATACGTTTCAATAGCAATTTACATCTTTAAAATATACTGGAGACAAAAAACATCT
Organism: Magallana hongkongensis; assembly: GCA_016163765.1. Lineage (NCBI taxonomy): Eukaryota > Metazoa > Mollusca > Bivalvia > Ostreida > Ostreidae > Magallana > Magallana hongkongensis. The sequence goes on from WFKH01011926.1 coordinate 20,652,966, forward strand.
AACACAGTAACCGCTGAAACAGGAAATGGAGCAAATGTAAAGCAACGAAGTAAATACAATATACAAAGACAAAACTCTTCATGGTCGTACCGTTTCACGTTGATGTTTTTCACTTTACATGTGTGTATGCTGATGACCTTTATTCCCCCATTTATTGTTTTGAAGAAGGAAATGGCTGATCCTCATTTTTGGGAAAGAAAGCGTGAAAATCTTATTAACAATGTTTATATGGCGATGCGCATTCTTTATTTTGCGAATGCAATCGTTAATCCATTCATATATGGATTCTTTGACCATGCTTTTAGAAGAAAACTTGTAAATATGGTTTGCAAAACAGAAGAAGCTATTCATGCCCGAAACGCATATAGTGTACAGATTTTTGAATAACATACGCCTAAATATATGTGCTTGACATGTTACTCTTATCTAACAATTTTATTTTAAGGGAACATGCAAGCTACATGTTATATATGAAAATGTCTAGATGAAATCGCAACTAACTGCATTCTATATAGTTGCATGTATTGGTCTACTCAAATGAAAATTTAATTAATTGTTTGTGACAGTTGGATTGCTCAAATTTGTCTTATTAATTTTTCCCATCAGCTATATGAGACATATGAAGCATGTTGAAAATGCTGCTATTGTCTTACTACTATTCAATTTCAATTTTAAACGTAGATAATTATGTATAAAAAGAACGTTTAATAGAACGTGTTTGAAACAAAAGCAACTACTGTTTTTAAGGTAAGGTTTGCGGCTTGCATATTTAAGGAATTGAACCAAAGTTACATACCATTTTGTTCACGATAATGCAGTCTTTTTCCTTATAAATTTAAATAATTTTGCCGTAAACAATTTTGTGAAAATATGTACATTTTATATGTGACTATTGTGTAGGTTATTAAAGCTAAAAATGTTCGAAAATAATATCACTACTTATATCATGATTCATTTTTATTAATTTCTAATTAACTATTTAAAAATAGAATAAAATGCAAAAAAAGTTTAAGTTTTGGAATACTAGTATGTAAACAAAAATATCTTCTTTGAAACCTTTAAAAGTCCATCGATTTCAAGTAAAACTTATCTTAGTTTATGTGTAATCTTGTGTTTCTAAAACACTATTAAAAACCATATTTTGTGGACTTTTTTGTGGAAATTGATAATATGGTTGAGTTGTCTTATTTTTTCAATGTAAACTACAAAATCCCGCGAAATAAAAAAAATGAATTCAGTTATTAAGTCATATAAATGTTGACGTCATATATAAAATAAAGGGTAGTTCGTACCACGTCACAATGAAAATATGTAAGTCATCTCCCTGTAACAGCAAACATTAACTCAAATTCGTATTTGTCTGCATTGATGATCCTTTGGTAAAAAAAACATTTGCTGTTGTGCAGGGATAACAAAGATCTGCTAAAATAAACTTATATAAGGGAACGCATTTGTAAGTGTTTACATATAAACAGTGAAAATATCAAATGCATTTTTTTTAATTTTGCAGGTGGAAAAAGTAATGAAAATAAAATTCACCTCGTGACCTTGTATGCATAACCTCAACATTTAGAAAAAAAATAATTCATTTGTGAATGTAGATTTTATAAAATAGCAACAAGCATTTTTATAATGCATATCAGGTTTTTTTTCTTTAACGATTATGATTCTTGCTATCCAGCTAAAAAACACTACGTGTTTATAACTGCGACATAAATTTAAAAATTGATTTTATTTTTACAGATGATTGCAATTCACCTTGAGTTATTTTAAACAGAGTTCTATTTAAACATGCATTCAGCTTTACAATTTAACAAAGCATATTACTTCCTGGTTTAGAAATATGTACAAAATGGATCACCTTCCTTTGGCTGTGAATATTTTTTTTTCTGAATTTCTGCGGCTAGTTATTAGGTATGGTATGTAAATGTACTACTTCATTTCCTTTTTCTTATCGGAGTATCTTTTGATGAAATCATTAAAACGCATGTTTGTTAGATAACGGATAACATATGCTGACCGAATGATGTGATTTTGTTGGTTGGTCTGTAGATGTTATGTCAACTTTCTTTTGCCAAATCGTCAATTTTAATGTTAGCAAATGCATCAACAATTGCTTCTTAATATTTTGAACGTTTTTATTATCATTTTAAATCCTTAGTGTATTATAAACATCAATTGTTTTGCCTTGTTTTTTTTTTTTTCAATGGGGTTGTCCTGTCCCTTGACATTTGTCGCATGCAAGTATATAGCTCTTTAGTTATGGAAAACATTACATATGTCTGCATCTACAGAACTTCGTGATTTTAAATATACAATTAAATAATGCAGTGACAATTTGAATGTACAGAAATGAGGATAATCAATACCTTAATATTAAAAAATGTCTGACTGTGCATTCCTTTTTGTGAATAACATACATAAAAAATAGACAAATAAGATTTAAATCAAGTTTTGGTATAAACTTCTTACATATAATAAAAGCACGAAGTTTAAAGTTAAAAAGAAAGCCTTTTCCATATTGAATTTTGCTGTAAAGTCCTGTTATTATTTTTAAACAATTGCATAGATCTTGAACATTTAAATTTAATACTAATGCAATAAGTAAAAAAAACTAGACACAATCTCGTTGCGAGCAACGAGGAGGTATTCCGTCTGGTTTTTAGAATTTTAGATACATGTACTACCTTGATTTTGCTACTTAACAGCTAAACTTGATTTAAAATAGAAGAAAAGGGTCTACATTCCAAGGGTCATATACTATTTTGTTTCAGGTGTTTAGTTGAAAACATTTAGACCCCTCTTGGTCTCTTATTTGAGGGGTCAGCTCCATTTTCCTAATATCAAATAAAAGGTCATTTACTTTTAAAGACCTTTTGCTCAACAAGTGTTAAGAAATTTGATACTGTTCTTGAGATATCTGAAAAAGAATATTTAGGGGCAAATACCTTATCTCCTTATCGGGGATGTTGAACGAAATTTTAATCATTGCATATTGTAAAAATATTTTTCCTTTTAGTGTTAAAAGTAATCAAAGGTTTGGACTTTTGACCTCTAAAAACCCCTAATTACGTAACATCATTCTACTGATAGGCTACAATAACTGTAAGATAAATATATTTGTTTCTATGATCTATTACAAAATATTCCTCAGTAAAGGGTTATAGATAAAAGACTTTAGAGCCCTCTAGGTCCTTAATGTGTTGGGACAGTCCCTTATTCTTGGTATCAAATGAAAGGTCATTTGATATTAAAGACATTTTGTTCAACAAGTGTTAAGAAATTCGTTACCGTTCTTGAGATATCTGAGAACGAATGTTTTAGGGGCCGGTCCCTAATCTCCTTATTGGGGACGCTGAACAAAATTTTGAAGGTTGCATATTGTAAAGTACATCATTTTGAGCATCTCTTCTTCTATACTGCATTTCAAAATATTTTTCCTTTTTGAGTTATAGGTGATCAAAGTTTTGGACTTTTGACCTCTAAAAACCCCTAATTACGTAACACATGAGAAAATCATAATACTGTTAGGCTTCATAACTGTAAGATAAACATAGTTGCTTCTATAATTTAGTTGCTTCTATAATTTATTACAAAATATCCCACAGTAAAGGGTTATAGATAAAAGACCTTAGAGCCCTCTAGGTCCCCAATTTGAGGGGCCAGTCCCTTTTTCTTGGTATCAAATGAAAGGTCTTGTGAATCTTACCTTTTTTGCATTATAAGTTTTAATAAATATTTTCAAGAAAAGAGATAAACAAAGAAAACCTGGAAAAATGATGACCTTTCTTTATCTCAATTTTCAGGTCCAGGCGAGCTTCAGCGCCTTTTGAGTCAGACAAAAATGAATGCCCAAGACACATCTTCAATCTTTCGTCTACAATCCCTGAAAGTTTGAACTCAATATCTTCAATCGTTTAGTAGAAGATTTCAGGACAAGCCGACCCTCTGAAAATCGCTAAAACGTAAATATATCAAAAACGGAAATGAATAACGTATAAAGTTCAGATCAGTATCTATCACATCTGAAAAATTTATGAAAATCAGTCGAGTCGTTTTTGAGAAATCGCGTGCTCAAAATTTGTTGGAAAAAAAAAGAAAAATATTGAAGAAAAAGAAACAGAACGAAAACAATAAGGTCTTCCGTTGGAAACGGAAGACCTTAAAAATATCTTAAAATTAATATTTCCTAATATGATTTATCTCAATTCTATGTTGCACTCGTCGACAGCAATGTTATTTCAATGGAGATATTTAAATAGCTTTTCCAACAAAGATATTCATAACTTAATAAACTATATTATGCGTTTACCTTCTGTTCATAGAGAAAGGTATGTTGTGGTTTTATAATATAAAAACGAAGAGGTTTTATGTCCCCTTTTCATCCTTCTCTCCTTCTGTAAAATGGCGGAGGAGTGGGTAATTACATGTGACGAGTTTTTATCCTACGACTCAGTAAATATGTATTTATTGTACTAAAAATGTCGAATTATTGTTGTTTGTATTCAAATCAAGACGCTGAATTTATCGTCACAATATGAAGAAAATAAAAACAAAGTTCTGAAAAACAGATAAAGGTCAATCAATTGCTACGCTATATTCAGAAGATAAATATCAAGATCGTATGTTCTAATTTTAAATGCTAATGACTTCTAATGCCGCGATTGGAGGCTTCGTATTTTTTGTTAAATGTCAATCAAGATTATCGTTAGGTTTTAATCTTTGTGTAAAATTTAATTACATCAATATTTATCTCAATGCGATTGTTTTTATTCAGAAAAACAGTTGATTTGCCACGGGACAATTGCATATCTTGGATCAAGACAATCTTGAGTTGCCTTAGACAAAATGTAGCTACATGTAGATTATGTGTAAGCGTCACAAAAGTGCTGCTATTTTGTATAAAGTTCATCTTATATTAAAATAAATATCAAAGAAATGAGTTCCGGGTGAAGTTTTTACGATCCTTCTATTTTTAATTTTTTTTTTTTAAATTTCATTCTATTAAATCATTCTATGGATTTAAGCAGCACTTTTTAGAAAAGTAAACATTTTCTTAAAAAGATGATAACGCTTTGTTAAGTGTATGCCCTTTTAAAAACGGATTTCAATAGGCTTCTCGATATCAAACACATCGGATTTGTACATTAAGCACTTAAGAAAAAAAAATATAACAATACCGGATTAGTTAATTTTTTTTTTTTAGCCTTTTTGATGAATTTTTGTTGCGCGTAGCACATTGATGAAGCAGTTTTCCAGTTATTTCCTTCTTTGATACATCGATCAAAAATAATTACAAATTCATTTCTTATCATTAAAAAAAAAACATTATCAACTCATAAAACGTGAAATGTCATTAATCGAAAAGGGTAAAAAAAAGAAATGTAGCTAAAGCGGTGCGTTTGAATACATAGCCATACCAGCAACAATATGAATGTGCCTGGAGTTGGGTAGAGCTACTGAGCTGAAATTAATGGATTAACGAATAGAAAGTTGTAACTTGAACTGGCTGAATTAAAAACGAAGGGAAAATACATGCGATGGTTTCTTATATTCTCCACTCTGCCGCAAGATTTGGTAAAACTGTGAGTTGGATCGGTGGAAAATGCATCTGGGTATAAACATAATGCAAAGAGACACAATCGTGGAAGAATATAGTTTATGTATCAACCAAGAATAGTATTAATGTGTCACATTTATAAATGTTGTGGTAGCTAGATACAGGGATGTACTTAAATCGTACATCTGCCGTATGGAATACGCTGAGGGAGTGGATGCACTATTAATAGTTGCATGTGCGACGCTTTATTTCGATGGCCGAGCATGTACATGTTTTAATTCAAAACTCACCGTTTAACAATTTTGAACAGTCGTGTTACCGTTACAGAGTATATATGTGTATACTATATTAACATTTTATATATTCCTGGAACATGCGGCTTCTACGTACATGTTATTCGTAGTTTCATACAGACGAAATCGTGAGAGGACACTTCATTTTGCATTTCGTGAATTTATCAATGTGTATTGTTTATTTTTTAATGTTATATTTTTCAATATTTTATATACTTAAAAAGTGTTTTGTTTGCTTACAATTAATTTTTCTTAATTTTATACTTTATTGACAGCGTTTATTTTTGAAATTCCCGTTCTATAAATAGTCCTTAATCAGAACAGCTTTACTTTAAAGAAAAGTAGATTCGACTACATTTTTTTTGCAGGTATCAAAGAGAATTTTCAACAGAAACGCCTATATCTCGCCAAACTATTTAATATTAAATGATATGAGGATCAATCCAAAAAATGCGTACACAATGCTGCTGTCAATAATTTGCTTTTTATAAAAGCTATAACTAAAAAATTAATTTATGCACCAACACTTATTTTATTGATTGGGAAGTTTTGATGAAAAGGTACCTTAACTAAACTATTGAAGGTGCAAATCGCGCACCTTCAAATTATACATTGTTTAAAAAAAAAGTACAATAATCAAATTTACAGACGCAAATCACATAAATGACTTATAACATTCCTTGAAATGTTTTCATAGAAAAAACATTGCGTCAGGTTAATGTCTAAATAGATTTTCTTTTCAAATGCATTAATTTACCAAGTTCTATTAGATAAGCTGCCTGATATCTGAATAAATCTTTATATTTATACTTAATACTGGTCTAACCTGCAAGTCCTCGCTATTTTTTCTTTTAGAAAATAAAGTTTCGAAGTCGATTCACTTATGTTTTACAATAAACCTTTCTTAACACAACATAGGAAATAGAATAAAAGGATTGTCACCAGTGTGTTTTTCTTTTTGATTTGTAGGTAGGTTAGGATAATTTTTTTTCTTTTAAACCGCTCCTTTTATAAACCAGTTCATCCGTCCTTAAGCAAATGCGACGCTCTTGTCTTGCTATTATCATTTCTAGAAGGATATGAATGCTTTCATTTTTAAGCAAGGTTTCTATAAGCAAATGTTCTAATTTTCTTTTAAATGGATTGTAATGAATTTACAGCGCAACAATAAAACAACACCACAAACACGTTGTTCAATTAGTATAATTATAGTACAACAAAATTGTTCCTCTTTGTTCATCTGATGTACAAATAATTGGAATTAGATAAACTAAACATATCTATGTAAGCGGGTAAAACCACTACTATAGTGGTTTGGAAAAAAATCTATTTGACTTCCTGATTATCAAATAGAAAGAGTATTTTCGATAAAAAAAAAAAGGAACAGCTTTATTTCCGACGAAATATATTCGATCCAACTAAATCTCAAAGATATTTTCAGACGTGCAAATCGTAATGCCCGTTTAAGTATAAATGGTTATCATATTTTATGAAATAACCACGTGTTACTGCAGAGCAATTCATATTTGTAGATATTAATCAGGAAGTTAGGAAAGAGGTGGAATGCGCATTACCAAAGGTTACCTAATTATCAATCATACAAAATGTAATGTTTCATATAAAAATGATTAAAAATCCGCTATCAAAGGTCGGGTTATTTTAAACATTGGATCGAAGTACAAAGACTTTACTCTTTGTACCATGTATTTGCTAATGTTGGGGATATCATAATCACTACAGAAAAATGAAACATAATAATAAATGCATGAATTTGTGGGTTTGGACACTTTGAACAGGTTCAATCTAATATAATTGTTTATTGAACATTATACTCTTCTGAAAATTTGTTTTTAACCCTGAAACTATAAAAAGCTATTTTTTTTCAAATACAAGATTGCAAGTTATGGATTATGTCACTATCGCTCAATTGTTTTTACTTGTACAATGACATGAAAACAGGCGTACATTCTTCGAAAAATGATACGTTTTCACTTGAAAAATGGAATTCTTACTACAGCAAATTATTTGTACCAAACACGATTCTTCTTACTATTTGGCTTATCATCTGAACGCTTGGAAATGCAACTGTTTTTTTCGTTTATCAAAGAGGCTTAAAAAACAAAGGGCATGGGGCCTTTTTCATACCGATCTTGGCAACTGTAGATTTAGTGTGTGTTTCAGTAAGTGCTACATTTAACATAGTCCAGATTACGTGACGTGTAACATTTCCTGACTCGTGGATTTGCTAATTGTTTTTTTTTTACTCAATTCGGGTGATCTTGACTCATTCAATGCTTATAATTACAGTGATTGCAGTTAGCAGATTCAAAACATTTACCAAATCATAAAATATCAAATTAAAACATTTCATTTGTGTATGGTCATTGCAGGTACCGGAATATTTAGTATTTTGTCTTTCATCCCAACTTTTTTTTGAGTTTGGCACTGTCGAAGTTTACGAAGAAAACATTACAGGGTACAAGTGTAAGGAAATAGATAATGATGCCGTTGCATTGGATAAAGGAAATTTATATTTCATTGCAGTTGTTCATGGGACATGTATACTTCTCATAATTATAGCGTACGGTTCAATAGCAGTCTTTATTTTTAAACCCTACTGCAGACGCAGACGAAATATTATGAACATGAATACCATTGATTCAGAAAACGGGAAAAATGGTATAACAATGCGATCAGGTCCAAAAAATAAACAAAGGAAGACATTTTTATGGTCGTACCGATTTACATTAATGTTTTTCACTTTACAAGTGTGTATGCTGGTTGGCTATATACCACACGTTATAGCAATAAAGAAAAAAGAAGCAGATCCTAATTTCTGGGAGAGACAAAATGACGATCTTTCTAAAAATGTTCATTTGGCAGTGAGATTGCTATACTTTACAAATGCCATTATAAATCCTTTCTTATATGGATTTTTTGATCCCGCTTTTCGAAGAAAACTTGTAGATTTAATTTGCAAAAGAAAATGCCCTAGGTTTGATTAAAATATACACAAAAAAGTTTTTTGATTATAGGTATGTCAAAAATAAATGGAAACAAATATGTTTGCGCATGTGTGCTTTTTATGCAACGTCAGCTTTATATCACATTGATTGGTTACAAATACGTTTAAACCAAATCGGATCCAAGTTAAGGTATCAGATGTACAATTCATGCCTGGTAAGGTATATATTCTATGTACTCATTTGATGAGTATGGGCATGTAGTTTCTAAAAATAGATTCACTCATGAATCATTACGGGCTAGTAATATTATAGCGCTGGAAATCATACACGGTTAAATATCATTTTTTTTTCTAAAAAGACATATGTATAGATACTTCGAAGCAATTGGATTGGGAGCGTCTATCTTTCTGAGCAAAATGACATAAAGGTCAACGTTCAAGGTTATTTAAAAATCTTTTAAATAATGAATTTTAATATATCTTTTGTAAAGAATGGTACAGAATCTTTTTTTTTCTTAATAGGACATCTAAAGATATTTTATGATATAGTTCATACCTTGAAATAGTTACATAGTTAGTTCCCCTATTGTACAAAATGCTTCTTATCGCTACTCCTCTATAACCATAAGAGATAGAGATTTGGAACTTTTACTAAAGTCTTCAGTACACTTACAGGATTCTTCAATATATTCATACCTAAAGGATCTGGGGCGAGTCTCCAAAGTAAATGCGTGCAAAGCGTGCAAGAACAGTATGAAATATTAAATCAGAATTCATACGCAGTTTTTACACTTATATTCTTTTTCTAAATAAATAGATAAATAATTCAGTTTTTAACAAGGAATGCCTTTACATTATTTTTACAATTGTCTTGTTGATTGTAGTTTTGAAAATTTGAAAACTCCATACAGCTTTATATTGTGATTTTCAAAATATTCTATTTGCGAAGACTATGAATGTAGATGATTGCCAAATGGTATTATTATCAATTATAAAATAATTTTTTAAAAAATGAAATATTCAAAAAGAAACAAAAACTAATGACTTTATCGGATTTTGTACAAGTGATATCCATAAATACCGCACATTGTGCATATTTAGGTTGATACAAATTCGAATGTTACTTCATAGTGAATTTTTACCTTTCATTTGCAGTTTATTCATACACAGTGGGGTTTTTTTCAAAGAGGTACTTATTCTGTACTGTTTAACAATCTTCAATTCCAGTGAATAAGGCTAAATAATATCGTTATTTTTTTTTTCGAATTATACAACCTAAATATGAATCCATAAAATATACCCAATATGTATATGATTTATAATAAATCCTTTTGACGTTTTTAATATTTATTCAGAAGAACATATGTTAAAAACAAATTCCCCAATTTTCCGACATACAATTGATAGATTCTCTTATAAATCTTAGATAGTCTTACCAAATGTCGAAAAAATAAACATTACAAAAACCTTTTTTTTCTTTCAAGTTATGAGTAATAGTTTTAATATTCTGTAAAATAATGCTGAATTCAAAGGTAGTTATGTAATATGTCTATGAATAAAAATGAATTTCAACGTTCTCTAAATAATTTTTATTGTAAGGTTAACATTATGATTAACATGTAGTTAAGGCAAATTTTAACATGTAACTGCTCATCCTGCTATCTGCTAAATCATACCAAAATCAAGAAAAAGGTTATACATGTATCTATTCATATACAACCGTTTTCATTCCAAGGATAAATGACAAACGATAACGCATATAAATGTTTTAAATCCTTCCAAGTAGTTTTAACTTTTGCACTGCATCAAATCATAAAGGTAAACGTAGTCATTATATGGATGAATGCTCCTACTTTTCAAATGCTTTAAATTGATTAAGCACGTATAACCTAAATATTTGGACACTGATCGATAGACAACAACGTTTATTTTACTTCCTCAATCACAACAGTCGTAGTTATGCGTTTCATGTTTTTGATATATTTTTTGAAATTATTTTACGAGGCGAGACTTTACGGTAAGTACAACTCCATAACTGTTAATATTTTCTTCCCTATAAGCTTGTTCAGGTTTTGTAGTGGTAGACCTTATCTAATAATGTTTAGATATACAATACCTATAAGGTTAGCATATGTGTCCCTATAAATGATCATATCTTCCAGTATAAAGAAAATGCACTCATGACCCATTGCAAGCACTGTTTTGACATTTGAACTATGATATCAGGTTGGTCAGTTTATTTTTAACTAGATGATATCGCAAGCGTGGGAATTAACAGTTTACATGTTGATTTGATTTATATGTTGAAACAGATTTAAAGAAAAAATTATACTGTGTCCGAATGTTTCCTTAATTTTATATCCTCGACCTATTTTTTAAAATGGTAAAATTTGAATTTAAAAACAAATAGCTGATATTAAAAGGAGCAGGCGGGAATGAAAATCTAAACTGAAATTCACCCCTCAACCCCTCGATACAACGTCTCTGTTTTATGCTTACATTTAT
>WFKH01011926.1:20664298-20678488 GCA_016163765.1 Magallana hongkongensis
CCTCCAATACACTTCATATCTAGCACCAATGGATTTCGCTTTGTTTCTTTTTCTGAATTCGAAACTACATGGACAGAAATTTTCGGACCTAAATGATATACGATATGCCACAAAATACATTTAAAAAAAAAAAAACAAAAAAAAAACAAAAACAAAAAAACTTAAAAAAATTACGGAAAAAGATTCATTTTATAAATGGGTTAAAAGACATGAGATGTGTGTGAAACTGAATGGTATTTACTAGTTAAATGTGTGAAAAACTTGCTTTCCAGCTGTTTGACGTCACCTGACGTCGTGGAAATACGAAATGATGCTCCGTCAATCCAATTTCTGCAAAGTTAATTTCGCTGTATATTTTGAAAAAAAAATTCAAATCATATGCTTTTTTTTATCATACATGTTTTTCCTTTCGATTGATTTACATTTAATTAAACAGACGTTATCCTTCAAAGTACAACTATTTTTTTTTAAATTTCGTTAATATCTGTGTCTGATAATTGTGATTGAAGTTGTTGTAACTTTTTTCGTTCTTTTATTTATAATTTTGAAAAATAACGAAACAAAAGACAAAATACGTTTTGTCCGCGCGTCGTATTGTGAGGTAGGCAAGTTATGTTTTACATGAACTATATTGATAATTTGGTTTAGCCAATCAAATTAGGCATTGCAACTAGAATTATATAAGACTGTCTACATTAATGTTAATGTTTTGTTGGAATTTTGAAGAGTCGCATAAATATTACAATCAAAATTCGATTCCAGAAAATGTCGCCTTGAATAAACCCGCATGGCAGCAGCATACTGCTATAGGAATGGGAGCTGATCGTGCTGTGGACGGAAGGTATTCAGACCTGTCCGGCTTTGGAGGACAATGTGCGTTATCCGGTTTCGGACATACAACAGCAGAATGGCGGGTAGATCTGGGAGAAGTACACAGTATACACCACATCTTCATACAATACCTGACGGAAAATGCTGTATGGGGTATGGTTTTTAATAATACTAAAAATGTATAGAAAATATAAAAGTAATCAACAATAAGACACATTGGAATACCTCAGTGTAGACCCTATATTACTTTATATTATAGAATGCATTCTATTTTGTAAAAAAGAGCAAAAATTTACAAAGTCAGCTAGGAAATGATTTAGTAAACTTTATTAGAATAGACGATAATTTTAATATCAGATGGAAATAACACCTATACCCGTGACTTTCTTGGATTCTCGGTCTACATATCAGACACAATTAGCAAAGAGGATGGGGTACTTTGTTTTAAAGAGAACATGTATACAAAGGATACAATACCCAACCCTCTCAACATAACATGCCGTCTGAGTGGGAGATACGTCATCTACTATAACAACAGAACTCACCGCCCATTTCCTGCGGACTATAGAGACTATGCCGTTTTCACGTTATGTGAACTAGAAGTGTATGGTAAGTAATGGGAGAAAATTAAAAAAACGAAACGGATATTTAACTTTCGATTTGTTAAAAGATATTCTTTATTATTATGTTTCATTTTGAAATGTATACATGTATTTTAACCTTATGGTGTAGATTTATATGCAATAGGGTATGTCAAAATTATCTCGACAAAACTCAAATATTATAATAAAAAAAAAATGTGAAATATTCAATCAGCAGTTCTTTTTTTAGATTTATCCTTTAGATTTTGTAAAAGAAGGAACATTACCACATACAATCTGTAAATGTCAAATAACAACTTTTTAATCAGTTGCCATAATGAGTCATTGATAAGTTACATGTAACATATCTGAAGTACTTCGGATGTTTAACTATGGCCTAAACGGTATGTGCCGCCAATTTATAAAGATGAGTGGAATTATGTAACACTAACTATCAAAAACCAAAAGCTGGCGAAAAAATGCACATATTATGTTAACTCATTGATTCACAACGGCTCGTGTACATTATTTTTAGGATTAATCATCACTTTTTTATCAAAAAGCATTATCTGAGGGAATACAATCATGTAATCGTACTGCAAAGCATTTATTAGTACTGAAGTATAAACATTTTATTACAGAGCTAGATATATTTTGTAAAAGGTTCATTTACACTATCGAAGAAAGCAATGAAATAAAGAATAACTTTAATCTTTTTTCCCCCAAAAACTGTTATCTAACAGTGTAACGATTAGTCAAATTTTAATAACAATTGAAACGTTTAATGGGAGAGTTTCACATAAACGTAGAGTGTTCATTGGGTTTATTTAAATCAAATGTTAGATAAAAGCAGATTTTATAATAAACAGCTAATTTTGATTCTTATTTTAATCAAAATAAACATACTAAATTCATTCATTTTATAACCCCTCATTAGAAAATCAGCATTGTGCGCATGAAATATTTTTGTTCATATATTCATCTACAGGTTGTCCAAATGCTAGCTATTACGGAGATAACTGTTCAACATCTTGCAATCAGAACTGTTTGGAGGGTCGGTGTGACGTTGTAGATGGAACGTGTCTGGGCTGTGTTCCAGGATACACAGGACCCACATGTGATACAGGTTGTAAGAGAAGTTAAAAAGAAAAAAAAAACGTTTTCAACGAACAAAACACGCAGTTAAAAAACATAATATTTTATACTCAATAATTGAATTTCCTTTCTATATTATACTTGAAAGACAGATTTGGAACAATTTATGTTTAATATGTTTAACCTTTAACGTTCAGCTAATTTTACTTTTAAAAAAGAAATATTGTTAAACTTATATAATTATGATTCAAACAGGTTACAAATGTTTATGCCATATTTCTGATGCAAGTGTGAATGACTGTGTGCACGTGTTGCCAAAGTTTTATTTAAAAGAATACGATAAACTTTTATTTTTATTTTTCAAAATGCATATGTCTCTTAACAATTTGTTGCTTTATATGTTTCATATATCTGCTGATTTATATGTTTCTGACGTTCAATTAAATGATTATACGGGTCCTCTATATTCCCTGACTTATACCTGTAGTGACAATACCTCACATCATTAAAATAAAAGTGCAATGGTAAATTATGGACATTTCATATCTTTCATTTTACATTGAAGCATAGTGAGTAAAGTATCAAACCACTTTTCCCTAGGCAGTTACTTTTTAATTGTATTGTTGAACTGTTTTGATTTATATTTCAATTTTATATATGCTAGCTTTTATACCATACACTAATAATGAAATCGTTAATGATGATGTTTTCTCAACGGTATGGGGGACCCTTCAAATGAAACATTTATTTCAAATTCAGCTTTTAATGTACTTATTTGTGTTTTGTTCATAAATATTTGTATCTAGAAGTGTTATATCTTCAACTTTATTTTTTTTTAATCATGATATATTTTCAGTCCTTAAACTGTAAGTACGAGGGTTTTTTTTTTTGGTTTTTTTTTGTTCGTTTTATTGTTTAATCTATTGTCAAAGCAAATCTTCTGGTATTTTTACAATAAAGTCATCTGTTAAAGTTTAGGGAAAAAAGTTTATGTGATTTTATTTCATGCCTGTATTTTAAAAATTCGGTCAAATAGCAACTAAATGCACATTCTAGGCAAATTACAATTGATTAAAAATAGGATATGTATTTATGTTTCGTTCATTATCTTTAGAGATATTTTGTTACATTTTGAACGAAAAAAAATATGGTTTTCGTTGCAGAATGTTAAAACGACTCGTAAAGCTTACATTTTGAAATCTAAAGAAATGAAGGATGCGGTCACCAAGAAAAAGAAATCATTTGACCGGTAATGTAGTTCATGACCATGTTGTAACATTTTCTTCTACATTACGCATATGCACGTATGCATGGAATATATTTAATATAATTTGTTCTATGCATGTTCCGATATTTATTTTTGAATACTATTACCAGTTTCAGAACAAATGGAACAGTGATAAAAGAAATATCGGGGTGTGTGACACATTATCAGAACAGCGAGCGATAAGACGACCGACCCGTTTGCAATTGGAACCATTGGTCAATGAACTTTATAATCGTTGGTTTAATAAAACGCATTAAGATGGGTGTAAAATGTAAACATGTTTGTCTGTAAGATCTTTATTGTATTATAAACTGAAATAAAAGAGTTTGAAGCAATTTATAGGGTTCGCGGGTATGTTAAGGCTGCCCGATTGATTTCACAGCGATGTGTAGAAAGTCACTTGTCTGTACTGTACGATATGACGTCATAGTTAACTTTGACGTCACGATCTGCATTCCTTTCGATCGTTCTTAGGGAATGTATCGTAACGTAATAAGTGAATTTTATTGTGCAATATAAAACCGCTTCATTCCTTTACATAGACGTTGTTGTAAATACTAGTGATACTAAACTCAACATCGCCAATAAGGAGTATCAAAAATCAACAGTTTTAAAGCTTTGTATAAGGTAAATAACTATTTATAAGCTAATGGTTTTGAGACTCCCCCTGCTACGTGTAAACTAATGAATGGTGATATGTATATGCATGTAAAAAACAGCTTGGCGCAAGTGAAAGATCAATACAATCTTAGTATATTTTACATGAAAATAGGAGAGAAAATGAGTACCAATGTGAATCTTGCTGGGGGAAACCTACCAATTGACCCGATTTTGTGTAAATCGAGCTTAAAAGGTAAAAATGTGGCTAATTTCGATGGCAGTGCAAAATGTTTTGACATTTTTTCAAATAAACGAAATATTTATATGAACCCCCAGCAAAAACTGCAAAATACATTACTTATGGAAGGATTTTTCATAAAAATATTTTTGATTAAATGCCATTATTCACTTGCGCCGATGCGATTTATATAGATTATTTACCGTGTTAGGATACGCCTGTCACGTGCTTAAGAAAAATATTCGACGTCACAAAAATGCATCAAATATAGTGTTTGATATCACTGTTAATTTATGTAATAAAAGTTTAAAGAAATTTGATCGGGTAAAGTATTTTTCGATAATTAAAATAGTATCGTTTTTCGGTATAAATTTTGATTCGGACAGCCTTTACATAGCCGCGTTCATAAAATGATAAGCAAACCACAAAAAAGACTTTCTCTATAAAGTCAAATTGTTAATATATTTCTTGTTCTGATTATAATACGGTTATAATAACTTACAAAAAAGGCGAAATTTTGGCGTGCCTAAATTTTTTATACGTTTTTATACGGCGTTTATTGGCAAGAAAAAAGGTTGAAAATAAAACAATGATTTTTTTTTAATACGTCAGACATTAACTGTATTTAAACATAATAAGACGAAGAAAAAATATTATATAAATAGCATTAGAATATTGGATAAACAATGAGTATGTGAGAAGTGAGATAGTGATTATATCCTAAAAAATATACACTGTGTACAGTACAACCCTTGTTTACAATTAAACATTTTTTTGATATAATAAAAACTGTCTTATCTATCTTTAAAATAAAGACGAAAAAAATGTACCCAAATTGATTTTTTTCTCTTCCTTCTTTATAAATAATTCGGATAAAAATATCATGATTATTGTACAAGAAAATACAGTTTCAGAATATATCCATAACAAATAAATTGATATCTAATAATATAATATATGATAATATCTTGCATGCACTCATTGCTAAATTGTAAGAAAGCTATTCGCTAACAACAGTCATGTGGAGAACATGTCTATTCCATACATAGTCAGTATGAAATATTCCTCTCCCGGAGTATAATAACGTCGACCTTATAGATAATTAGTTTGTTTATTGTGGTCATTTATTGTTTGTCATTTATATAAAGACAGGCGGTAAGATATAATCGTAACACGATTTGAAGTTGACCTAAAATGGTTCATACGCGATCAGTGAATTCCTTATGGGACTCGAGCTCTGCTCTAGCCCAGTCTGGGATTTTGACAACGTATTTAACATACTAGGTCAACTTCAAACCATGTAACTAATATTGTCAATCTGAATGCAAACTTCAATGAATAGCGCCTTGTTCATTTGTAGGCCTGTATTTACCGTGTCCACAGAGGTCGCAGAGGCGTGTCTGTGTTTGTTGATGTATGCAAATGTCCTTCTTTTAATAAACGTAAGTACTTGTTCTTCAATTAATTTAAATATACTGTAAACATAGTTATTTTCGACCAGTGTATCTTTGCCTTTTACTTGTAACGTGCAAACAGTTTCGCCCCGTCTTGAATTCGCCCGGACACAATAATGTTTAAAGAGGGATAATTTTGAACATTGGAATTCGGCAATTCTTAAAGTTCCCCACTGAAAGACGGCTAATTTGATAAAAAGGCTGGGCATATATTTCCCTTTATTCAGTATTCATTCATTATAATAACAATATTCAAATTTCAAAAGTTTTCATTAACAGAAACAAAAGACAACCAACAGGGTTATAAACAACACTCTGAACAGGACAGCAAAAAATAAAAATAAATGAGAAAGCGCCTGCATGTTTCAAATGACGAATATTGACAGGCAATTAAATGATTGCTATCGGAAATTTTGACAATCAGCGTTAGTTTTATATAAAAAACATATTTTTTTAAAATGATGAATGCAACCAGGTCAAAAAATGTTTAAAATCAGAAACTCTGGGACTTCATTTGACCTTCGTTTTATGATAAAAATGATTAAACGTTGCAAGCGATATATTATTACCAGCACAACGTACAACTGTTGGCCCCTGAGCTAAGATATAAATAATGCCAAATTCCGCCAATTCTTGCCCCCCCCCCCCCCCCCACACACACACACACATACTAACATTTTAAATAATGAATGTTTTTAAAAACATTAAATAATTCACATAATTTCAAAAATGTATGTTTTTATAAACATCAAATCATCTAGTATATCAATCTTAGAGCTGTTGCACTCAAGTGATTGTCTTGGCCTGTGAGCCTTTTTTATTACAATTTTAAGGGCAGAGATCAACGGAACAAAAGCATTGTACTTAATATTTAAAAGAAATAGGGAAGAAATGATCCACTTAGAGGAAGTATTTACTAATAGAAAACAGAAGATGTATCCTTTCCTGTAACATGACTTCTTATCATCAATTTGCAACTTGACATGTGTAAGTTAAGTCATGCATCCCTTAATGTAATTCTAAAGTTGTTTTTTTTTTTTAAATCAGGGCAAATCGCCAAAAACACACTTTAAGTAAATAGATCCGAACTCATTTATTATAAAAGTATTTTGTATTTTACTTTCCTTTTAATAACATCCATAAAATGGGTTTCATTTGGATGTTCTTGTTTCTGTACCAATTGTTTTGTTTAGGAATCTGTTATGGTAAGTAACTAACGGTGAAGTTATGATATCCAAGTTTTATAACATTTTTAAGTTTTTCATAATTCTTCTTTTTCTACCATTTTTTTCAAAAAGACGAATTGTATGATATTTTACATTTTAATGCATTATCAAAGGTTAAATTCAGAAACAAAATCAACTTTGGGAATCGCCCAGTGACATGATTACTACAAATTATTTTATCTTAAGTTCATTTGGCGTTAATTGGCTATGGTTGCTTTTAGATTTTGGAGCCATCCATCAATTTCTGCTTAACAGGACATCCCTATAGAACGAGCATAACAAATGCTTGAGCCCTGGAAATATATTCTCAACTGCTTGCTCACCTAGTTTATATATAGGAATGCAAATAGCTGTCAATTGATATTGCTATATAATTGTTATTGCTATCAGTAGGGATACACCCACGGACAAGAGCAAATGATTGAAATTATAAATGACTAACTACTGGTATGACTTAATTACATGTCGTCTTAGCGCAGTCATTGCCCCTCTTTTAATACTCAAGGCGACACAAACACAGTGGGTTCAGACAATAGTGTTTAAAATAATTGTTGCAAGAGATACATAATTAAATTATTGCCTAGGTTAGAAGATGGTAATTGTCTGCAATACACAAACCAAGGTTATCGATGCACAGCCCTCAATATTTTATTTATCTTCCACCACACCAAGTGCTGATGCCAAAACCCTATTTGTTCATTTCCTAACCTTTTCTAAAGCAGTTGGGTTCCTATTACCCCTCCATACACCCTGGGGCAAAATCAAGGACAAAACTAAAGTGGTGGATGGCAACAGTCTGGACATAATTTTCCAAGGTTTTGATTATACTAAAGCAAAAATCAATTGATTTTGCATAGGATATTTACTCTCCCTGAAATGTATGACAAAACACGTGTTAAATGATCGACGACCGAACAATCCAGGATCTTATATGATCTAAAAAATGTAATCATGAATAAAAAAATGGGATAAGATGGACACCTGTAATACCTTAAAATTGTTTTAAAGATGAGATACTGTCTTATAGAGTTAAGCAAGCAAAAGTTTTCAATCTACTTACAATTATACTAGATTGCTAACTTGCTCCGAATGTTCAAGCATTAGATGCTGCACATATACGAAATGAATGTGTCTTATACATGTATACCGGAGTGTCAAAACCAAATTTCTCAAGTAGTATATTTAAAAACTGATACTATCTGATATCTAGTCGCAAAACCACCTGCAATATGACCCCCACACTTTGGCCTCAACTGTAAATATAACCTGATAAAACATAAACAACAAACAATTTTGTGAATCGACTTAAGTTGAATGGTTGCCTCCCTACCTACCAACCTGATGAGTCTTTGATAAGTCTTGGAATGCTGAAGGACAATTTTAATTGTGTTGTTTAGTGGAGAAAATGCACTATTGTGCACTTGTATAGCTTGCCTGTTATCCTGCTTTTTGTTTTGTACTAACTCATACATTCTGAAACATCCGAAGAATATTATAACAAATTTAGCTGTTTAAAAGTGTAGATTCATAATATAAATAACAAATGCTTGAAGTGCCTGAACCTTGGTAGTTAAAATCTACAAAGTAATATATTTTCTAGTGTCATTGAAGGGATTGCTGCGGCTCAGGCCCAGTAAAAACATTGCGTGTTGTCTGAAATTCCATGTAATTTACAGTTGAAAGAAATGCCCGAAATATAAGTTTAAACTTTGTTGGCTGATAATATTTTAAGTGATAGATATGACACAAAAGTGACTTCATCTGACTAGGATGAGGGTTAGATTGGCCGACATTGATAGAGTTGACAAAACAAATGAAACGCATTAACTTCAGTATCATCAGTTTGCAGGTATTTTTTTCACAAAGCATAACTTAGAAGTTCCTGGGAGTCAGGCTGTAAATCAAATGCGGAAATGATGCGGGAATAGCTGATATCCAGATGTTTGCTTCTAACAAACTGGCCCTTAAGCGGTTCTATTGCTGTTTAGAAAGAGAATATGTTTTTTACTTTAAATAACCCTGCGATATGCTTAGCTCTAAACTGAGTATGGTGCAACACACGTTATAAAACCTATCGCCTAAGCAACATCATTACTCTTTTGGACTAGAGTGTCTTCAAATTAACTGATGATTCAAAATATTCTTCATTATCAGTATGAATTATTACCCGACAAATTACTGCTGTAAATTGTAAAAGCCATGGTTAAACATAAACGGGAACTAGCTCCAAAATGTTATTTTTGAAGAAAAAAAAATATCTGATGCATTCTAATTGTCATGAAACCCAAGTATGCCCAAAGAGGACTTGATTGATTCACATCCTAAATCAGCAGTACCTGTACTTTTTGTATATTCCTTGGGATCGGATCAAAATCATTGGACCAATTGACCAATTTACATGATGTTACCACATTAAATTTCTCCAAAAACATTAGACAAGAGTTAATATCCTTTCTCATTCATCAGTAACTCTACGCCCGTGATAATGACGCGAAAACCAACAGGATATATACATTGTAAAACAACCTTCTAAAGAATGTCTTGTCAGCTGGGATAGCACGAATTTAGAAGTTCAGAAACTAATTAATTTTTTGAAGCTCTAGTAAAATAACGTTTTTGTAATATATGTAACCACTTGGATTTTTACTGATCAATCTTATCTAAGGGAATCTTAACAGTCATGCAAGATGTGTTAATTTCTAAGCCAATGTACACTTAACATAAATAAAATATGCAATCTTAGAATATTAGCAACTTGGATATTGAGGGGTAAACATATAAACAAACAAGAAAAAATATTACAAGAATTAAAAATGTTTTATAAACAACTGTATGCAAACAAAGATCAAGATCTTGATTATGTAAACCTAGAAGATTTACTACAAAATGTAGAGGTCTCCAAAATAAATAATAGAGTAAAAGAAATCTTAGATGCTGAAGTTACAAATTACGAGGTGTTTATTTTTTTTTTTTGGACTGATATTGATTCTTCTATTCTCAAATATTTTAATTATAGTTATGAAATGGGACAGTTATCTTATAATCAAATGCCAGAAATTATATTTATTCTACCAAAAGGCAATAAGCGAAGGGAATTTCTAATTTCTAAAAAAAAAAAAAAATGGCGACCATCATCTTATTGAATATTGTATATAGACTTCTATCTAGTGTCTTCGCCAACCGAATGAAACCAACTCTAACGAAAATAATTCATGAAAATCAAAAGAGTTTTTTGTTCTGGTAGATACATGTACATAGGTAAAAACTCTAGGTTATTATATGGTATTATGCACTATTGTAAGGAAAATAATAATCCTGGTCTTATTCTTGTGGTCGAATTCAAAAAAGCGTTTGATTCCATTTATTGGAAATTTATTTTCAAAGTATTGCATTTTTTTTTTAACTTTAGTGAGACTTTTATAAAGTGGATAACGATTTGGTTTAAAGAGCATAAGATATGTGTTATTCAAAATGGTATTTTTCTGATTTTTTTCCCCATATGGGACGAGGTTGTAGACAAGGGGACCCGATCTCACCGTATTTGTTCTTACTTTGCGAAGAAATAATGGGAATAATGATTAGAAATAATAATCTAATTAAGGGAATTGTTATTGAAGATAATGAATACAAACTATTACAGTATGCTGATGATACAGTCTTATTCATGGATAGGTCAGAGGACTCAGTCAAATCAACTTTATCTTTAGTCAACCAGTATTCCAAATTTTCTGGATTGAAACCAAACTATGATAAAACACAATGTACTAATATTGACTCTTCTTTTCATACTGGTAATACCTTGTGTGAAAAATATAAAAACCTAATGTGATCACATGAACCATTTACATTCTTAGGTATTACATATTGCATAGACTTAGATACAAATACTGCGTTTGATTTAAACTTTTTTGCCAAAGATTAAATCAGTAAAAATTAATATCATCATGGTCAAGAAGGACTTTATTTACTGCAGGCCGCATAACAGTAGTAAAGACTTTGCTAATACCCAAATTCAGTCATTTATTGATAACGCTACCAAGCTCGTCTGAAGAAAAACTATAAAAAAAAAAGGACTTATTGTTTAACTATGTATGGAATAACAAATCAGCAAGGGTAGCTAAAAATATTATAATTCCTGTAGTTTAGCCTGGAAGCATTTAATAAAGGATTTAATTCCAGACATTAATGATCTAGCTATATATGGTAGATATTTTTATTGAAAACTTAAAAAAGATGTCAAGAATGCTTTTTGGAATGATGTTTTTTTAGCTCTATCTGATTTAAGAGTATGCAGCGATAATCAGACATCTGTTTTGAGTCCAGTATGGTATACATGTAGCCACACATCAGCCAAGCAATTCCCGAAACATCACAACCGTGAAAACCATATTGTGATAAATATACTACCTTTAGGTTTACATCAACACTGATTATTTTTTAGGGGGGGGGTTGTAGCTTTGTTTGAATTCGACAAATCTAGTTATTCCTAGACTTAACAAACAATCGAAGTGAACACGAAGAAGTTGTTCATCATATTTTATATGTAATTT
The DNA here is from genome assembly GCA_016163765.1 of Magallana hongkongensis. NCBI lineage: Eukaryota > Metazoa > Mollusca > Bivalvia > Ostreida > Ostreidae > Magallana > Magallana hongkongensis. The sequence goes on from WFKH01011926.1 coordinate 20,676,141, forward strand.
ATTTCCATGGCGACGATATCGTTGGTCAAGAGCCTGGACAGTTTTGTAAAAGACAGTCATGTTCAGAAATAGCACATTGCATTCCGATTATATGTGTGTATTTTTCCTTGAAATGCCTTTTTTAGCACTTGAAACACAACCCTCCTAAAATCAATACAATAAATACCGTTCTTGCCTCTATATTAGATTGATTTGGTATTGTACATGTTTTTAATCTACATTGAACACCTGAATGGCTTCTGTAGACCATCGATATTTTGAGTGTTATAAAATTTGTGTATAATTGTTGAACAGATAATACATGATATAAATGTGATACATGATATACATGTGTATCATATACACCGTACCAAAAATACCTACTTACTTATTACGTGATCTTTGATTGACAAAAAAAGAAATGTAAAAAACAATCAACCCCCGCCTCGAAACAATCCTAAACAATACAAAAAAAACCAAAAAACTCCGCTTGTTTGGCGTAACGCCGTACAAAAATATATATCTAAAGAATAAACATACTGTACATAAATTTAATATCAACAGAAAAATAACCAGGAGGGCAAATTTAGAAGAAAATTTTTGTGATTGATAATGCAAATATAAATGAACAGTTCACGTATGTCAATACACATCTTTCATTATTGGAACAGTTTGACACTCGATCATTGCAGAAGTGTTTTGTTACAGAACTCGCTGACGTGTGTTATGTATTTACCTCCTGCATATGTGCATGAATACACGATCTGCAAACATTCAATGAATACTGATTTTTTAAGGAATAAGGAATCATATTATGAGTATTATGAGGTGATAATTTCGGTCGGGGCGTGGTCAAATCAAATAAGCCCGAAGGGCATTATGATAGATTTGACCACGCTCTCGCCGAAATTATCACCTCATATTATTCAAAGAATGATTCCTTATTACTTATATTTATATTATTTCCAATTTTTCACTTTAAAACAACATTATTTTAAACCACTATTTTTTATGTAGTACATGCAATGTATAACTACGCGGCGCAGCCAAAACCGTTTTTCGGCTCTGCTTTATATTTTTCTGACACCCATTTCGTGTCACTCATGCTTTATGAAGTTATTGGGTTTTAGGGTTCAAAATTGACTTGTAATGTTATCACAAAGACAGCTGAAAATGTAAATATATGCTAATAATAATCTATTTGAAAAAAAAAATACTTTAATTCAATTTAGTTTATTATTACTGTCTTCCATTATATAATCTGGAGAGAGAGAGAGAGAGAGAGAGAGAGAGAGAGAGAGAGAGAGAGAGAGAGATAGTTCCATAGGGGAGACCGTTAACTTCTAAATGAATTTGTCTTCAATAAAAACATAATTATAGTTGGACATAGATTACTCTCGACCCCGTTTTTCTTTTTGTGGGGAAAAACAATTATAAAAAAATGATTATTTCACCAACATTGCCATGCCTTTATTTAAAAAAAAAATGTCATCAATTACATGACATTATACCTTGCTTGATGAATATTCATGAGAATTATCATTAAATATTATAAATACTGTCATAATAAACCTTTTTTTTCTCTTTTACTTTTCTTCTAATGACATATCATAAATACTGTCATAATAAACCTTTTTTTCTCTTTTACTGTTCTTCTAATGAAGAAGTCCAATTTGCCGTCAGTATTAATATCAGTGCGATTATTGCAAATGAATCAACGCAAAACGAAGACATGAAAACATCGGTAAGTCACTTATAATGACATCACCAGACGAAAACTATTCAGCTAGAAACATTTTTCTTCGAAAAAAAATGCAAAATACTGTCACTGGTGATAATAAAAAAACTAATTGTGAAGTATTTATGTTACATGTATTTATGTTTGCTTATAGGGCTAATTTTACTTTAACACCCTGTGTCAATGACCTCCTTTTAATAGTTAAAAACAAATTCATAAAAATTGTGATTTCCTGGATTTTGATCATGTGACTTTTGTTGATTGCAAGACAGTATGAGAGAATACCGTACATACTCGATTTTTTTCGAGTGTCACAAAATCTGGCACATTGAAGAAAATGTTAAGGCCTTATTGTTTATTGCACTAGTAATTTTTTTGCGATTTAAAATTGTTTGCGTGTTAATTTTTTTGCATAGTACGCGAAAAATATATCAGTTTTGATGTGTGCCCCTAAAACCCATTTTTTTCTTTTTAGAAGGTTGAAATATTCTAATCAGTGGTTTTAGATAAAGTTTTCTAAGTCGAAATCCAAAAGAGAAATTTAAACGTTTATAATTTTTATATAATGTTATTTATGTCGTATCACATGTGATATTTTCATCTGAAGGAATGATTGAAATAAAAGCAACAT
>WFKH01011926.1:20683055-20703782 GCA_016163765.1 Magallana hongkongensis
TGAAAAAAAAAACTATATACATAAAATATACAGATGTTTTCATAATTTCATAAACATAATGCAATAAAGTATGACTAAATCATTACCGGTCAAATAAGTTCTTTTTCATGGTGAAATCATCCTTCCTCACTCAAGATTTTAGAATTTAAACCCCTCCGTGTAGTTTTGTTGTGCAGAAGAAGCTTTGTTTCTTTTCTTTTTTCAGATCAAAATGAAGTTAGATCTATATTGAAAGAAACATATAAACATATTTCTTATTATTCAATCTTGACATCTGTTAAATATACACTTCACATGCTACACCAAAAACAATGTGGCTGTTATTTGAAAGTACTATAACAACTAAAAGTAAAATGAAAAAAAGTATTTTTTTTTTTTTTTATCTTTAATTCAATAGATCCATTTAATGGTAAAACAAATCCGAACATTGCTCATATTGAAGTGATGGTACCGAATTACTTAATTGTTGTCAATAATTACAAAGAAAAACTTAAAAAAGAACAATGATAAATTTAGAATGCATCCATATATTTTAAATCGATTGTTTTAGAAAATTTACATAATTTTTGTTTTAAAAAAAACAAAACAAAACATTGGCCAATTTTAGATATGTGATCAATGCAATAACACTAATTTTGATAATTAAGAAATTTATACTTACAGTTTTATGGCTAAAAATCAATCATAATTTTATAAAAATTATTGCATTTAAGATATAAAGCCTTTAGGATCAGTTAAAAATAGTTGCAAATATAATATCATAACTATTTTGCATATTAACAAAATAAAAATAGAAAATTTTAAATTCAAATTTTTGAATACAACATAATTTTAAAAATATATTCGCATAAGAAGTAAAAGGAAATACAACTGCCTATTCAAACTTGGGATCTGCGAAAAAGTTGTTTAATACTTACTGCGCTACAATTTTTTTTTAAACAATTTACCATTGCAGTTAAATTTTAATGTTGTGACGTATTGTCAATTTTGGTATAGGTATACGTAATAGGGTTATTAAAGACCCGTAGCATCCGAATTCAACTGAATGGCAGAAACATAAAAAAGCAGCAACAAATTGTAAGTACACAAAAAACATTTTTTTTAAATGTCAGTAGAAACGTTTAACGTAATTTATTATTTCAGCGACACATACTCACTGTCATTCACACATACATAAGAAACATGGTATAAATTTATATACATGTAACATGTTTGAGCAATAATTACATAAGTGTAAGATTACTTCAATTATTTTACGTTTGAAATAAAGCAAAACTTGAATGTTAAAAAATAATTTATTTCAAGTTTGTTTGAATTATAATATTAAAAAATAAATCAAATTATTGAATATATCATAATTATCATAAATTGTTGTGTTTTCAATAAAATCTGTATCACACCTGTATTACACGTCGATCCTTTGTATCCTGGAATACAGTCTAGGCACGTTCCATCTACGATGTCACACCTTCCCTCTAAACAGTTCTGATGGCAAGGTGTTGAACAGTTTTCTCCGTAATAGCTCGCATTCGGACACCCTGTCAACGAGTAATAATATAAAATAAATAAATAAAAAAATAGAATTTTTATTTAAAATGAAACAAAAATTAAAACAATGGATTTCATAAACGTTGACTATGCATGTTCCTGATACTTTAAAAAGTAACATTTACTAAGTCAGAGGTATGCATGAGCCTTTCGCAAAAATTATCTAGCTGTGTAATTAAAATTCTATACTAAAGCCACAATAAACGTTACCTAGTAAGACCGTTTTCTCATATAATAATAATCAATAAAAAAAAGTTGTTAGTATTCTTAAGGAGGATAAATATAAGCCATAATGAATTAAAGAGTAATTTTGTTCTAGTATTTAATTTTGTAACAATATTTATGTGATGCCTTATTGCATTTTACACAACATCAGAGAGTTAAAACATAAAAATAAGTGCATCTGGTGACCCTCTCAGGTAAAAGTGAAACAGAATACATGTAAAGAAAAAAATCACTTTACAAAATGCACAGTTTAATATCTATATTTGTTGATAAAAGTCCTTATATCAAATTACCATATACTTCTACTTCACATAGCTCATTATAGGCGTAAGAGCTATATCCTGAAGGATACGGAGGGTGTGTCCTGTTGTTGTAGTAGATGACATATCTCCCATTCAGATGACATGATATGTTAAGAGGGTTAGGTATTGTCTCCCTTGTATAAACTGTGTCCTTAAAACAAAGTACCCCGTCCTCCTTGGTAGTTGTGTTTGATATGTAGAGCGAAAATCCAAGAAAATTGGTGGTCAAGGTGTTATTCCTATCTGAATAAAAAAATCTTATCGTCAATACTTATAGAATTCATAAAAACAATTTCCATTCGACCTTTAAAGTTGTGCTGATTTTTGCCTTTATGATAATAGTCTCAGAAATAAAGCAAAATTGTGTCTTAACTTATTCATCAAAATGCATTTTATAATTGATTACTTTTATATTTTTATGAATTTATAGCATTTTCAAATCCATACCCCAGACAACATTGTTCGTTGCGTATTGAATAAAGATGTGATGTATACTGAGTACTCCTCCTAGATCTACCCGCCATTCTGCTGTTAAATATCCGGAAGCGGATAACGTACACTGCCCTCCGTAAACATCCAAATCTAATTTATGTCCGTCTACAGCACGACCCGCTCCAAATATTCCACTAAATGGATAGTAAGGATTCTGCTGCCATGCAGGTTTATTCAATGCAATATTTTCTATAATGGATAGCCATATCTCAATGATAACATGAACGTCAAAAGTCAAACAAAAACATAACTGTGAATTTGGAACAGGTGTTAAAAGTAATTTATGCGCAAGCGGAGTTTTAGGATGACGTTTACTCAGATTAAAAAAAAAAATCAATCATAATAAAAAAAAACCACACATCTATTCTAGGTTATAGATCTTTAATTGTAATGTTTTTTTTTGTTTTTTGTTTTGTTTTGTTTTGTTTTTTTCAAACCAGTAGGTCAATTATCTATATTTAGGGTAGATTACCAGTGCAAATTAACAAGGAGGATCTACTGGTTTGCTTTAAAATTTATGAAATCAATAAAATTTAGAAGAAAACAATCACAAGCATTGTAACCGTAAATTTTCGCCTCGTAAAAAAGTGTCGTTAAAAAAAATTAAAAAAAGCCATGAAAACTACGAATGTTGTCATTGTAAAGGAAGAAAAAAAATATTTTGTTATTGACAGTTTTCAATGACTAGGTCACCCCTGCGAACGTTATTGTCATTTAAATTTAGACCACGTGGTTTTATTTGACCCTTTCAGTTTCGCAGTAAAAACCGTGCCTCGTGTTTATAGTCTATTTATTTGTAGTCAAATATAAAATATAGGCGTTTATTGATTTTAAACTTTATCTCCATTAATTGGTGGATAAAATGAGTTGTAGAAATAAATGTGACAATAGAAAATATAGGGTTTTTTCTGCTCTTGCAACAGCTAACATGTTTAGTACCGATTCCCCGTAAGGAATAATTGTCGATCCGCGCCTGACCTAGTAATAGCATCAATAGTGAAACAGACTATACTTTTTTATGCAGAATGTTCCTTGAAATTGGCTCGATATACTAAGTTTTAATTCAAAACCCATTCATTTTTTAAAAAAGCATGTTAATGCACACCAAAAGCATCAAACATGACTATGATTTTATTAAGCAATTCAATGTTTATAGTTTCAACCACGTGTAGAGTGGTTAAACACGAACGATAACTCTGTTCTGAATATCGTCGTTTAGTTTAAATAACCGCTAGATGATGAAATAATACCAATATCTTGATATATTTTCATGTTTTAACATGAATCAAAGTAGGTTATGATATGAAAAACGACCAGTACTTACGTACTTTGATATTAGCCGAACACTTATACTTCCGCTCGAAATTTCACAGGAACTGAACAAATCTCGGGAAAGTCACGTGAACTTTCATTCGAGCACCTCTGGATTTATTTCATACTTAGAAACGATAAAGAAAATATTCCTAACACATTCGCAGGGGTGTAGGTTACGTGTTAAATGGATTTAAATCTTCGTCGACAATCCGAATTTAAATTATCTAGGTTACTGTGTTTTACGGATTTAGAGCATTTCCAATGATGATCATATATCCATGGAACTATAACGATTTTTCATATATCAAGGATAACCGTCTTAATGATACGGTTTGAATAAGCAGATAGCATCATACGCTTTTACATGTAACACTTTGCTGTATTTAGATCACATAATGCTGACCTCACAATATTAACTTTTTTACATTTCCTTGTTATTCATTTATAATCAAAGGTATTTCTATTTACCTCATCATCATTTTACATTTTTGAAACTATTTCTTCTAACTTGCAAAAAAAAAATATTTAACACATGTCATTATTATCCCCATAATTTAGATAAAAATGAAGACGATCTAAGATATTTAATAAAAGAATGACTCAAATGTATGTCGAGAAATTGAATAATGATGTTTTAAACTAATTTAATTCCAAGTTCATCTCTTACGCTTGATAAAGGATTTACTTTACAACATATACCGTATTGTGCTAAACTTTATTAAACTTATAAATGCATATACAGTGTAAGTTGCAAAATTTGTAACAACTCTTAACATACGTTTGTTGTGCTTCTTTTTTGTAAAGTATCTATTCAATTTCTAAGGAATTATAACCTTAATTGTAGCAAACCCAGACACTAGCAGCTACGTATCATTTGCATAAAAAACATGGCGCGACCGAATATGGAATCCTTGATTTTCCCAACAAATTCATTCATTAATTAATAATAAGTATAAAATAAAACAATGCTTTCGTGATCAATAAAACTGATTAGAATTTCATATTTCATCTTATATTTGTCTGATCCCAAACCAGCACAAAACCGTTTAGCCTTCTACCTGCAATTCATAGTGTTTCCTCGCCTAGAGCATTCCTAGGCAATTGTTTTTGTTGCATCGTTTACTATTATAGTTTTTGTACACATATTTCCATGAATCCTGTGTCAACCAATACACTTCGATCGGTTACAAATTGAATCAATTAATGTCAAAATGACTTGTCAACATAATAAATTTAGTAGAATCCCTAATGCATATTCTGAACACCAGAAAGAAAGGCATTTAAACAAAACATATCTACATGTAAGGTTTTGGTAACTGGTCAATTTTTTTTAAAATTGACAAAGAGATGCTACACAAACAAAATCAATTAAAAGTTAATAATAAAAAAAATAATAACATGTATTGTAGTTTTACTTACCGTACGTTTTTGCAATGTTAAATAAATGCCAAAAATGTATGACAAACAACGCCATGAAATGCATAATTACGATGATTGGACAAAATAAAAATATACTTCGTAGACTACTGATCAGTTTCCAATAACTAGGTAAAACGTGTTTGATAGTTTAAATCGTTTTAAAAGGATGAGCATTAACCCATAGAATGATCACTGCAAATGATAAGATCTTTGTAATGATACCAATATTAAAGGACCAGCTCTTTAATTCTTAAAGAAAAAAAGAGGTCCAAAGTCTTATCAAAATATCATCAATACTACGCTAATCCGATAAACATTTTTAAAGCAAATATTGAAGTTGTTCCATTTGTTCTTCAATTGATCGATTCATACCGTATACATAAAGGCATTTAAGTCGTCAAACCTTTGTTGCTCGCAACGATATTTATTATGTTTATCATCCTCTGTACGTGTTCGTTTTCAGCTTTATCCCGTGTCTTGTTAAATCTAAATCATACTATTTTGGCAATTTAGTCTTAAGTAACATTTTTTTACATTCTTAGTAAACTTTATTTGGTATTATGAAATACATTATTTTATATATAGTAATGACAAAATGTCACTATCATTTTTTTTTTATGTGAATTAAGTATTTTGAAAATAAAAACGGTTGATGCCTTTGCAAGACCTAAGGGGGATGTGCGGCCATCTTGTACATTTGAGAATAAGAATGTAAACATTTCTTGAACTGGCTTGTTTCTGCCCGAAACTGACCAAAAATGTTGCCAAAAGATATAAAAGCAATAAATATGAAGTCCTGCATACCATGTTGTTTGAAAAGTATGCATACAAGAACAGGACAATGCCTTTTTAATCACTTGGAACAGCTGTGGAACTGCGCAGCTACAGACTTATTTTGAAGATTTAAAAATCTAAAAAATATGAAGGGGGTTCATTGGTATCCTCTCTACAACCATTTGTTGAGAAAAGGTTTGAATCTTGCACATTTATGTTGTAACTTTGCCTCAAAGTAGGGTACCCTATTTTTATCAGTCGGCATGTCAAACACATCGAACGTGTACATTTAACGTTTTAGAAAAAAAAAAAAATACATGCTCTAAAACATTATTTCATGATGAATCAAAACAAGCTTAATAATTAGGATTTACTAGTATAATAATTGTTTTTTTTTTTAATTATGTTACGTTTATCTATTAGATACATTTTTTCATGTTATTAAATTGATTGATCCGCCCCTCTCAACACATAAAATGCGTCAAAATGTCCAGTATGACGTCACGTCGAAAAGTGCATTGCGATCAGTCAGTTGTTTATATTTTACATTGTAGGACTTATTTCACTACAAAGTTGCACCCAGAGATAACTTTTAATGTAGTTTAATGTATTCGTACAGATAACAAACGCGATTTGCTTTGTTTTTTTTTTTGAGGATTTAAGATGACTTCTTGCTTTGTGTGATGTCATAGTTAACATTTCTCATACTTTCTGGTCAGCGAGATCACAAAGTAAGCCTTAATAGTGCTTTATAATTTTTTTAAGCCGACATACACGTTAAAAAAAATATACAAATAGAATTGTTCTGTACATTTATCTATTGTGACACACTATTTACGTTTCACAACCTATCGCTGCGGGCCTTCGGCAAATTCAGTTCAATTTATTTTGCAAATCAAGTCCAAAAGTTTCTTTCGAAAAGCGTCATCAAAAAATAGGAAAGGATTAACAATGGCATTTATAAAGTATAACTAAAGATCCCTGCTCATGCAATAAAGATCTTCAAATGATATGCCTTGATTTGGCATTTGATAAATTTTGATGACTGCATGTTTTTTTTTTTTAATTTTAAAATTTTCAGTTCATGATAACTTGGACTAAATACCGGTATATCTTTGATCTACCATGTTCATGATTAATTGCAATTCCAAAAAGACTCAATTATATACCTGACAATGATTATAGATAATGACCTAACACATATCTATTTGTTCTATATGTATGTTCTTTCAGATGAATTTCAAGAAACTGATTAACATTAACTGACAAGAGGAGACAATGAGAACCCAACATCATTCTTCATCTCTGGTGAAGGGGAGAGTTGCTAAATTTGGGCGCACAGCAAAATTCAAGCAAAACAAAGAAAAAGACGGATCTATAAATGCGGTGTTGGCTTCCCAGTTCAGCACTTTTAAAGAGGGACAAACATTGCACGTTTGCAACTTCTAAATGGAAGCAGGGCATCTAAAATATGCTGGAATCCTCATCTTAATGGCCTTAACACCATTTTCATGGTTAGTAAATACAACTAAATTTAATTACGATATTCCCCGTGGTTTTCTTGTTTAAGTATGAACTAATTATACTCATGCTCGGAAGGAGAGGGAGTATATTGTTTTACCCTTGTGCGTCTGTTTGTCTATAACACACATTTTGTCAAAGATATCTCTGCAACGAAATTTTAACTCAGTCTTTGTTAAGGCATGCCATATGGTAGGATTCATTTTTCAAAATATTTGATGTCAACTTCCCGTTACTTGTAATGTTAACTTTGTTTTTTTGTATACACATCAGAGCAGGGGTATCACTACTGAGCATTGACTCACAGATATCTTGTTGTCATATCTTTAATGATATAGTAAATATTCTTGTTCTAAATGCAATTATAAACTGAAGAATTTTGGAGAAAAAAAAACAAACTTTCATTTACAGTTCAATCACTTCATTTTCCATTAATTGTATGTAATATACCGAAATAACCTTACAAATATTGATAATTCATATCGTGTGATCTTCTTATATATCTCATCCTTTATTTGCAAAATACATGTATACTTTTGAAAATAAATTATTTAAGGTAAAACACACATACATTCAAAATATTTTATAGATTAATTCTATTTTTAAATCCATGTTTTCTGTATTGGAGGTCAAGTATATTGTAATGAAATATTGCTTGATAACATATCCATTATTTATTTTTTATTAACACATTTCAGAATATCCTGCTGAAAAAGACAGTTGTCATTGGTATAATGGATGCAAGACAACACTAGTGAATTGAAATTGTTGTTACCACAAATGGCACACTCCAGGATTACACGCTTTCCAAAAACACATTTACGGCATGCAGCTATAAAGGGATTCTTTGGAAGCCTATGTTCTGTAATGGGGGAAGTTCTCTTGAAGATTCCATTAGTATTAAAATAAAATCTTAAAAGTTAAAAGTTCAAATGTCTTCAGTACTAGAGACCTGTGATTTGACAGTACAACATGGAGCAATTGTAAAGGACACATAATTTGTACATTATTGAATATCAATCTATAGCTATCCATAAATTACTGGGCTTTTACATTGTATTGTAATTCTTAACATTTGCATATATGTTTGATCTTTGTAAAATATGTTTGGTGTACAGTACAGTAAGTAAATTCATTCTTTCTAAGTTTTAAACATTTGTCAACAAAATGTATGAACTGCAATCTGAGGATCATTTAGAAGTCTGCAATTCTCCACATACTGTAAACGTACTACATTTGGCTGTGTATTCTATTTAGCGCTTTTGGCAGAATGCAGCTTCTGCTAAATCAAGTACATCGCTAAATGCCATGCATATATGTATAAGAATAGTTACATTCAGGAATAAGCTAATTCAAATCCACGCCAACTTGTTCAAAAACTAATTTCCGCCAAATATCGTACACGCCAAATATAATACGTTTACAGTATAAAATGACTTTGAAATCATCCTGTTACTGTGAAACTTGAGAATATATTAAGAAAACTTCAAAATCTCTTTATTGATTACCTTTTTTACTACACATTGTCCAGATATTTTGTGTATTATTCTGTAAAGCTGATTTCTCAATGGCTATTACTTCTCATGTAAGCAAAGTGACACACAGACTACTTGATTGTGTAAAATATTGTAATCAAGTGATGTACAAATGTAACTTCTGTATTTTGGTGAAACATTATTGTAAAGAATAAAATACTGCAGTTTCAGAAGTTCAGTTTACTAAATTCTAATACTATAATATTCTTTCATCATTTTGAAGTCAAAATGAACATTTTTAATTAATCGGCATAATAAATGAAAATGTATACCTGTAATTTCAACTTGCATATCAGTATCAACTGTTATACGAATGTACTTAACAAAATAAATGTTTTGATGTTTAAATTGCTTTTCTCATTTAATCTTTATTTAAGGCATGATCCAGACTAATATGGTGCAGTAACTGAATATTTCCACATTTACTACATGTATATACCCTAATTGACATATTAGAATAGTGTTTTCTGTTATCAAACTAATTCTTAAGGAGAAAATAGTTATAATAACACTATGACATTGACAACTTGCAATCATGCTTCCGCCTATCAGTACTTTCAGTACTTTGATTATTATATTTCAGTTAATATTTTCTGTGTAAAATTACTACGAATAAACATGTTTTTCTATCTAACCGTGAAATAGTTTCCGTGCTATCTGCTCATGATGAATAGTCATCGAAACTCTTCACCGGCGGCATTTGATTTCCCTCATTTTTGAACTTGGAACACCTCTGGTGTAATCCGATTCGCTACGTTAAATTCAAAGTCCGATAACTCTAATTTGTTTATCATCAACAAAATCTGCATCGCTGACAAATCAAGTTCTCTTCGGTATAATAAAATACCTATTTACTGACTATTCGGACGATAGCGAGTTTATTGTCCCGCGAGACAGCAACTATTTTCCTCGGCTTTGCCTTGTAAAATAGTTGCTGTTTCGTGGGGCAATAAACTTGCTATCGCCCTTAAAGCCAGTAAATAGATAAATAATATTTGCTTTCTTAAGTGAAAATCTACACAATGAATTAACGTGAAAGTAACGGGATTACACGAATTAACACTCTAATTTTGCATGTTTAATGAACGGTTTTTTTACTGCGCTGAATGTATTCAGATTCAATTTATTTCAAACGAGAATCTTTTATTTAAAGATCAGAGTATAATAAGATTCCCTGCATTAATAGTGTGTTCTTTTGATCAGAATGTTAAACACATCAACAGGAACGTTACGTCTGGAGTTTTGGTTGAAAATATGACAAGATGGTCACACACAAAAAAATAATTATCCTCTCTGTTTTTTGTTGTTTATCATTATTTGCAACATTTCAATCAAGTTTATCGTAAAGTGAACGTTGACTGAATTCTCCCAATTCCTGATATTCACTATTTTCGATTGCCTTGTTATATACATGTTTTGGACTTTTGAACGTGTTCTCGTATATGTTTTCTATACAGTCTTGTTTACGCTTTTGTTCATTCACTTTTTTCTTTCTGTTTCTGTAAAGAAATGATTGTAAAATATGAATAATTGAATATGATGCATTCTGTAAAAGAATGATTTAAGATGCTTTTATACACATTGAAAAACAACCATACCTAATATAAAGTTTTTATTGTTTTGAGGGTTTTATACCAACCTTACTATCAAAACCATGATAACAACGATGCTGATGCAGAACAACGCAGCCAAGGTGTAAAGAAGAGGTTCTTGTATATTATTTGATTTGGTTGTCGGAATTGAATATTGTGCTACAACTGAATCATTATCATATATTACAATATTGATAAAATAGTGCAATGGGTCATTGTTATGTCAAATTGTATACATTTTACAATTGGTCGTTTTATGCATTTCGCAATATACTCATTAGGCAAATGCTTTACCTGTATCACATCTGTCACCTTGGAATCCAAGAATACACTCACGTGGGCAATAACCAGTTACGTGATGGCATTGCTCTCCATACAAGTATGAACAGTTTCCACACGACATTGAGCAATTCGCTCCATATGTATTGTTTCCACAAACTACATGTACAAAATACATAAACAACTAAATGGTTTACTGTTGAAAATGATGTTTTCGTGCGTTAAACTATATTGAATTTTATTAAAAAAGGATCGAGCAAATTCTGTTTACTTTAATAAAACCAACTGTATATGCTAGTGTTTGTACGGAATCAGATGAAATTCTTTCGTACGAAAGTTTGACAAGAAGACTTGGTTTATAGTTTAATTTAAATGTGATTGCATGCTACTTTTGACCAAAAAAAAATGCTTACTCCGTTTGCACTGACTTCCGGTATAGCCAGGGTCGCATCCGTAAAGGCACAAACCAGTAATATGATGACATTGTTTTGTCTTATTGCAGTGTCCACAAGACTGAGAACAATCTAATCCATATTTAGAATCGATGCATTCTACAAATTATCATGCACAGTATTGAAAGGAAAACAATTTCTTAATAAAATGTATCACACTATTAATGAGCTATATAGAATCAAAATAAGGGGAAAAAAACTTGAAGTATTTTTTTTTAAATTATATCACTTCTAGACAAATATTATTTTATTAATGTTCCAGTACTGTAAGAAAAATACCACAAAAAAATCCATAAAAACTTTATTAACAGTTTTATCATTCAATGTTTACAACCATCACAGTTCGGTATTTTCCAACCGCTTTGGCATCTTCCTTCACATCGCCCTGTTTCTTTGTCACATACTCCGGGAACTTCACAGTTAACGCTGCATTGGTACTGACAGTTGTATCCATAGAAACCACTTGGGCAGGCTTGAAATAGAACAGCGACTAAGTAAAAGCTAACATGTATCAACAAATATCTGTTATTTAATGTCAACGCTGTCTATTTTCTACAATACTATCTTCTTCTAACTATATTTTGGCATAGTAATTAGTTGTGTTTAACGTCATATACAGTAAATTCTAAACCTGTATCGCATTTGACGCCATACACTCCCCTGTCACATCCGTTTGGGCAACTTCCGCTCACGTGGTTACACTGTTTTCTATCTCTACAGTGTCCACACGTTGTTCTACACTCTAATCCGTAAGTGTTGTTCATGCATTCTGCAATTTATATTAAACCTATGGCAAGTCACTTAAAGATTTATATTAACTCAGCAGATTTCACACATTGATGCAACAAATATAATGCAAGATTATTTCTCTGGCTTTGTAAACAACTCTGTTCCATCATTGATTTTGACTTATTAAACGAAATTGGACAACTTTTCGTGTACAGTTGCTGCTATAATTGTGTTGAAAAATCAATCAGATTATCTTGTTGAATGTTGATAAAACTTGCACCTATGAAGTGTTGTTTAGCGTTTAAAGATTACATACAGATCATTATATATGCATGATATCGTGTACACTCTATACATTCCTTTTTATACCGAACTATGATTAATTGATCTATGACCAATTTGGTCCTAGCGTAAATTTTGTAGGTTTAGCTTCTCATACATGTATTAAAACCAAAAATAAAGCATCCCGTTAAGTGTATACAAATCGTGGATTTCAAGAGCATACAAAGAAAATTCTTCAAAATCTAATTTGTACAGGTTGGTAAATTGGTTTCAAAATGCTCAGTAAAAGCAAAAATATATATATTCATTTAAATAAGCTAACATGTACTTACATTTTTACGCCCAGCTATAGTCTTATCTCACCCGCGTAAATGAGTACATCTTAAAATCTATTCAGCCAATAGTGACGATCATCACGGAAGTGTGTGGTAAAATGATTGAAGATCTCTTATACTTTTTGTAATGATACAAAACTTAATTTAAAAATTCGTTGTAAAAGTTGCATCTTAATTAAACATTTACATTAGCCGTTGTGCATTTTTACGCCTGTCTGCGATCTTAAGTCACATGCGTTAATGAGTGTATCTTAATAACAATTGATTGGTGTTGACGCTTATCAACACAAACTAGTTACGTTCCATGCACAATATCACGGCGATATTCCTAACGGTTCTGAGAATATGGGCTTGTACATATATATAATTTTTAAAATTAATTTGCTCACCTTCTTTACACTTTGGTCTCGTGTAACCATCAACACATCCCAGACACGTTCCATCCACAATATCACAACGACTTTCCTGACAATTCTGAGGACATGGTAAAGAACAGTACATTCCGTAATAACCTGGTGTTTGGCAACCTGGGCGCATTAAAAGTCAGAATCAACTGGTATCATTTGATAGAGACCAGGAATATTTAAATACTGTCTTTACAAAAATGTCCCTTGTCTTAATTTTCTTATCAATAAATAAAAACTTACAATGAAGATTAAACATGTGTCACTCGATGTAAACTATAAAATCCTAGGTTGGAGCCCTTTTATGTTACAGACCCTGAAACGTGCTACTACACCAGTTGCACGGTTCGGTTCGTTACGCTTTTTGAACGGTACGGTTCGCTTTGTGAACGGTACGGTTCGTTTTGTGAACGGTACGGTTCGCTTTGTGAACGGTACGTTTCGTTTTGTGAACGGAACGGTTCGCTTCTTGCACAGTACGCTTTGCTAAAAATAGCTGCACGCTTTGTGAACGGATTGCGCGCTTTATTAATGAGGTAGGCGTGGCCTGAACGCTTTGATTTTTCTCGATATAATTTTGGTTAGATTTTGCCCGATCTACTTCAGCAAGGTGGTAATTATGATAAGAATTTTTCTTTATTTATATGATATATTACAAATGTATTTCAATCTATTTAAAATCGGAACTTCCATCCGTTCCCCCGTTTTTGATAGGTTGGGTGAAACGTGTACTCAGTGACAACCGGGAAGCGGAGGTAGTTTTAATTTTGATTAGTCTGTTATTATTAGTATTTAATTTTAGATAAATATAATCATTATTATAGATTAAAAGAACTGTTTGACTTTAATCCGATATATTTTTGTTAATTCAGCGAGCTGTCGATAATTTTACAAAGCATCTTTAGTTTTTATTTCTATACATGTACTTGAATTGAAGTCATTAAATATTTCTAATTCATTTAAATTTGCTATGAAAAATTGCCCCGACTTTATTCCGATATTTCTTTAGTTTCCTTTATCGTTGTCTTGATTCTAGGCTATTGTTATTTTTAGAAGTATCTTTCTTTTTCTTTATTGCGTACTACTGTAGTACTATTGCCGATCAAATTTCCCTTGTGAATAGACGATGTAAAATTACACGCAGTTAATGATAAGATAAACAATGAATTTCAGATAAGAAATCTTGAAATCAATTGTTATATAGTTTTTTGACAAGATTTTTTATTCATTTTAAATATTGATTCTATGATTTTCTACACTTGTTCGTGTATACAGATCATCATGATGTAACCCGTCATCGCTTCTCTTATCTGAACTATGATCGCGTGTATAGTCAAATATGACTATTAGTTTTTGTTTTTCCGTCAAACTATACATGTACATGTAACATATTTCTTACGATATGTACACAACTGGATATACACAACAAGTCAATAGCTTTTAATGGCGATATTTATCATTCTGTTGAACAAGTGTCCGCTCTTCACTGTATGCATGCGATTAAGCTGACGTTTTACGAATGCTGACTAACCTGTTTATTAAGGTCTTCCGTTTCCAACGGAAGACCTTGTACTGATTCTGATGGTAATTCTTCATTATTGTTATTCTTCTTCTAGACGTTTTTAAAACCTCAATAACTTATTTGTTTGTCATCCGATTTCATTCAAATTTTCACGGTATATTGTAAATTGAATTAGGTTTCTAGAGCACAAAAAAAAAATTGAAATCGCAACTTCCGGTTTTGAGTTATTCCCCTTTTTCTATAATTTTAGGGGGTTTAGTTTCCTGACAAAGGCTCCGAAATGGTTCGTAGCAAATAATTTATATTTAAAAATCTTTATTATTGACACTTTGAATATTATCCTCTGATTTTTGTATTTTAGTTTTTTCCAATTATT
The DNA here is from genome assembly GCA_016163765.1 of Magallana hongkongensis. Lineage (NCBI taxonomy): Eukaryota > Metazoa > Mollusca > Bivalvia > Ostreida > Ostreidae > Magallana > Magallana hongkongensis. Next base: position 20,698,157 of record WFKH01011926.1, read on the forward strand.
TCACTCAAATTAATCAATCGAAATCTATGTTTTAAAAAAAGCAAAATTTTTCTCATGTTTTAGCTTCGTAACTTTTTAGTTTGAAATATTTCCTAAATACGTATAGAACAAAAGTTGTGCATAATGTTAAGGGCTTTCATTTGACACCAATAAAAAAGGGCTGGTCCCTTAAATTAAGGGCCAGTAGCCCTGAAAAGATTTTGCTTAATAACTCAAAAACAGTTAGGATTTCGATATGGCTGTCGCTGGAAAAGTTGTTTGTTGGGATCTCATAAAGGTCGTTACAATGTTATTTTGTAAGTGATTTGTGTAGTATGAGTGTAAAAAGCTTTACATGTTAACATGTACCTCGTTTCATTTGGCAAGTTAACGAAGGTCTTTGTGCGTAAAACTGGCAAAAAATTACCACAGAAAGTATGATGGTTTATACAGGGGGCTTTAATTCATGAGAAAAAAAATTAGAACACATGCTTTTTTTAAAGAACTTTAAGTCATTGTTATTTAGTTCTTATAGTGCACAAACCTTAAAGACGAGAATCGGAAAACAAAACATTCTTTTTTTTTTCTATTAAAACACAAAATACGTTTTGAAAAAAAATTCTATGCATTACATTTTAGTTATCATACTGCATGCATTTAAAATCCACCTTGAATCAGAGCTGTGTGCGTATCATTACGTAAGCTATAACTCGCACGCGGCCGAAAAATCGGTCACCATGGTCGCGGCTGGACTACCTAGCGGTCAGCGGTTATCTAATACACGAGAGTTGCGTCTCTCATATATGAGTTAATTTAGCTGCAAACTGAAGAATTGTTAAGAAATCGTTCAGTTAATTAATAAAAGCAATACCATTCTCAATCTAAGCAATATCAGATATATAGATCAATTGTAGGTTTAAGTAAAAAAAAAAAAGAATTTCTATTTGATAGATTTTAGTCATTAAATTACAAACTTTTCAAATCTTCCTAGGTTCTGAGCTGTGTGTGTGTATGCGTTAAACCTTTACGTAATCTATCCTTCGCCCGCGGCCGAGGAAATAAGTCACGGCTGCACTACCTAGCAGTAAACGGTTATCTAATACACAAGATTCGCACCCGCACACTTACACGAATATGAACGTGTTTGAGTTTATATAGCCGTAAATACACTGTACACTGTTTTAATTTTATGTTATAAAAGTTTGTTCATTTTGTATTTATTTAAATTAAACATTGGAAAGTAAATTAAAAAGTCGTTCTGAAAATTAATAAAAGCGATATTACTCCAAATCGGAAATACTCGTCAGACATATTTAAATGGTTGGTTTGTAAGTCTTGTTTTAAAAACTGTACAAATAATGTTTTCAATCAACAATCAACAAAAAAACCAAAAAACAACACAAATATTAAAACCTTTAAATAATGATCATCCCTCGCACATCGCCGAGGAGATCCCGCGCAAGTGGACATCTTCTACATGTACCTTACCACGCGTGCATGTTTGATATTTTGTACGAACGCAACTATTTTTATTATGTTATTATATTGGTTTAAGGTGAACAGATAAATTTATTTTACTCGTACAGTTAATTTAGCATTGATTTATACGACAGCGTACAAGGTAATTTAAAAATCAAATCAAATTATGATCAAAGTTCCATGTTACATGTTTGCGGTAGGTGCTGGCACGATAAAAGAATGCCCTGAATTGAGGCATTCGGTGATTATTTTAAAGAATATTTACATGAGTTTTGAAACAAGTTTTGTTTAGATTCTATCGGTCACATATTAATAACTTCTGTAGTGTTTCTACATGGTCGTTCGTTTCATTGTGAAAACGAACTTATTTCTGTGTTGCCCTCCCACCGCCCCGTTGCCAAGTGCTTGTTTTTTTTTAATTCCAGATCTGTCGAAAATCATTTGATAGTGACTTCTTCTCATGTGTAACATTTTCTCCTGAACGTGTTTCTCTTTCCCTCCCGTTTTCTATTCGGTCAGTCTTTGTAAATTTCAACTTTCTTTATTGCGTAAATTCAATCGCCACGTGCTACCAAAAATTTTGAGTCGCTTCAGCGCACACAGCTCAGAACAAATATAGCCCCAGGTTTTTATCAATTGTTATGCAGTTAATCAACAGTTCGAAGGGTGTTTTCTTCAAAGTGGTCAATTATCAAACAATATGACTTTCATTTTCACATTAAATTTGCGAGATCGTAATCTGAGAACGTGGCTATAATAAATTAACCTGTTGAACACGCTAAACTTCTATGATATATAGTTATGAACAGAATAATATATATTATAATTTAAAGTTTTAAGTCAAAGGTAATTTGTTCTTGGGATTAGATGTTATGAAATACGACTACATTATGCTATACAGGCGGTCACCATAGAAATCATCAAAGTATAGCAAATGTGGACAGATTAGTTCACTTGACTTACAGACTATAATATAGCGACATATCTGCCTCCAAAAAATATATGCGCTTCTCAAAGTTACACTTAACTTAGATGAACATGTGTTCTTGGGGATTTTCTTTATTGATAATTACATGAAAATTGATTTAAAAAAACGTTTTATTGAAGTTGTGTGATATGAGGTTGTCATGCAACTTAATTTACTTACAAGGTTAGCTACAGCCAGTGGAATACTAATTTTAGGTCAACAATGAATACCCAATCTATTAAAATACAAGATAAATAGAGAAGGCAAATATTTTTTGTGACATGTTCGTAATTTTTTGGTATATCTTAATGATAAAACAGAGAAAAGCAAAAAAAACCAAAAAACAAAACAAACAAACAAAAAACACACAAAACAAACATGGAACTTGCATTAAATTTACTTCATGTACATGTAACCCCAAAAATCCGACCGAATATGCCCCTTTGTCACATTTAATTAAATTAACTGAAAATAAAAACCGTAACACCATAATTTTTCGCTTATTTTTATTGAAGTTTTTCCCGTTTTTTTTTTCAAAATACATACGTAAACTTTCTCCGAGAGAATTACTTTTGATCCGATAAAGGAGAAAAAACTCACATAAAAATAGGGATTTTGCATATTATTGCATCGTCGAGAGAAGTAATATTCATTTCTGTAAATTATGTTATTAAATTTTACGTTACATAGCGGTGTCTGTATATCAGGTGTAAAATTTAGACGCTCACTTATGCATAAATCCTCTGATGATCTTTGATAGTTGATTATTATTTTGAATGTTCAAGTCTACTCGTAGTATTAAATAATATCGGCCCTGAAGAAATTTTCAGAGATGCCATCAATTTTGACTATTTACCATATTTTGACAGCACGCAACAATTTCAAACTTGCACATAGTCGTCAAAAAATTAGAAAGATTTAATTACAGAAGTTACATGTTTTTAAGGCGGGTTCGTTTCTTTTAAAAAACACATTTCCTTTCATGAATCATGAGTACATGTATATAACAATCCTTGCTACCCTTAACAATTTAACTCGCCATTAAACTTCTCATTGTTTAAACCCCTGTAATACTGGAGCTGCGTCCTCACGGCGATCCCGCTGTGTCATTGAATAATGTAAAACGCCATGGTAAACGAACTAGAGTCTGCTACAGCGCCGTAACAACGCAACAGCATCTTCGTTCGCTGCGGTGGGATATTCTAGAACATTTTAGAACGCCATGCGACGGCGCGCACTTTGACCATGCACAAAGTACGCGCCGTGGCTCTGTGATCTGATAAACACGCCGTAGAAGTGGAGTAAGGTCGCCGTGACAGCGCCGTAAAGTCTCCAACAGCGCATGTGCACGCAGTCAGCGCGCAGAGCACGCCGTGGATGCGCGGTAAAAACTCCTAGCACGTCATGAGCGCTCGGCAGATACCCAGTGAGAGCGCAGTCAATTGCCAAGTAGAACTCTGTGGAAACGTAGTTGGGAGCTCTGTTAGAACGCCTCAGTCGCCGTCAGGATGCCGTGACATTTTCACTTGTAAAATTTTTAATATATTTTTCTTAATTTTCGTTGCGATCCTACGGCGATTCCATGAAATTTACAACGCCGTGAACACGCCCTGGGAAGGCAACTTGGTGTGACAGAGCCTTAAAGAGTTTTCAAAACAATTACACAAACTGTGTTTGACAAATAGTTTTCCTAAAACATTTTCTTCCTGTCTTTCTACAGGTTTTCAATCACAACACGTTTTTATAACAAAAGCAGAAGTGAAATTTTAGTCATTAGTCATTATAATCATTTGACACCAAATCATATTTGGAAATTTTCAACTCGCAGCAACAACGGAAGACCTACTCGTGGCTTTGCCACGAGCTCTGCTCTAGTTTTATTTACCTTTTTACACACATACTTGTTTTAAAACAGAACACGGAAAAATACCCGGTAATCAACAAATGAATGTTAAATGTGATAAATATATTAAGAATTTATCTAGTAACAAAAATAATACGACAGCGAGGGAAAGAGACTCTGATCGCCAGTACATGAGTTATAATCATGAAGTCGGAAGGAAATTATTGTTGAATAATTTCAAATAGGAACACTCTTTTAAATAAGGATTTAAGAAAACATAAAACAAAAACGTTTTCATTCGATAATTTTCTTCTAGCTATATCAGAGGAGCCAAGTAGCACGCGGCGCATGGCGTGATCTGTACTGTTATACTTAAACTGATTGACAGGCGAAGCACGTGGATCCCGCTCAAATGACCAACTATAGAAACCTAAAGCGAAATAATATAGTTCAGTGATAAAGCTTTAATTTAAGTATTATAATCAACACACAAGTTCTCGTTCTCTCTCTCTCTCTCTCTCTCTCTCTCTCTCTCTCTCTCTCTCTCTGAGAGTGAATGTAATTGTGTGCAAACAATCTGGAATTATTAGATTTTTATTTGTATGAATTTAATTCATTAATTTTAGACTCATGGTTTTCACAACGATTTCAAAACAATGACTAAAAGTTTGTACAGTAGACGATGTATTCAGATTGATCTCGACGGTTAAAATTTCGACGCTATTTCACATCACAGATTAGATTGAAAATAATTTTTAAAAAGAGCTGTGTTTGTGCTTACATGTACTTGCAAAATGTTATTATCTCATTCAACTATTTACAATGTAATTAATCAGTTTTTGGTACATTAATGTACCCGGTAAATGATATTTTTATCGCAAGTTAATATTTCGTGAAAATCCCGCATGTATAGAGTCGCTGAATTGTTCTACGGATCCACGCGCCGATAGTCTTACGTGTAGTTGTTTGTGTACATATCTACAGACAGTTCTTTTGTTTTTTAGAGATTAAGAAAAGTCATGAAACTAACAAAGTAGAAGTAAGATATATTCAGACTATACACACGATAGATTGTGATGAGTTACCTAACAGGTGTCCGTGGAAAAGTGTGAATACCGGCATCTCATGTACACCTGTTTAAGCGTCCAAATATACAGAATTAGTTGTAAAGTACAATAACTGCTAACAATAACACCTGTTGTGTATAGAACCCGAGATGAAAGACGCTGTTGTGTTTCTGATCAGCTTCTGTACACATGTATCGCACGAGTGATTTTTGTTCATGTGAAATCACGCTATGCGGGAAATAAAGTTGAAAGTTATTTTATGGAATGCGTGTACTTTACTAAGATTTTGTA
>WFKH01011926.1:20734764-20757039 GCA_016163765.1 Magallana hongkongensis
AACTTATTAATGACGGAATTAACCGGGCTATGGATATTCCTTTAGCACAACTTAGAACGACCCGCCTTAAGGAGGAGAAACAAGATGAGAAAATTCCGTTTGTAACTACACAAAATCCGTGTTATAATAAATTTTTTAAATCAGCAAAACTTTTTTTCCAATATAAGAACAATCAGAAAATATGAAAAACACTTTTAAACCAATCATCAATCATCAAAATTCTCTCCAAAGCAAAGTTCTCGTCCAGCAATACTATTTCCATCAAAAAGTGCGGCGACCCCCGATGTGGAACATGTGACCTTATACAGGAGGGAGAAGGAATAATATTAAAAAGTGGCCAAATTTTAAAACCTAATGCCCCAATGAACTGGAAATCGTCTAATTTAATTTACTGTGCAACTTGTCCAACCTGTGGGGAAAATTATATTGGCCAGACTTAACCAGCTCAACGCCCGAGTAAGAGTCCACAAACAACAAATAAAGGACGAAACAGTGAGAAACACTACTTGTTCGGAACATTTTGCCAAGTGTGGAAAGGGAACATATAAATATTTCCATTTTACAGAATGTGGACTTCAAATGAAATCGCCCGAACTACAAAAGAGGACTATTTTATTAAAATATTTAACCCGAAACTTAATCGAAAATAGATTTTTCATATACAGTCAAACTTCGTTATCTCGAACTAGATGGGATTGTTTAAAAACTTCGAGATATCCGAGTATTCGAGATATCAAGGGTGAAATACTTATAAAGTAAGTGGTTGGGACTTACAAATCACTTCGACATACCCATTGTATTCGAGATATCATGATCAGTGTTCGAGATATCGAAGTTCAACTGTATATGTATTTTATTATATGTCTATGCATTGCTTACATTTTATGCCTAACTGCATTGATAAAGTTCACGCCATCGCTACCTTGATGTACATTGTGACGTCATAATGAACTTTAAAACCACGACGTCATTGACAACGTTACAAACAACGTTTTTAATTTTGTATAACTGTCTGAAGAGCCGACATGGCTGAAAGCGCTAACAGTAAACAATTTATTTAATTTGGACTGTCGCATTCTGTTTTATGTATTTAAGTATATACATATATATACATATCGTATCAACCGCATATATAGAAAAATATGTTCTGTACACAAAACGAGAGAAAAAAATATATGAAGGGAGCATAAAAAATAAAGTATGTATAACTATTTAGGACTTCTTTTTAAAATTATTTCAAAACATTTTATTGGGAAGAACAAAATTAATGAATTAAATTTTAGACTCAATAAACGCATAGCTGCGTATTTGCCACAAACTCTTTAAATTCAGTAGCATGCATATTCAGACTCATAAAATGTGAAACAGTATATGTTTTACTCCATTCATCTTCAATTTTGTTCAATAGGATATAATTATTTAACGTAATATCGTTAAAATTGTGTACTTTATCAAATACTGATTCCGACTGCTTTAAAATCACAAACTTTTTATTGGTTGTTGACAAACATAGTTACGCGTGACCATCCAATGAAAAAAATACACAGGGTTATCAGATAAAAGCACATGTTTTGTTTGTTGGTTTGTATTGATCTTTTTAATTTTTCTTTTAAAATTTTTTTATTATTTAATTTTCATATTTGAACACACCCCTATTAAATGTACACGAAAAAGGGAATATGACAACAGAGATACATATATGAATGGCAAATCTTTGATCAAAAAACTTCGTTAGATAATCAAAATTGTATAATACCCCAAACTTCGACTTCACAGAGTTCGTTGTATGCACCGTCCGTTGAATACCCAACAGGATATGGAGGATTAGCTCTGCTATTGTAGTATATGACATATCTGCCGTGCGTTATGCAAGTAATATTGATATGATTAGGTATCTTGTCTCTTGTGTAGCTGGTGTCTTTGAAACCGAGAAATCTGTCTTCCTTGACAGTTGTATTTAATACGTAAACCGAGAATCCAAATAATCTACCGGTGAAATTGTTGATTTTGTCTATAAATACACAAGGCATTTTAGATTCAAGTGTATTGATAGTGATGCCGTTTTACCACCTCAAAAAGACAAAAAAGGCCCTTTCTTATCGTACATACAGAAAGAAGGAGTGCGATATGTTTCGAAAAATATGAACCCGGGTTATTAAAGAAGACAAACGAAAAAAAATTTGATATTTTCCCTCTGTTAAAATACTTCTATATATGTTGAAAACCAACAAATTTTATTTAAATTGAATAGTTTCTTTTGTTTTTTATAATTAATAAATCCTTTTGTCAATTAAAAGAAACACATTCACTACCTTATTTAACATTAGAATTTTATCATTATCAGAATTTTTTTTTTATTAATTCATAAAAATAACCAGGAAAACTGTTAGAGAGAATATTGAAGAAAGAAATTTTAACCCCAATGATAACCGTCCGTTCTGTATTGTATAGAAATGTTATATACACTAAGAATTCCATCCAAATTCACCCTCCATTCAGCCTCTGATTGGTCCAGTGCTGATATCGTACACTGTCCTCCATTAGCAGACATATCTGATTTACGTCCGTCCACAGCACGCTCTGCTCCCCATGCAGTTTTAGTGAAGGGATGCAGTTGCCACGCTGGTTTGTTCAATGCAATGTTTTCTATCGGAAAACGCATTACAATAGGAAAAAAATATTTCAAGGGATAAGAATTATTAAATGAAACATATATTTATAGAATTACAAAGTACATGTATAAGCATAATGTTGATACTAAACATACAATCGTTTGTTTTTAATTGAAATAAATATATATTAAAAGCAATCGATAATTATTAAAGTTCAACCATTATGTGATAAAGAATAAAGAATATATACATGCTACATGTATGAAGTAGAGATTTTTAATTTTTTATTCCAATTTTGATTTTAAGAAAAAAGGAATTTCTGATGCATCAACTATTTAGAAGTTAATATCAATTTTGTTTAAACAATAGGATTTTTATATCTTATACAACAATGTATTTGTCTGTAAATAGAATTATCTATGAGCCCAAAAAAGCATTTCATTATGATGCTTGACACAAGTGACTTTGTTTTAGATATAGTAATTTCACCTTCTGTAAACAAACACATTGCATTGGCTTTGTATATATACATGTACATGTAACAAATAATTATGAGATATGTATCCCACCGGTAACCTGTCCTCTAAAATTCAAAGTTTGGTCAAGCAAATGACATGCCTACTTAAGGCATTCTAGACGATAAAAAGAAAAAAAAATGTTAAGCAAAAATTGTATATATGTCCATCAGCCTTTAAAAACAGAATGGATAGAAAAATATACATGGAAACACACGGTTTGCTATTCAGTCATCTAAATGTTAACTGAAAGGTATCGGAGGAGACAGAATAGCACATATGTTATTAAGTAAACTTCCAGTTACATTTCAGCCGAGTAAACGGAAAACTTTATCTAAGAAATGTTTAAATCATAAGAACAAAACATGTGCAAAAGATTCATTTCTAAAATTAAGATAAATATATATCTTGTTTCTATTTTCTAAGTAGTCAATATTATGATTTACGATCGAAGGTCGAACAATCTAACGATTAAAAATAGATCGATGAGCATTTTCTAACACTTTTTAGTGAAAAGGCTTTCGTTGTAAAGACAAATTATGCTGAAAACAACTTAATATCCCGAAAGAGCCGACTCATTTGCAGTTTCAATTACTGCATCGAAACATTAAAGAAGTGAACGTCTTACATATTTTTAAAAGTAGCCTAATTTTCAAATGAAGGATCATCCGGTCATGCAATTAGCTTAATTTTTATTTCACTTCCAGTGAGCTATCAGTTGCTTCAATGCTCAGAAGTAGAGCTCTCTTCTTATAAAGATACATTTCATAAAAATTACCGAGACGTTCATTATCCGGCTATAATATTTTGTTTTCGGGAACGACGAGTTGTAATGTACTGATGACTCTTAATTATGCAGGCCAACATGCCAAAATAAATAGCATTTGTATAAAATCAGTATGAAAACTCGTGGCATTTCATAAACATGAAGGGCTTAGTCAGTTTATTTAACGACGAGAATGTAAAATTCCAGGTTGAAATGATTCATAAATATATAATTGTTGCCCGTTCGTGGACGTAAATTATCGTATAAATCGTACAGTGTAGTTAGACTGGGACCACTAACAAACGTTAAACTATTTTTGTTCAATTAGAACGTTCAAATTCACAATATCATACAATTTGTCTTTTCTGAAAAGGTAGGTAGAAGACATAGGAAACTTGAACAAGCTAAACAGGCACGGGATATCATAAGTTAACTGTTAAATTACTTACCATAAGCTCTTCCTAAGCAAATTAATTGGAAAAGAAATAAGAACATCCAAATGAAACCCATTTTTTGACTGTTATCAAAAGGGAAGTTAAATGTAAAATTACTTCGTCGTCAATGAGTTCGCACATATTTACTTTAAAATTGTGTTTAAGGCGGTTTGTTCTGATCTTTAAAAAAAGAATCTTAAGAATGGCATTAAGCGATGCATGAAATGACTTACAAATATCAAGTAGCAAGATGATACATCTTTTGCTAGCTAATAGTAAAAACTTCCCGTAAGTAGATAATTCTTTCCCTATTCATTGTAAATTAACTACATTCCCTTTGTTTAATAAAGTTCTGTCATCAAATTGAAAAAAAATGCATGTAAATTGGGTCAAAATACCGGTTACGCTTTACTTGTATGAATTACTTTGATTTGCAGTCAACTGAAATAATTTATCTTTAACAGAATAAACCGCCGATATGTTTGAACAACAGATTGCTGTATAAATATTCAGTTTATGTACGTGGAAAAATGAAATTGTTCACATACGTGCATACATTTCGTTTCAAAAATCAAATTGTAATTTTGTACGTTTCAACGGTTCAATGGGATTTTTTTCATTAATTAGCTTACCTTAAGTAAAATGTTTACCATGACAGGTCTTGAGATATTAATATGTAAAGGAATCAGTAAACACATTTGCTTTTATTTCAGATCTGGATGGTTCCTCACAAACAAACAGAAATTTTAAGAAACTGATGTAATTGGTCTGATGATTCTACCAGAACCTCAGAGGCTCTGCTAAAGTATTTCAAATTACTTTAAAAGATCATCAATATAACTTGTTATAGCGTAGTTTTTCTAATGTAGCCTCTTACTGTCCACTTGAAATCGACATAAAACATTTTTTTGCAAAACTTTGTTTTTTATTAAAAATTAAAAAAAAACATATATAATTAATTTTACCTTAAAATCAAGGCAAACCTGTGTCGGATTTTAACAAAAAAAAGCTACGATAGATACGTGTCCCGAGCCTTAAGTAATATAATCCAAATTCATTGAGCCATTATGTTATAAATGACATAAAATATATAGGTTAAGTACAGGCTCTGTGTCTTATTAGTCACTTGAGCGTTACTGCGTCGGGGGAATTCATCGTGTTCCTAATTCTAGCTATTTGTTTTAAATGTAGCCTGGTGACCTACCGTTAAGCAACTACTGTTTTTACCTGAACTCTACAAAACGTTAGTACGGCCTCTTAATATCAAACAGCAGTATTCAAAGGCCAATTTATTGTCGGGAATTTAAATAAAATGTTTATGTATTCAATATTTATTTGAATCCTGATCCTTTTGTAAACCCCGAACGTGCTTTTTTTATTATTTGGTCTAATATATGATTACAAAAGGAAAACAAAATTCAGTTTATCCCAAATGTTTACACACAAATCTAATTTTTTTTTAAAAACACTGTTTTTTTAGGATATAAAAGATATAAACAAATTATGATGGAAAACAAAAGCTTTACATTAAAAATGTCAGCTGTGAACTAGTAATCTATATAGAGATCAATTGATATAAGCCGTCTTTACACAAACATGGAAAAGAGGGATTAGAAATAGTTTTAATGAGAGAAAAACGCAAAATATATCTGCAAATGCATATGTTGGCACAGTTAGGCACTCTCTTTACCCAGAAGTTAAAATGGGTACCTTACACATGAGACAAGATGTGAATGGAAAAGCATTAGCGAAGTAATTTGATAGTCTGCTCGTATGATCTCCAGGCAGCAGAGAATGTTAGGAATCGTTCAGGTCTGGCCAGAAGCCTTTTAAAGTTATTTGTATAAATCCTGAGGGACAATGCACTCTGCAAGCACCATTTACGAAAAAAAAGATTTTCTGAAATGTGTTTATCATTTTATCTATTTTCTCACTTTATAACATAAAATATTTACAATTGAGAAAGCCTACGCATCACAGTTAAACACGTACAAACATTAACATTGTGTACATGTATAAAAAGGTAATGTTTAATTTCCTACAATTTTTTATCACAGTAGTATTGTTTTTTATTTCAAATGATGAATGGATATCCTCCTTTTTCGACCCATTTGTTAGCCACTTTTTATTGCATTCCTTGTTTTCTCGGTGTTCGACTTTTCCTTATTCTGAAAAATCCAAATAGTGGTAATTATGTAATGTATTGCTGTGCCCTTATGATTTTTTTAAAAATTTTTATACGATTTCCATATTCATTGTTTATTCATATTTCATCGACTTTTGTTTAAAAAAAAAATTACCCTATTATTAAAACAATGGTGACCATACAATTAACACAAAAGAATGGAACGAAGACAAAGATGAGTACCGTCGGATGACTTCTGGATTCAGGGACAAAACATGAAATCTCCTCTTCCTCCGAAATTTAATTTAACTGATTCAGTTTTTTCTGTTTAAAAATCAGTTTCTTATATACCTTCAAACACCTGAAAATATTGATTTTTATTAAATTATGCAATCTTAAATACTAGTCTGGGTAATTCAGCTTGGTTATCAGATATAAAAAAAAGTATTACATATCGGAAAACGGAAGACTGGATACATGGTTGCGTCTAAGTATTTTTTATAAGAAACCCGTTTTAACCATGTATTGATTTTGAATATTAATCTGAATTACATCGTATACATATTTTCCGTTTATGTTAGTATTATTCTATGCTTCAAAGCAAGGTCTATTAGGTAAAATATTGTACCCAATACTTTGCGGATTTTCTTTGTTTCGCTTTTTAAGTTACATTTTGTGCCCTTTTGGCAACAAATCAAATGATAGAGCTGTAATAAACATGTATATGTAACAATGAGTCAAGTTTCATAATAAAACGTCCATACTCTGGTCACACATTGGCCCTTTGCATCCAGCCTACAACCTCTTAAACACTCTCCTGTAACAAGGTTACATTCTCTTGGAACTGCACAGTTAGGGCTGCACAGCTCCGGGCAGTTATATCCGTACTGAGTTTTTGTGCAACCTAAACATAAGAAATTGTGTATATGATGTTAAAATGTTTAAGGAATCGAAGATTTTTCATTTTTATTTTTTTATTTTTTTTTTTTTACATGTTTAACGCAATTTTAGGTTAGGTTAAAATTATTTAAATTGATTTTGTTAAAAACATACTTAACCTTATTTCTATCACAGTGATGTTTAAAGTCGGATTATTAATTTTAGAATAGACATTTCCAAAGGTTTTTTTTTTTAACTATTTGATTAAAGAACTTACCTGTACTGTGTTTACATTGAGTGCCCGGAAATCCAATTTCACAACCAGTAAGACATATTCCATGAACATGATGACACGGTTCGTTATTACGACAGTATCCACACAACTCAGAACAACTCGTCCCGAATGTACCTGTTGGACATTCTAAAGGAAAATTCAGTATTAATATCTTTTATCATAACATACATAGAAAGGACAATGTGCGGTACTATGAATTTCTCGTCCCAAAAATTAAAGTTCTATAAAGAGCTTTTAAAGAAAGGTTGCTGATTGTTGAAATCATATTAAAGGTAAGTGTGTACAGTTTATCACCACAGTGACGTCATGATGAAGAAATGACGTCACGAAGCTGTCTTATTTTGATGAATTATTGTTTTGAAGCAAAATACAGGAAAGGATATTTTCCGATGGTTTTTCGACTTTTGAAAAAATTGAGCGCATGCTTGTTCAAGTACTATTTTTAAAGTATGATGTTAATAAATACAAGGACAAAACCATATGTAAAAATCATACTTGAGCAGACCTGCGCTCCATACTACCAAAGGAAAAAATATGTAGGAAAAAAAACAATATTTTTCTTTTGTTTGCAAAATTGCTGGAATTGGCCCATTTAGGCGACGTCATAGATAAATAGCTAATGGATAATGATGACTAATATCAAGATTACAATAACAGACATCCTCTGTATAATGTTTTATGAAGATTTGATTTTTATACGACACTTTTTTAAAAATTGATTAAAATGGGGGCATATTTTTGACAATATCAAATATAGTCCTTAAGAACAAGCAAGTTCAACAACGTTTTTATTTTTCATTAGGATATAGATTTTTTTGTGGATTTGATGAAAAGAGGCCAATGAACATACTTAAAATAAAAAAAAATACTTCTTGTTTAATTGTGTTTCAAATGTTAAAAATCTCTGGACTTGTCAACATATATTTCAAAGTTTGATGTCAAAACGCAAAAATTAGTTAATTGCGAAGAACAATATACTTTCTCTCAATACATTTGCTCCCCTAAAATCCATTCTGACAGCCATTTGGACATATTCCATCAACGTAATTGCATGGCTCATTGTCGCGGCAATGCCCTCATCGTTGTAAACAATTCAGTCCATACGTTCCATTAAGACATTCTGTTAAAATGCATGTAAGTAGGTAGCATTTCTAACTGATGTTTAGAATTCGTAATATATCAACATGAATCGATTATCATACAAACATGCCACCCACATACCCCCCCCCCCCCCCCAAGAAAAAGAGAGAAGAAAACACACAAAAAAACAAAGACGGGCCGTTCTTTTGTCATAATTACATGTACATGTACATGTCCGAGGGTGTGGTTGCAATGGTTATATATTAAGTATATAGTAGTAACGTACTCAATATATATGTAATATAATTATATGTAGTGATGTTTCATCTATAAAACTAAGCATTTGCCTCTATGGTTTGTACATGTAACAAAGTTGATTATTTTCCCAAAATAGTAGTTTTACAAGTTTGGGCTATGGTGAGAAAGATTTCCTACTTTTAACTTCCTAGTGATAACTTACACAGCAGAACAATTATTCCAATTTAATTTATAAAGAGGATACGGGAGTACAAGAAGCCTCTATACTATACCTTACTTTGAAAAAATCCACGCTATTACATATGTAGCTATAAGCATTACACAGGATACAACTCTAAAATTTAGTCAACTGAAAGATAACTGAGAAGTATTTGAATGTCTTTCAGTCACCTATCTAGGCCCTTTAGCGTACATGCTCGTCTTCTATGTTCTTTTTTTTTGTTGCACTTTTTCGATGTCCAACCGCGTATAGTAATGATTCAACTGCTGTTCTGCGACTCTTGAGTTTGAAACCCACTTGTGCGTCTATAATATATTACTTTCTCTGAGTTTTGAAAAAGGTATGAAATCGAATATTACTTGATGATGTTAAAACGGTGGTTAAGTGATGATTATTATGTACATGTAGCTTCACCTATTAATATTTCACGTCTTTCAGTAACGTTGTTTATCAGCGATAAGTTTCTAAAACAATAACTTGTTCCCGTTTATTATTACATTCAAACCCAAAGCAGATGATATATACAAAGCAATAAAGAGGAAATAAAATAAAGGGGGGGGGGGTAAAATATCAAGGTGGTTTCAGGCAGTGAACACGATTCAGATTAAGTAAATATTTTAAATATAGCTTATTGTCTTTGTATTCAACTATATCTACTGGACATTAGTTAGATACCACTAGTTAAACGAAGTGCACATGCTGTTTTACCAAGAAGTGTTCTAATATAGATATGTAAATAATGATTAAGAGATAACTCATCAGAGGGCAAATCGCTGAATAACTGACCCAGTGACTTACCACTACTATATTTTAGCCTAATGATTGATACTTTGAAAGAAAACATGCTCCCCTTTGCTCTCTAAATACTTACAATTTGTTTGCAAACAGTGGATTAATCCAGAAACAGCGTATAATAACAACAACCAGATAGTTTTCATGGCGAATTAAATGATTTTTTGACTAGGAAGTGAAATACAACGGAAGGGTGCTGTTAAACAGGTTTAAATAGATAAGTGTATCTTATCGTTCATGCCAGATATTACGAATATGAATAAAAAAAATGTATGAGACACCTCTTTACAGTTTCATGCTTGGAGAGCTGACCTGTATTGGTATTTTAAACAGAAAAACAATATGTAGAATTTAAGTTTATCGTGGGCTTTTCTGTATTAAAGAATATGTTAAAAAAATACCACGGATTAGTGAATTGCATATTCATGTACTTATACTGCACACCACAATAAAACATGTCGATATAACTGCAACAAAAAATGTAAGGTATTAGACACCACTTTTTGTTGGTTTTATTACGTTTTATATTACGGTATGTAAACACCAGAAATTCCATTTCAGTACATTTATAAAATAGATATGACAACTTTAAATGATGCATAGTTTTTGCCCTTGTCATTTTATAAAGGAAAACAAAGAACTAATAAATAAAGATTTATTTCGTTTACTCAAGTATGCTTTCGTTAGGTAAAAATATGTGAAAATTTCTTGAATTTAACATAAAGTAACTTTTCTATTAATCTTACATGGCAGAAAATTGTCCAGAAGTTGACCCAATAAAACAACTCTGTCATAAATGTCATATACATGTAACCCATGTGATTTTTGTCAAATTCTTTATACTATATTTTTTTCTTATAAATGTAAATGTAAAACAACAGGCATACGAATTGAAAAAAAGGCTAAAAAATGTACCTCCCCTACGAAGAACATAGTTGATGTTAATAGGAAAAGTGGATTAAACTCGTCCAAGATGGCAGTAATACATGAGTTTAGTATCTGTAGTGTTTGAAGGAGTTCTATTGACAAGAAAGAATAACAGTAAACAACCCCTATCTATATTGTTTTTATCTAGACCAAACGCATTATACAGGATAGTCATAAAACAGATGAACAAGTTGATTAAAATTACTTTAGAATATAACAGAATAGAGCCAGGAAAAATATCCGCATAAAAAAAAACACACATAAATTGTTAACCTTTTTCAGACAAAATATGTTGTTATATTTTTTCCTCTTAACCATCTCTGAGTTAAAACAAGAATCAAGGTGTATTTTTTTTTAAATATTTCGTCATAAACGTGCTTCATATTAGTAATTTTAAACATTACTGTGGTGTATTTACTCCCTGCCAATTTAAATTTTTTTCAACTTATATCACCGTTTCAAGGATACTGTACGTAAATTGGTAAATAATGATAAAAAATATGCAGTTTGTTATAAGAAATTACATTTCAATGAACTTGTTTGAATTAATATAGCAGCAAATACAAGAACTGTTTTAATTGTAAGAGGGTTGTTAGAAAAGTTCGCGGACATGTTCGATTGTGAGCGGACTATTCACACGATACCAGCGAAACTTTTAAGATTTAATCTTGACGTATTTTCTAAGAATTATGTAAAGATTTGTTTGTTTTTAAATGCACCATAAAAAATATACAGCTTAATTATTTTGATAAGATATGCTTCACAGAGCATGTCAGTTTTTTAATTTTTTATATTTTGTACGCATTTTTCCTTATTAAGAAAATGCACCGTTTAAGTGCATAAAAATAAACGATATTTCATATGATATCACAATAACTTATGAAGGTCAGTTTGTGAAAGTTTCAATTAAATTGATAAATTTCTGACCGTTTTATCGCCGAATTTGGACGAACAACACTTGAAAAATGAGTCAAAAACGTTGACGTCAATGGACATCTTGGAGCACCGGGCCTTCATTTGATTTTGTGTGCACGCAGGAAAATCTCCGATGGAGAACAAAAGGTTCTTAGATGCTGCTATTTTTATAGGACAAATGTTTACAATTAGAATCACAGAGGTTTAAAGATGGAAGAACTGATTTTTTTTTAGCTCTTGCAGCACCTCAACCCCCCATACAGCCCGGACCTTGCACCTATGGATTTCGCTTATTTTCCATATCTAAAGTCGAAACTGCGCAGACAGAGATTTTTGGACCTAAAAGATCTACGATATGCCACAAAGACATTATACAAAAACTTGACAAATAATGGTATGAACGTGCATTTTATAAATAGGTTAAATGACTTGAAAAGTGTGTGGAACTGAAAGGTGTTTACTTTGAAAAAGAGTAACATGTTTGACGTTCAGTTGTTTGACGTCACCTGACGTCGTGGAAATATTAAATGGTGCTCCGTAAATCTAATTCACGCAAAGTAAAAATCGCTGTGTCTTTTGAATAAAATTTCAAATTCATATGATTTTTTGCATACTTATTTTCAATTGGTAGTCATTTAATAAAACATACGCCATCCTACAAAGTACACAGTAATTTTGCCGTAAATCACTTTGTCCGCGAACTTTTCTAACAACCCTCGTATGTTATAAACGTATGTTCATCTTAAAGTTATTCAATTAAACATTAGAGTGTAAATTAAGAAGTCGTTCTGAAAATTAATAAAAACGATAATATTCCAAATCAGAAACATCGTCAGACATAAACCAATGGTGGGTTTGTAAGTTATAATAATTATATATGTTATAACAACTGTACAAATAATGTTTTAGATCAACAACAAAAAACCTTTAAATGATGATCATCGCTCGCACATGGCCGAGGAGATCCCGCGCGCGTAGACAAATGATCCGTGGTAGCTTCGTGTTGTTCTACATGTACCTTATCACATGCGCATGTTTATTGATATTATGTACGAACACAACTAGTTTTTTTCTTTTCTTTTTTTTTTTTTTTATTTATATTGGTTTAAGATTGAAAGATAAATTAATCTTACCTGTACAGTTGAGTTAGGATTGATTCAAACGTTAGTGTAAAAAATCAGATAGAAACCTGACCATCAATTGAATAAGAGTAATTTATCATTCCGAATCTAAATATGCAAGGCAAATTGTATATTCAAAAGATATAATACAACGCCGAGATATTAACCGGCACGTGTAAAATTGACTTCTGTTAAACTAAAGATTAATATACTGTAGTTACCCATGATTATTTCCGTTACGTAATGCTTGGTCTTTTTACAAACTTCAACACTTTTAAGAGAATATTCAAACCTGGACTGACCAACCAGGCATATATGTATATATACTGGTGTGAGAATTAATATTCGACCAACACAAAATAGTGTAGAAAGTAGAAAAAGTTTTCTTAAGGGTTGTACAAAAATTAAGCAGGGTTTACAAAGTAAAAATCAAACATTCTCCATGCGTTCAAGGCAGAAATCGCATCAAAGTTCCATGTAACAATGTTACATGTTGGCGGTAGATGCTGGCACGATAAAATAATTGTGACCAGAACTGAAGGATTTAGTGATTATTTTTAAGAATATTCACATGATCTTGAAAAGAAGTTTTGTTTAAATTATAGCGGTCATATGATCATATTTGTGGTTCTTCTGTATGGTCGTTTGTTTCATTTTTAAAACAAACTAATCGCTGTGTTCCCCCCCCCCTCTAGTACTGAAACTGATTTTTTTTTCTACAAAATTGGCGAAAAAAATTGAAATGTGGCAAAAATCATTTTTGGTGACTCATAATGTGTAGAATGTTCTCTTTAATGTGTTTCACTTTTCCATCTCTTTGCTTATTCGGTCGGTCTGTGTTAATTCAATCACCAAGTGCGAACGGAAATCTTGTGTCGCTTCAGTGCACACAGTTCTGGACATAGATAGCCTCAGGTTATATATGGCTGTAGATCATCAATTATTTTGTAATTGAGTAAGACGTGGAAGGGTGCTTTTTCGGCAGTGGCATTTGTTGAACAATAAGAGTCTTATTCGAAGTCAATCATATTCACACCAATGGTGCTAGATCGAGAATGGGGTGAATTTAACTGTTAAACTAGCTAAACTTCTATAGTTATGAACAGAATTAGATATATATTATGAGTTTTAAGTCAAAGATCTTAAATAAAAATTATTTGTTCGCATGTTTAGAAGTTATGAAATACGTAATGCAATGCAGTCGATTGCCATAGCAATCATCAGAGTACTGCAAGTGTCGACAGTTTTCTTATTTCTTTGAAACACCTTAGAACATAATTCACTTGACTTACAGACTAGCGACATTGTTCCTCTCAAGAATATGTGCATTCTTAAAGCTACAATTAAGTGGTATAGATATGTGTTCTTCAAGGTAATTTATTTATTTTCATGTGCACATTGATAAAAAAAAAAAAAACTTTTTATTGAAGCTGTGTAGTATGATTTAACACCTAACAGAATATTTTATTTTACATCTGGCGTGTCAAAATGGAAACTCGTAAACTTGTTGCAACTCTGAAATAGTCAAGAACAGAAGAAATAATGTCTTTGTAGCTCCCTCTTTTTATTAATTTGAACGAGTATAGAAAGGTATTTCTGTTTGAGTAGCTGCAAAATATACACTTAAAAGTTCTTGTTGAACACTCCTGGATATGATTCTTGTAGGCTTCTCTTGTCTTGGCAACAAATGTGCACATAGGACACCTTCAAGTTTGATCCGTTGTCACTTTTGTGTTTACCTTAGCCATGAACCCACTCTCTGGCTCTAGGAAATGATCAGATGATTCAATTTTATCCACATTAGTATGTCTTTTAATACAGGTGGTTTGACATTACACATGGTAACTAGTTCAATACAAGAGAGAACTGTGACATTTTCTGCTCCTGTCACTCGGTCACATCCTGTTTTTCCTTCAAAAGAAAGTGTTATCCATTTTTCCTGAACTAACATACATGCATTACTAACATCAACGATACATTTGTTACTAATCATAAAATCAAATCCAAGTATTCCATCGATACCAACGCCTGCAAATGCAAACTTCTGATTAAAAGATAGACTTGATGATGTGAAGGGAATCATGAGTGAGCCTTCAACTTGCATGACTGTTCCATCTGCTGTAAGAATAGGCTGTGCAACTTTGGCAAGGCTATGATTTGATTAACCACAGCAATTTCTCTTTATGTGACCGTCCCTCTTACAAAAATTACAGATCACAGGTGATGATTTAACAGGTTCTGGTTTTGTCATTTCAAGCTTCAGTATCTTCATCTCCTCTTTTATAAGACCGCGGAACATTAACTGGCAGGATTGAAAATATACAGTTTACGTCAATTTCACCTGCTACAGTCAAAACATTTGAAATGGGCGGGAACAAGCTGACGCGGACGTCGGAGAAAACATTGGATTGAAACTGTAGCTATAGGAAGTGTATCAGTGACAACTGATTCTCTAAAGTCATCGGACAATGCCTTGCCTTGCGTATAATCTCTCCTAAATTGGGATCTTCTCATATTTGCTGATTACCGTATATACCTATTAATGAAATGAGATATTTTTCAATCGCTTTGCTGATACTAAATAAAATGTGTTTCGATCGCATAACTTACATAGCAAGTTAGAAACGCTGAGGTGGATTGAAAAATTCAGGACGGACAGTATATGTGGTAGTCCTTCAACCACTGTGCACACTGTATGCTGTCTTATTAAGGACGGACAGTGGGCACAACGGCCTGGACGACGGTCTGATCAGTCACTAAGACAATAACAATGGCTAGCCTCTCTGAGGAAAGACTTCTGTGGCAAGCCAAAACGACTGTACTACCTAACGCACAATACCAAGAGGACAACCTCTCTATGGCCTGCCAAAAATACTTAACACCATTACGAACGGACGAGCTCTGTATTAAAACAATATCTTTTATTCATTTTCACTAACGTCTTCTCTGATCTGCTGATCTTCAAGTAATCCCCCGACATCTCATTCACCGTCGTATGTATACCCTTGCATCACGTGACATTAACAAAGAAACTAAAAGTAAAACCCGTCCGGGCCGAATCTAAAATATCCGGAATTATTACACATGTATTACCTTCTTCGCAACTCGGCATTTTCCAACCAACCTGGCATCCTCCTTTGATTGTCCAGTTACAATATTACACTTTTCAGTATCCTCAGTTAACGCTACATTTGTTCTGGCAATCGTATCCTTAATAACCTCGAGGACAGTCTAAACAGGACACATTGAGATGAAAACTATTATGTATCCTAGGCATTGCGTTTGGTTAATGCAAAAAAAAAAATGCTTCCAATAATTATTTGTTTGAAACAACAGTTTAAGAAAATGCACACCTTTTTCACATTTGGCGCCATATTTTCATCTATCACAACCATTCAAACAACTTCCGATCACAGGGTGGCATTGCTCTTCATTTCTCCAGTGCCCACAAGTTTGTTTACATTGTAGTCCGTATGTCTTATTGGTGCACTCTGCAATACGATAGGACAAGAGATGTTAATGTTACTTGAAAAACCTAGTCGATTAATAGGAGGCTGTAGTCGAGCGACTGTCGAGTATTCGTTGATTTTTGTTTGAAAATGTGTGCCCTTTAAAATCAAAAATACCATTGCCACATATATACATCGTATCTTTAACTCAAAATACTTAACAACTTAGAATGATATATGCTAGATGTATTTTAAAAAATGATTTGTTGATATTTCAACATCTGCAAATGACATGATTTTGCGTTTTGTATAGTTTTGTTTTGTTGTGGTTGGGCTTTGTTTTGGTTTTTTTTGTGGCGCTTCCATATAGTTAAGCTACATATCATCCAAGGACCCAAACGTATCTTGTTCCAAGCTAAGTCGTGCCTAATGAACTGTTTAATTTTTATTTTAAAAAAGAACAAATGCCTTAAAATAAATATTGATGTCATTAAATTTTACACAAACATCAAATCTAATGATTAATTAATTAAGAAATAAACAGCAATTTAAGAAGTTCACCAGGATATGAAGTTGGTTGGTCAGGTGATCAAATCCTGTGAAGCCCGAAGGGCTTCTCAGTAGATTTGATCACGTACCAACCAACTTCATATCCCGGTGAAGTTTTTAACATTGCTGTTTATTACTTATATTTACGTTTGAAAAAGACAAATCGTTCAGAACTGTTAAAATAACCGAGATTTTATGTTTACAATAATCCAAGCGACAAGCGATAAGCGCGTGCTATGATCATTGTGACGTCACGAAAACGTTCATACAGAATTGAACGTTTTCGCTTTTCTATAGGTTCATATAAGGAAAAATATTTGCAAATGTAAATATTTGATATTTAACATTAAAAGAAACATCAAATTAGCCCATCCCCCATATTATACAAAACTAAAATTGGATCCACAAAATCGTAAGAGATTTTTGACACTTATATAATAGCAATATAAAAAATAACAGGGTCACCGATCTTGGACCAGACTGTAACCGTGCCTAGAAACAAAGTTGTTCATTTTCATTCGTAGCAATAAACACGGTTAATTAAGAAAAAAATCAGATGTTTCTAATTACATTCTTTTTTTTTTACCAGTAATCGACTAAGAAAATTTTAGTCGATGATATGAGTGACCGAGCGATAGTCGAGTATTCAAATACTCGTTGGCATCCCTAGTTAGAACTAATTTTTAAACAGTGCAACCTGTTATTGTCAATATACCGTATAACGGGTATTTTCTGCGGTTGTTAATTTTCTGTGGTATTTTGCGGGTATGAAAAATCCGCAGAAATTAAAACCGCAAATTATTTTAAAATTATTCACTATATGCAATGATTATTGTATCTACCTGTCGTAATCGCAAATGTAGACATTATGTTACTCTGTAGTCTGGATGTGGTATTAACATGTATACGCGATTAATTTGTAATATCTTTTCAGTTCAATGTCATTTGGGAGGAAATGTTCGTAAAATTCACACTTACTATATGACCTTATATATCTCTAAATATACACACTCAAAAAGTAAAACAATTATCAGACGTAATATATTTCAGGTTACTTGGTTCGACATGCATGAGCTGATTATGTATTTTCAGCGCTTGTATGAAATTCATTTGCGAATTTTATTCAAAACAACAACAGTCTTATATGATAATAGCCTAATTAGATGATTTTATTAGACAAACAATAACATGAGAGAGGTGTCAATCTTCAAAAATGATCGATAAAGTAAATAATATTGAAGGTTTAAGTCAGTCAAACATAAATACAATTTGATTACGGGTCACAAAAAGTTAAAAAATGATTTTATTTAATCATCATTTGCGAAATATTTGTGCACATTTAAGAGCTATAGAACATGAGAAAAATGCTTGCTTTCCGGAAATTATTAGATAAACATCGACCACTTGACAATTACTGCAGCTAGAGCCAACAAGTGGCTGATTACGTAATGAGAAATTAACTCACTCATTAAATTATTACAAGCGGTGTCGGCGGCAATACCCCCAGCGGTGTGACGAAAAACGCATGAAAGACGGAGTCAAAATTTGTTTCATTGTAGAATACGACCTATGTTTAAAATTTCTTTTGCGGTCTAATGTTATCGCAGAAATTGGAAACGCAGAATATAATTTGGTACCTTTTTGGGTCGAAACCGCAAAAATTTCGAGCCTCAGAAAACACCCGTTATACGGTAATCAGGAATTAAAATATAGCTTTAATCCAATAGGTACCAACATCTTACATTTTAGAAAGTTGATTATCTACTTAATTTTAATTACGACAAAAACCAAACAATGTATACAAATTTTGTCCACAGTTGAAGATTATAAAACAATTGTATATGTTTTATTTGTAACTTAGCTATACTAACGTTCATCAAATGATGGGTCTTGGTATACTTCAATACAACCCAGACACGTTCCATCCACGATGTAACAATGACCTTCTTGACAGTTCTGTGAACACAATAGGAACAGTCTTCTCCGTAATACCCAGGTGTAGGACAGCCTATGAATTTTAACATTAATGCATTTAATTTATATAATGAATATTATTCTAATTAATCAATTGTAATGATGGATTTTCTTATTATTTTTTCTGTATCAATTGGAGAGTAGGAACGCAGGTTACCGGGTTTGAAATAAAATTAAACTTTACAACGTTATAACTTAAAACATACCATAGACTTCCACTTCACAAAGTTCATTGTACGCGTAAGTAGAATACCATGCAGGATAAGGAGGGTGCTTTCTGCTATTGTAATAAATGACATATCTGCCATGTGATATACAGGTTATATTTGTAGAATCTGGAATCGTTGATCTATTGTAAAAGTTGTCATTAAAACACAATACTCCGTCCTCTTTGACAATTGTATTTGATATATAAACAGAAAATCCGAGAAATCTACTATTGTAGAGGTGTTGATAATCTACAGTGAAAAAGCTGTAAGTAGCATACATTATATTCAATCATAAAATAGCCAATATCATACGGTTTAAATGTCATGGATATCTTTCTAAAGCTTTTTTGTATCAAGTTTAGGGAAATTAAAATGATGAAATTGAAATGAATCTTTGTTAACAAACACTAGTTTTAGCTGAGAATGAAACAGAAAAAAAGTGTTTAAAAACTAAAAATAAAACCCATGCAAAATTTTCCGTCCTGTATTGTATAAATATGTGATGTATACTGAGAACATTTCTAAGGTCTACATTCCATTCGGCTGTTGTTGTTCCTTTTGCTGATATTGTACACTGTCCCCCCAGATGTGACAGGTCAGGTTTGAGTACATTCACAGTACAGTCTGCTCCCCACAGGTTACTGCGAAAGGGATTTTGCTGCCATGCTGGTTTATTAAACGCAAGGTTTTCTGTAAAAATATAATAAATTAATTTTCATTCCGCCTTATTTAAAAACAATAAAATAATGTTATTGTCATTTTTTTTCTCTTTTGCTGTGTAATAAAATGCAGAATAATGTTCATCAATATTTTGTAACTATATAGATATAAAATTAAAATATTTGTGGTACATCAAATTTACTTAAAGGTTCTTTTCTCATATATGACATAGATTCCGTGTTGGATTTGTGGTTTTGTTTTGTTTTGTGTTTTTTTGTTTGTTTGTTTGTTTGTTTGTTTTTTGCCAATGGTTAATATTCAGCAAAATAGTTCAATCGCAGCATGAAAAATCCCTAGCGTTTCACGTAAGAACATACCTTCATATTTTTTTTTTCTGAATTCAGCCTTTTCAATTGCAGCATTCAAATTCCCTTTCGTTATCGCTCAAAACATTTCTGATTTAAACAGAATCGTGATGTTATATTCAGTGTTTGAACTTAAAAACATATAAAAAAGATTAATTCAACTCTAAAATCTAAACTATAAAACGTTACACATACATGTATGAATTGAATATCATTTATGTATTATGAATGCAATTCACAATAAGGAATGCACAAGCATGCGATTTTGATCAATTAATCCCCAATTAGAGTCCATATCATAACAGTGTCCAAGGACCATGTACATTTATATTTTCACTGCAGTATTTGATTATTTCAGATCACGACAAGTAATGTACCAGTGCTGTAGATGCCAACAAATGTAATGATTTTCTAAATAGTCATATTCCTGTATGCTAAACGTATCTAGGCACTGGACAAACCCACTTAAAAATGGCTAAACAATGGATGTTTATCATGCAGCACTTTTTTTATCATGCATTTGTATTTGAAATGCTGGTAAAAACGCTGAAATCATTATAAAGCAACCGTCGATGTATTGGCTAAAATCAAAATTGACAATGTGGCAATCAAACAATTTGACAGGGTACCTACAGGATAAACAACAAAAATACATTATTAGTCGAACATATGTAAGCTGTAAACTAACAAAACTGCTTTTTTGATGATTTAATCAAAAGAAATCTATTCCGATATTCCGAGGAAAAAGAAAAAGAAATGGAAGTTTTACATTTACATACCGTTTGTGTTAGCTAGCCGCAGAAATTCAGAACAAAAAATGGACAACCAGATGTAATCCATATTGTACGGATTTCTAAACCAGGAAGTAATATGCTTTGTTAAATTATTCAATCAAACTAGTAAGCCGTATGCATGTTTAAATACCATTCTGGTAAAATGACCCAAGGTGAGCTGCAATCATCCGTAAAATTAAAAACAATCTTTTAAATTGTACATTATGCATGTCACGGTTATAAACATGTGGTGTATTAAGATATTTGGCAAGTATCATATTCGCTGAACAAAACAGAGAACATTCAATGAGACATACCACATGTAGCTGCTCGTTTATAACATTCACATTATCAAATCAAATCAAAATATTTTAAAATGGACAAGGATCTAGTTTCGTGAATGGAAAATGTTACTCTTTGCATGTAAGGTCATTGGGTAAAGTTAATTCTAAACACAGTTAAAACAAATTTGCAAAAAAAAAAGAATGTGGTAACTTACCTAATATAATGAAACAAATTTAATTTCAATGCATATTAAGTATGCAGAAAATTGTTAAAATAAATGAAATAAATGGAAAGGACAGGGATAAAAGAACACACCATTTATTATTATAGAAAACAATGGATTTTGCCTGCTTCTGCAAAATTTATTCAAGGAAAGAAATTTGATAAAAAAAACGATAATATATTCTTTAATAAAAGGTTGCTACAATAATTGGCAACAATATTGAAGTCATTCTATGCATATATCACTTGAGCTAGATAAACAAAAATAGTTGCTATTAGTAACGTGACACTTTTGATATATAAAATAAAAACTTTGATTTCCTAAAATGGTGTCGCCTGTATATTTTATTTGATATTTTTTTCTAAACGTCATTAAAGTGATGCAGGCTTTTTTTTGTAAAGTTGTTTTAGCTTTTCTATAGAAAAATCTTTGTATTCTTGTTTTAATTCAGGGTTTTGTTTTGTTTTTTAGAGGTTTGATTGATGACACAAAACAATATTTAGAATTTTTCATTTAGGGTTTTTTTTTCACAGATTGTTTATTCCATGAAATGTTTTAAATATCCCTGAAATAATTATTACGAAATTATGTTATATTCATTTATCAGATATTTTTTTATTCCTTTATTGTGTACAGTATTGGCCAGACCCAACATAACACCAGAGCAGACCCCAACATAACCCCGGGTTTATCTTTGGGGGTTACTCGGGTGTCCTCTCGGGGTTCACCTTGGGTCCACTTGGGGTTTACTTTGGGTTTACTCGAGGTTTGCTTTTGTAGACCACTTTAAGCACTAAAGTGTGAAACAGACCCGTCCTTATCTTACTTTCTTACAACCTGTATATTCCA
>WFKH01011926.1:20757439-20777997 GCA_016163765.1 Magallana hongkongensis
TGGGGGGGTGTGGTGTTGGGGTTAATGGATTGGGTCTTTGTGTGTGTGTGTGTGTGTGTGTGTGTGTGTGTTTTGAGCATAACTCTGTACACTATATGCACTTTTGGCATGATTATCTCCTTTTTCTACAAACGATATCTACGGGTTTTCTTTTAAGAGCATGGTCAAAGAATCAATGTATTAAAGGATTAACAACTGCATTCGCAAGATACATAATGCGCATCGCCATATAAACATTGTTCGGTAAATTTTAAAGCTTTTCTTCCCCAAAATGAGGATTATTCATTTAATTCTTCAAAAGAGTCAAAGTGGGGTATAAAGGCCTTCAGCATACACGCTTGTAAAATGAAAAACATCAACCGATACGACCATGAAGATGTGTGTCTTTAAATATTATTTGCACTCAGCTGCATTAAATTTGCTTCCTTTTCTGTCTCAGTGGTTACTGTGTTAGAGGTATTTGTTAAGGATGTAAATTGTTATTGAAACGTTCAAAACAGTAATGATAAACATACAAGTTCTATACAAAACTGCAATGAATATCAAATTCCCTTTATCCAGCGCTCGGGCTGCGTTATTAATTTCCTTACACATGTGTAATATTATTCAATACTATTGCTTGGTTGCAATGTACTTAACTGTGTTTTTATTCCTATTAAAAATGGCATTTTTTTCTGAAATGTGTTTTGATACATCTTTGATCGGTATCTTGTAATTTGGCATTGTTAACTCATACAGTTAAGAATGTAAATGGTATGACGGTAGTGATATGTAACCCAAAAATAACTGATGATGATTTTTAAATCTGGTTTTAATTGTCTCCAAATCAAGGTAAAATGAAAACACAATAACACCAAACAGTTTTATATTCAAATATTAAATTCATATAGGAATGTCATTAAAGCTTTAGATGTTTAACATAAGTCTGGTAGGTTGAATGTGTAGATATGTTGTATTTTCTTCATATATCAATAATCACAATCATATACTTCGTAAATAATAATAGTTACATTAATACATGCATACAGTTAAAATGTGTGTATTCAGATTTAGATCCAATTTATTCTAAAAGAATATGTTCATTTGAAGATCGAACAGTAAAAACCTTGCCTTCATAATGGACTCTTTTGATCAGAATGATAAAAAACGAAAATGAGAGTTGCGTCCAAATCCTTGTTTGAAAACAGAACATGCAGGTTGCAAAAACATTTTTTTTTTAAATCATAGTTTTTTAACACACATTCAAAAAGACAAAAAATGGCATTTCGTAACAATAAGGATTTTTAAAAAAAAAATGTTAAGTAAAAGATATTTTTTCTGATATATTAGTAACCCGATTAAAAACAAATGTCACTATATTAGATTACTGTTTGCAACGTTCAATCATGTCATAAAGCGAACGTTTATTCAAGTCCTAATATTCAAAATTTTCTATTGCCTGATTATATTCCGCATTTGGAAATATGCAGCTGGTTACACATCTGTTTTCTTTGCTGTTATGTTCACTTTGTTGATTAAATACAATTTTGTTTCTGTTAATGAAAAAAATAAAAATCTGAATATTTGAATATGATAGTTTTTAAGAAATAAAAATATTTATAAAAATTAGGGATTAGGGACTATCGCTCGGTACCACCGATCATCGACTAATTTTTTTTACTCAATTAATCGTTAATTTTTTTTTTTTTTTTAGATTTTGACCAATTGCTTTATATTTGTAATTCAAAATGTCGATATTGTAAAACATAATCGGATCCGCCTTATACAATTTTTAACGCCTCAGTGTTTTCGTGAGTAAGAAATTGATGGATGTGATCCCACTCACATGCATGAAAAATATTAACACCTGTCAAAAACTATTGTTTGCGAGGACCCAGAACCCTCCCCTAAACGTGTTCGGAGACCACGTGGTATTGACTTTCTTACAGCCGCATCGCCGAGAGGGGCGAAAATTCTTGCGACTCGGAGTTAAAACTGTACATATCGGAAAAGTCCTACCCTGACAGTGACCTCCATTGTTTGGTGGGCAACAAATGAGACACGTTTCACTTGTATTGCTTATTTGGTCCGTAAATTTTAGCAGTGCCAGCCGCTACAGTGCCATCAGAAAGGATCTTTTCTTCGGCCGGTTTCCTAATGTTAAAGCTACGAAATAGACTTTCTTCTGACATTGGTGATAAGATTTTATTCTTGAACAAAAGGTTTAAAGCTAGTACATATACTAGTAGACATTATGTAAGAGACGGGTCTTTACAAAATTCGGATAATTCATTTGATGTTCAGTTCGTGTTTGTACAGCTTTGATTAATAAATCAATAGCAAGCGCATTATGTTTTCATGAAAACTACACTCTGTTTATCAGTTACAGGTCAATGATTTAGCTAAGTCCAGCTGCATGGTGGTTTGAAAAGCCTTAAGTGATACATAAATGGTCAAGCCAGTGAGAGCAATTGATCAATTATTTTTTTAACTCGACTATCGCTCCACTAAAGCCACCGATTAATCGACTTAGCCAACCGAGTGAAATTGACATTCCTAATAAAAATTGAATGATATAATCAGTACTGACGTTCATCACAAGAAAGTCTTTTGCAATCCTCAACAGACACGAGCAAATCCCATGGACAATGTCACGGCGACCTCTGTGGATACAGAAAAGAACAAATATTTATAAAAGTTTGCATTCAGATTGACAATAATAAAAAAAAACAATATTCTTAAGTACAGATACTGCTTTATTCAATATAACAACACAATTTGTGTTTATTTGCACAGAACGAAACGACCACGGATTTTTTTTTTCGTTTCATTACGTTTAAATATATTCGAAGACCGGTGTATTTTGAAATCATATTTTTTTTTTATTATGTTGCTAATAAACGTCGTTTAAAAATGTTCAAAGATTCGTGCACTGTTTATATTGTACTTTGAGTTATTATTATAATGTTAAAATGAAAACAAGACACATTGAATGTTGACTGTATAGGGAAAGGCGGTATTTTTTTTTTAGGTTTGTTTATCTGTTAAAATAGACAAAAATGCTACAATACGCAACAATATATAAATAGTGCCTGTTTTGGACGGTAACAGCTGAAATTGGCACCCCTCGAAAACCATTGTCAACTGACGCGAAGCGGAGGTTAACAATGGTTTTCCAGAGGTGGTAACAGTCGAAATTGGCAACATTCGAAATTCATTGTCAACCTCCGCTTCGCGTCGGTTGACAATGGTTTTCGAGGGGTGCCAATTCGCGTCGGTTGACAATGGTTTTCGAGGGGTGCCTATTTCAACTGTTTCCCTCCCAAGCAGGCACTATTTATTTTATTATTCTGAATGTCTTAATTTTAGAGATAATTTTACTGCTTTTATATAGAAATGACGTTAATTCTACTTCGAACCCGTTGCTAAGTGTGTCACCCGTTGCCAAGTGTGTTGCTAACGCTGAGGGTAAAAGAACGGATTATCAACTGAGTCTAAACTAATCAGATTTTATTATTTAACATGAAAGTATAATAAACAATTTTACTTCAATTTATACAGTTTATATTGCAAAAAAAATCTTACACAGAAACATACTGTATTTACGTTGTTTTCTGTTTTCCCACCTGAATATGTTTTTTTTAAACCAATATTTTTAAAGTAGATATATCAATTATTTCTTACGAGTTTGTCGTCGTATCACTTAATTCTTTGACACAAATCATGGGGACTAAACATTTACTGTTCTGGTTATTGTCTCACTAAATAACCTTCGGGACATGCTTCATACATAACATTTTTATAGAACAAAAACATGTGTTTTATTGTCGAATATCAGAGGTTTGTCTATATTTAAGGGATGACGTAGAATTGCCTAACTGTTGTAAATAATCTTGAAGAACAAAATTTTAAAACGACAATAAACAGCGTAATACATTCAAATATTTTACCCTAATTGTATGAGCAAATATACCTGATTTTAGTTTTGAAAATGCATTGGTCAAAATGTGTTAATTGACCAATAAAATGACAATAGATGTGATCATTTTAAAAAAAAAATTCATACTTGCAGTTTTGAGGCTGAAAATAATAATTAAATTATAGATATAATACTTCAAAGGGGCATGGTCACGATTTTGGTCATTTTTTCCCCGATTTTAATGTCTACAAAGCTTCAGTAAGGCATTTTTAATAGGCAACCAAAATTTGAGTGTCGTTCGTTGAGTTATAAGCGAGTTACAGAGCTTACAATTCTTTCCTATGTAAACAAAGCTTTTGTTTACATTTTAAATGTTGAAGTAAAAATTCCAGTTTTAGACCCTAAATGAATGTGTTAAAGGTTAGGAATTGTTTATTTATGTTTAAAATGAATAAAAAGATCGACAAATCAGTTGAAAAAGATTTTGTACAGATATAATGAATCTATGTAAACAAAGCCTTGTTTACATGATAAAGAATCGTGAGCCCTTTATTTTGCTTTTAACTCTACGACTGACTCTCACATTTCATTTGATCATTAGGAATGCATTCGTAAAGCATTATAAATAATAAAAAAAAAATAAAAATAGATTTTGATCAAAATCGTGACCATTCCCCTTTGATATTCCTTTTTTATGGTAGCATATATAATATCATAACTCATTTGCATATGATCAAAACAAAAATAAGTAAATTAAATGATGAACTTGAAGTACATATTTTATGTGTACCATATCTTTAAGAAAAAAAAAATATCACACAAGATTACACTTCTAATTTAAAAAGGTATGAAATACAGCAGGCTAACAAAACTGCTTTAAAATAAACTGTAAAAATTGCGACTTTAGGGAAAAAAATCAAAACAGTTTTACAATACAATTTTTAAAAAAAACCGTCTATTCAAACTCGGGATCTTGATAGTATATTCACGGAGCTACAATGTAAAATGAAAGATATTCAATATTAACAATTTTCCATTGCATTTTAATTTTAATGATGTGTCATACTATCACTAGAGGTATAATTCAGGGGTAAAGTTGACCCTTAACATCATTTAATTTTACGTCAGAAACATATAAAGCAACGGATTGTTAATAGACAAATGCATTTTTTGAAAATAAAAACGTTGATCTATTTGTAACATATAATTTTGGCAACATATACACACAGTCATTCACACATACATCAGATACATGGTATTAAACATATTTAACGTGGTTAAATGATAATTAGATAAGTGTAATAGTACTTCATTTTTTTAAGATTGAAATAAAATGAAAATTGGAGATTTAATAATTGATTCCAGGAATGTTTAAAGTATGACATGGAAAGTAAATCAAACTATTGAATAAAGAATATTTATCATAAACGGAGGTGATCATCGAAAAACTTTATATTATGTTTTAGATTTCTATTACAACCTGTATCACACATTGGTCCAATGTATCCTGGAACACAGCCATGACACTTTCCATCCTCAACGTCACATCGACCTTCGAAACAGTTCTGATGACAAGGTGTAGAACAGTTATCTCCAAAATAGCTCGAATTCAAACAACCTGTGGATGGGTGTTTCAAAAAAAATGTACAAATGAATCTTTTTGGCAATTTTAATTAGATATCTTCTTTAAAATATAAAGCGTGTAAAGTACCGTCATTTAGAGAGGAAAAAAACAGCTAAACAGAAATATTTATCAAATTTCCCCCGTATCATTTACCTGCAGAGTGAGCTTACCGATAATCGGCGTTCACGGATATATGTTTATACGATACGGAGATTTAAAAGTTTTCTTCATAAACTAAAGTTTTTAG
Source organism: Magallana hongkongensis (assembly GCA_016163765.1). NCBI lineage: Eukaryota > Metazoa > Mollusca > Bivalvia > Ostreida > Ostreidae > Magallana > Magallana hongkongensis. Next base: position 20,763,209 of record WFKH01011926.1, read on the forward strand.
TTTTAGTAAAATTGTTTTAATTTGTTAAGATATAAATTTATTCCCAATTATTGTTAGCTGACATTTGTGTTCTAATTTTTTTTAATTTTTTTTTTTTTTTGGGGGGGGGGGTGTTTATCATCGAGCATGAATGTGTGCCCCTTTATCAGGTTTTAAAGAAATTGTGTGAAACTTGGAAAGTACCCGCAAACAAAATCTGTATCTTGTTTATATCTATATATGTTTCAAATTGTTTGTGTATCCAATTCTTTAGTTTTTAACTCATTTAGTTCTTTAAACGAAGCAAAGAAAAAATGTGTTCACGTAGAAAATAATACAATGTATGGTGTAACATAAAACTTTCAAAGTAGCCCAATCCTAACGCTAATCACGAACAGACAAAAAAGTAACCCACATCAATGTTCATTTACCTTGTTGTTAAAACATCACACTGTTAATCATTCTGAAGTGTATAACAAAAACAGTTGATGTTTGTTTAATTGCATTATGAAAATAATTTATCCTCTTGCGAAATGACTCCGAAGTTTATACTTGAATCTTCTTAGCAACATGATGCAGGACAGGATAGAACAGAATAAAAATACAATTTATAAAATGTTACATAAAATGTCCAAATGTTTGATCGATTGTACATTTCCATCAACCAAATTAAAATATACTTCTATTTCACATAGCTCGTTAAAGGCATCAGTACTATATCCTTCATCGTCATTTGTTGATGAATCATAATTATATCTATATTTAATCTTAAATTAAATTTTATATACAGTGTTAAGGTTGATGAAAAACTATGTTTGAGATTAGTATTTAGCTCAATTTAACGAAGTCAAGTAATACTTTTTTTTACCTTTGTAGAAAATAAATACTTCCATTGATTTGGTTTTTAAAAAAAAGATATCCTATCGTTTACCAAAACTGCTGGGTTTTTTTTTTTCTTAAGAAAATTCGTGAGATACCGTAGTGCATGTAGGACTACATCATAAATCAAATTAATAAGAATGATTTGTGACCTCATTCAAAAATTGAAACTGCTTGAAAAAAAAACAACTTGGTATAACAGGTACAAAATGTAAAATATTATCTAATTACCATATACTTCTACTTCACAAAGATCAGTAAAGGCATAGAAACTATAATCTGGAGGCAACGGATGGTTTGTTCTGTTGTTGTAGTAGATGACATATCTCCCATTCAGACGACATGATATGTTTAGAGGGTTAGGTATTGTCTCCACTGTATAATTGGTGTCTCTAAAACACATTATTCCATCATCTTTTTTAGTTGTGTTTGATATGTAGAGCGAGAATCCACGATATTGAGTATAATAGGCGTTACTTTTATCTGAAAAAAAGTATATAAATGGAGTCATCAATGCTATGAAATAAATCACATCGTTTTTTGTATTTTTGATTGATTTCGTTTTCCAAATACTTTTAATCTTTTATTGGCATTTTGGAAAAAAAAATTACCCCATACAACATTTTCCGTCCTGTACTGTACATTGATGTAAACTATACTGAGAATTTCTAACAGGTCTACCCGCCATTCTGATGTTGGATGCCCGTATGCTGATACCGCACATTGTCCTCCATAACCTGATAGGTTCGATTTCCGTCCGTCCACAGCAAGATCCGCTACCCACTGACTGCTGTAAGGATACTGCTGCCACGCTGGTTTATTTACGGCGATATTTTCTGATATACATATATAACTCCAAACTATATAACTATCTATAATCTATATAACACTAAAACTGGCAAACGAAACGAACAATTGATATTGTCAAATTTTCGGGTCAACCAGTTCCTTTTTCAGGACAAAAGAAATAAAATACATGGGTAAAAACAAAGAAAACAAAGTCTAGCACTACAATTAACACTACTATTTTAGAAACTATAAAAAGAACTAGACGCGATCGCGATGTCGTTGTGAACAACGTGAGGTCTTTCGTTTGTATGCACCATAAAAAATACTATAGGGATAGTTGTTCTTTCCTACCATATCTTAACACTGAGTCTAACATAGAGCAAAACCAATACCGGATATCTAAAACGCTAAAAGTCAAACCAATAATGTAAAATCTGTATTGTGACGTATTGCGATACTCGGACTACTCAATGTTTACGAAATATTGTGACCGGAAGTGACGACCAAGAAAATCTCGTGCAATTTTCTTACAAATTTTGTCATGAATAAGATCTCAAAATTTTATTAAAATCGGCTGAAGCGTTTTTGAGAAAACGTGGGAGAAAAAAAACAAAAAAAAATAATAAAGGAAAAGAAACAAAGCAATAACAACTAGTAGACTAATTGTTCTTGAACAATTAGAGGTCTTTCCACCTTAATATTTGTTAACAAATTGTAAGATTGCTCAATAAGTAATACAAAAAATTATTATACCTGTGATATATGTTGTTCTAGAAAATGGGAAAACAACAAAGCTATAAATGATTTTTTAAGAGTCTTTTTTTTTTTTTTTTTTGTGGGGGGGGGGGGGTTGTATTTCAAGCCATTGCTTTCAGAATTCCCTGTTGTTTATCGTAAATATCTTTAAAATTACTTTTTTTGAATTTTTTTCAACTAAATCTGAACAAAACTGATGTGCTCGCCAAGTGAATATTCTTTACACAAGCATATATAAACAGAAAACCTTACAATAGAGAGGCTTGTTCAAGAGGCTAGCTATCGGTGTACAATCTGAATGGGTTGACTGTAAAAACAATTTCCACTTGAGTAACTACAGGACTTGTGACACCTGTCTGACCAAATTGAATACCTTATTGCACAATTCAGCAAGCTATTGAAACCCTTACTATAATTCTGTATTTCAAAAGATATGATAATTCATTAATTAACAGATTTCCAAATGACCTTGATCTTTGACCTTTATGTCATTTTGTTCGGCCAAGGTAGACGTTCCCATCCCAAGTGGCCCAAAGCTTTTACAATAAAGAATAAAAAAGTTGGAAGCGATTTTATGGAAATTTCAATACTTTCAGGGGCAATACCTGCTAGAAGGGGGCCTCAGATACTTTCGGTATGAATTGATTGAAGAACCCTCTAAGTGTACTGAAGACATTGGTAAAAATACCAAGTCTCTATCTCTTATTGTTTCAGAGGAGTAGTGATAACAAGCATTTCGTACAATAAGGGCAATAACTGTGATTCTTCATAGGTAGGAGCCAAGGGGCTATATTTTAAAATGTCTTAAGATGCCCTACTACATCCATGAAAAAGTTTTTCTTTACCTCCCTAAACAAAAAAGATCTAAAAACGCATTAATTAAGAGATTTCCAAATGACCTTGACCTTCGACCTTTATGTCATTTTGTTTGGCCAAGGTAGACGCTTGCATCCCAAGTGGTCCGAAGTCTCTATGATAAATAATAAAAAAAAGTTGGAAGTGATTTTTTGGAAATTTCAATACTTTCAATGGCAATAACTGCTAGAAGGGGGCCTCAGATCCTTTCGGTATGAATAGATTGAAGAACCCTCTAAGTGTACTGAAGACATTAGTAAAAATTCCAAATCTCTATCTCTTCTGGTTTAAGAGGAGTAGCGATAACAAGCATTTCCTTCTCAAAGGGCAATAACTCTGTAAGTACTTTTTTGTTTGTATAACCCTAATAACAAAAAAAGTCACCCCGAGCTAAATAGAAAAAAAGAAGAAAAAGATTAAAAAACAAGAGGTCTTTCACCTGAAAGGTGGAAAGACCTAGTAAGGTCTTCTGTTGGAAACGGAAGATCTTAACAACTACATTTCAAACAGTTTTAGATCACAATCTAAGAAAAAGTGTTGGCAATGCGGCCGCTCGCTCTAAGTCGATTGATTACCTAAGAGCGATCGATAGGGCTTTATTTATTCAGTTTACTGGCTTAGTATCTATATATTAGTTCCGAAACATTAAAAATATCTGGTGTTGTTGATTCTATTCAGTGCTTTATATATATTTACTATATTGGTGCTCCACCTCCGACCCGACCTGGGCTTGAACTCGCGACCTCTGGAACCTACTCTCCTCGCAGTGAGCGGCCACCGCGCTAACCACACGGCAATCTAACATAAAACACAGAGTAATTCAACATATTGGAGCATCACCTCCGAACAGACCGGGGTTTCAACTCACGACCGTTGGAACCCACTCTCCTAGCCATGAGCGCCAACCACTCAGCTATCTAGGCAAAACAAAAATCTTGTTTACGATGACAAACGGAACCTAGTGCGCCGGCCAAGCACAACACGGTTGTTTGAGATTAGGATGGAATACAGTAAAACTAACAAACTGCTTTTTGTATATGTAAGGAATTAATATTTTCATCAGGTAATATTGTAAAGAAAAATGAATAGAATCATCATTGATTATTTGATTACTAAGCGGAAAATGGGTAACAAAATGTTCAAAATTTTGTTCACGTTATGTTAATAAGTACCTATGATGTAATTTGATCGGCAACTGGTTCATTTTCATTTGTATTGCTAGAATCTTATTGTCGATTGCATGAAATAAATATCGCAAAGTCTTCCATTTATTTTTAGCTGCAATACAATGTTCATTAACAACAACGAAGGAAAGGATTCTAATATAAATTATCAAATATTTTAGGTCATATGCTTCTGATATTTGCCAGAATAATCCTTCAAAACATTCGGGGTTAGTGTCACACTTTTTGTAAACTTTAACGGAGGAAAGGCAGGTCGAGCCATAATAATGCCTATCTGTTGTTTACATTGCATTCCGATGATTTGTCTTTCGACATTGGTCTGATAAATTAAACATGCTTGTGACGTCATCAATTAAATCATACCTAATAATGAGAAGTTGTTCTTTTACAAAAATTCCAATGCCATTGCATGCTGACTTTTTTTTTTATTATTTTGGGCAAGAGATACAGATAAACATTACATATTTCTGTAATAAAACAAGACATCATGCTGCTTATTTTGTTGTCATATTGATAAAGATGATATTTTACTCTAACGATTGCTGAGAACTGCCTTATCATGCCCGCGACGTTTTAATTATGTAATTCATGACTAAGTAGGAAAAAAAAACATTCATATTTTTTCTTCATAATAGAACTCTACAACATTCGCGGCATGCATTAAATAGACGGTTCTCAAAGGAAATGATAAATGATCAACTACTTTTAAATATTCTCTGTAGGGATTGCGTAACGATCCTTAGATATCATTCAAATTGTTGAACATAAAATGCTGTTTTAATTATTACACGGTGCGAACGAAAATAGAACACTTAATAATTAAGACTCTGATATGGCATGTTGAATACCAGTTACATGTATATTCGTTAGATAATACTTATCACATTGAAAACCCAGTACAATCAATCATCAAATATCAATTTTATAGATAATCTTTCTTTTTCATTCGGAATATCTATGAAGAAATATATCGAACGAATATGCCTTTTTTTTACAGAATATGTTACATTAGTAGTCGTTATATTAGAGTTGAAATGTTAAAGCGGTTTAGGCATGAATGTATATTTTACTTACCATACAAAAAGACTAATTATAGAACAATATCTGCATACCTGGTGGCTAGTCAATATGTGTGCATTAACATTGATCATTTACTATAAAAATATCAATTAACAGCTAAAAGAAAAGAAATTATTAAAATGTATTAGTATTGTACTTACCGTAAGTTCTTGCCTCGTAAATGAACTTCAAAAAATATATCAAAAACAGCACCATGATATGCATACCTACGAATGCTGTTATTGAAGAAGTAAAAATATACTTGTCGTCAACCAATGCTCAAATATGTAGGTTATACGTGTTTTTGGATTTAAATCTTTAATAATAATGCGGTCCGTCCATCATTCATTCACGGAATGATTTAACTGCATGAATATATCCTCTTTTTTTTATTTTGGTTCATCCAAACAAAATCATTTAATACTTTTAAGGTAGCTCGCGGGTTTACTGCTTGTGAGAAAACCTACCCTGAAATTTTCCCACGTGATCCATAGGTTTCGGAGTTTTAATTCTAAAATTTATTTGAGATTCGTCTGCGTGGTAATAATGTTATCGTGTTTCAAACAGTGTCGCTTAAAAAATCAAGCAACGCCATTTCAAATTAATATATAGTAAAATGCATATCTTAGTCGGAAAACGCATTTCAAAACTATGCCCCAAACTTTTAAACGATTTAGACGAAGTCAATTTAACTCAACACAATAACAGAAGAGAAAATTTTGAATAAATTCATAAAAAAAATAATCAATATGTGTTCTCGGCCAATTTTTTGCAAAACAACTTTAAAGACTTAACAGATTTTACAAAACCTTATATTTGCATTATGACGTTAGCCCGACGTCATCATTTTCTTACGGCTGAGAACCAAATAATGAAAATGCGTTGATTGACAAGACTAGATGATTATCACACATTAGAACATGTAAATGTTAATTTAACATTATTATGAATATTTTTGAATGCACAAACGCAATTAATTTAAGGTTGTGAATAAACGAAAATTAGCTCTTTTTCTGTTCATGAAACTCTGAATCCGTCAATGCCAAAAATAAATACTAAACAACTATTGACATAATAAGTTTGTAATCGTATAGGATAATTAGCAAAAGCCAAAAGAATTTTAATATTTACAGATCGGTATTTGAATATACAGAAGTCATAAATGTAAAAGAAGCTACGTCAATGCATATGGTTCAGTTAATTTTAAATAGAAGAGTTCCAACGCACACTCATACATTCAAGAACAAAATGTGACAATGTTTGTCGCGTCTCTTAATTTTACCACTTGATACTTATAAATGTTTGAATAAACTGCATTCAAGTTTTTTGAATTATTGCATTTTATGTCCCTAAAGATCATTTGTCATAAAAAAAAAATGTATAAATTTTCTTTGATGGTCAACTCTTTACGTCATATCCTAAAGTGACGTCAGCAATCCCGCGAGTTACATTAGATGTCATATGTAGATGAATTTTACTCTTTGTATTGACAGTGTATAGATCATCGGAATATAATATTTTTCATTAAATATAGGTATAAAATATTAGAGTGTTTACGGTGCAAAACCGTTAAACCTTCTACACGCAATCGACATTGTATCCGTGCCTAGGTTATGCTTGATCAACTTTTTAAAAAACATGTTTACTGCACTGAATATCATCATATATTATTGTAAACATGTCTACATGTACATCTATCCTATATGTACAAAATCACTACGGTTTAGTCGATAACAGTTTGAATCAATGAAAGGCAACTTCCCACTTAACCCAATATAATAAAAAGGATACCGATTGTATAATCTGAGAACTAGAACATAAGGTATCTTAATTGAACATAATCACATACTTGTTAACAAATCAACGTGTTCACATGTTGATATTCCATTTGCAAAGAAAATTAAAAGTTAATTGTATTGTAGTTATACTTACCTTAAGCTACTGTATTTTACTTCGAAAAGTATTTTAAAAATTCGCTGTAAAATGCACAATTACGATTTTTGTTTTTTGAGGACGTAAAAATATACTTCCTCTACTGATCAGTTTTCAATAAATACGTTATACGTGTTTAATCGGTATAAATCATTTGAAAAAAAAGATGAGCATTCATTTATAGAATGACTACGTTTACATATAGGAATGTGACATCGTTATTAATTTTTGTTTTTTTAGCAATTAACATGATAAGCAGTTAGATGTCATACTTTGCTTAAATTTGAATTACATACGAAAGCCCAAAAGGCTTATTCGAGATTAGAGATTCAAAATACAAAATTCGTAATACGAGATTCAGGATTCGAAATTCGAGCTTCAATATTTAAATTAACCAATTAAATCAAGGATAAGAAAACCTGTCTGAAAGTGGGTTGTCCCAAAGATAAACAAGTCACTTATGTAACAAATGTAACAATTAACAGAAAATATCATTATTATGTATTTAATTATTTATTAAAGTTCAAGAATACCAAAAATAAAACACTTATTATAACTGACTGCTTCCAAGATGTTGGACAAATAAATAGATAAGCTAACTTGTCTCTTGAAGAAAACAGGTCTTTCTGGTAAGAATCCTAGCCTTGGTCTGTCACAAAAGCCACTCAGTTAAAGCAGGAAAAAAGTATAAAAACATACTATTGGCTATAGTAAACCACCTGATCATATCCACATGCATGAAAGTGACCATACAGGTGAAAAGGCTTAAGACTTTAAAATATCAGAAGCCACTAGAATAGATAATTAAATAATGATTACTTAATAGGTGCTTAAAAGACATGGAGTTATAGGGAAAGTAGTCTGTTTCCAAATATCACAGGATGAACCTCTGCCATTCAGTCAACTGAATGGTAACTGAATGGTCTGGAAAGGTGACTGAATGGCATAGCTATGCCATTCAGTCAGATTTCAGTCACCTTTCAGTCACATTTCAGTTAACTGAATGGCACAGCTTCATCCTGTGTATGTACATGTAAAATATAGATGAAGTGTAGGATGATGATGATGTTGATGATGAAATATGAATAATGCATGAATGTAACTATCATCATAAAATGCACCCTATTACACCTTTATCTTAGCAACATCAAACTGTTCTACATATAGAACATCTGCACATGCTCTTTTATACAAATAAATGCTAAATTATTCATAACTAAATAATTATTTGTATTTATTTTACAGAGTGTATTATTAGACTAGTAATAATGCAATATATTTCGCTGATCTAAGCGATTTTTTTTTCGCCCTGCGTGCATTTCCACCTAATGCGTTTGAACCCTGGGATAGTTCACCGTATTAGTTTAAACCCGGGTAGTTTTTAACCCCGGTTGTGAAAAATGCGATTAATGTAGAGCGCTTTATGAGGGGATCCATTTTTTAAGGGGTTTGGGGGTCCTAGGCCTACATATATTTTCAGTAATTTTACCATGTTAATTTTTAATGAGCCTCAATATTTCCAAGGAGGGAGGAGGTGTCAATACCCGATGACCCCCCCCCCCCCCACTCCCCGTCCTTCCCTCTAGATCTGCTGATGGTGATTATTAAAATTGTTTAAATCTAAATTAAATTTTTCATTCCGGTTTCAGCAATGATTACAAGCATAACTTGTTGTTTTTCGTATGTATACAGTCATACAATATGATTATAAACTAATCATTGAGATATCATTACATCATACATAATTCATACAAAATGTTTCAAAATGTTAAGACTCCTTTTCCTAAGTAAACAGCTAATTATGAGTCAAACGTTTGACATTTTAATATAGACGGATACATTTTCTATGAACTTAATTTACTACTTTATAACACCTAGACGGATAAAATTTAAAAAAAACAAAACAAGGATTTGGGTGGTGCAAAATTAACACTTTTCATCTATTCACACGCATAACATCAATGTGTGGGTGATGCATAGAAGTTGGTGGCCAATTCCCTCGAATAATTAGTGCAAAAACTAAAAATAGACTGCTATTTGTTACCAACCCTGCAAATACATTGATAAAAAATACATATCAAATCTAATTATTATCTATACATGGTCAACGTTATTCTAAATATCAAGAAAAGTGACGTATCAGGAGAGGATCAACCCCAAAAAAATGATCAGTAGTATTTCAAGTAGGCCTACATGTTTTGAGAATTATTTCAAACTGTCGCACGGGTCAAACTGATGGAAGCTACAGTGTAATTGGAAACTTTAATTTCATAATAATATGCATTAATTATAATAACATTCTGAGAGTATTGCACAAACATGTTCCACCACTACCCCCCCCCCCCAAAAAAAAAAAAATTAAAAAAATTAAACAATTTTTATTTTTTCTTGTTTTTGTTTTTTATTTTCTTTTTGCTCAAGAAGTGTACATTCAATTTTATTCAAAAGTTATTTTTTTAAGCTCAAACGAGATAAATAATGATGAAAAACGAGATGTTAAAAAATTATTTCGTCATCATGTTTAGCTTCCATTAGGTTTATTTGGTTCCAATTAGGTACAAAGATGCACGAGCGCAACTCTAATCAGGTCATTTAAGAAATAATTTCAAAACATTAATAACTTAAAAACTAGTGGATAAAAAGTAATGCAAATCGAATTCAATGAGTGTTTTTTTTTTTGTTTTTGTTTTTTTTTTTTTTTTGGTTATATATTTTTTAAAATTATTTTATATAAAACAAATTACAAAATTGTAGTCATTAATAATCATATACATAGATATGAATTTCAGTTCAAATTATTAATAAAGTATCAGTATACACGTATATGAAAACATTATTACGCAGACAATGATCCATATAAGAAAACATAATAACAAATAATGTTTCGTACCTGTATATGAAAACATAATTACACACACAAGCGAATAAAAAAAGTTTTACATTTATCGGTTTTTGTAGTAAAATAAGCTGAACCCATTGATAATCTGGTGGACATAACATCTACATCATTATACAGTACATCACTACGTCCCCGGGCAAAGCGCTAATACACATAGACACCCTCAATGTGTATCGAGTACACTATCATTTTGAAAAGAATTATAATATAGTTAATAAAAAATGTCAAAGTTTAGATATCAAAAGTTGAAAATCAATTTGATTAAAAGCTGACGTTGCATAAAAAAACGTAGGCAAAAATATTTGTTTCCATTCATTTTGACATACTGATAATAATCAAACTTCTTGTTGTGTATATCTTAAGCAAACCCAGTACATTTTCTTTTGCAAATCAGATCTACAAGTTTTCTTCGAAAAGCGGGATCAAAAATTAATATAAGAAAGGATTAATAACAGCATTTGTAAAGTATAGCAATCTCATTTCCAAATGAAGATTTTTAGAAATATCTTCACTTTTTCTGTCCCAGAAATTAGGATCTGCTTCTTCTTTCTTTATTGCAATAACATGAGGTATATAGCAAACCAGCATACAGACTTGTACTGTGAAAAACATTAATGTAAATCGGTACGACCATAAAGATGTCTTCCTGTGTTTATTTTTTGGAGCTGATCGCATTGTCAAACCATTTTTCCCGTTTTCTAAATCAATGGTATTCATGTTCATAGTATTTCGTCTGCGTCTGCAGTAGGCTTTAAAGATAAATACTGCTATTGAAACGTACGATATAATTATAAGAAGTATACATGATCCATGAATAACTGCCATTAAATACAATGTTCCTTTATCCAATGCGACAGCATCATTATCTATTTCCTTAAACTTGTACCCAGTAATGTTTTCTTTGTAAACTTCGACAGTGCCAAACGCAAAGAAAGTTGGGATATAAGACAACATATTAAATATTCCGGTACCTGAAGTGGCGATCCACAAATGGAACGTCTTGTTTTGATACTTTATGATATGGCAAACATGTTGGAATCTGCTAACTGCGATCACTGCCATTATAAGCATTGAATGAGTCAAATTCACCCGAATTGAATATACAAACATTTTGCAAATCCACGAGGCAGGAAATGTGACACGTCTCGAAATCTGGGCTATGTTAAATGTAGCACTTAATGAAACACGCATTAAATCTACAGTTGCCAATATTGGTATAAAAAAGCGTCCATGTCCTTTGTTTTTTAAGCCTCTTTGGTAAACGAAAATAACAGTTGCATTTCCAAGTGTTTCAATGATAAGCCAAATAGTAAGTAGAATCGTGTTTGGTAAATATAATTGCTGTAGTAAGAATTCCATTTTTCAAGTGAAAATGAATCATTTTTCGAAGACAACATGTCTGTTTTCATGTCGTTCGTTTATAAGTAAAATAAATATAACGATATTGACATAATCTATAACTTGCAATGATGTTTTTGAAAAATTTGCTTTTTATAGTTTCAGGGTTTAGAATCTGATTTTCAGAAGAGCATAAAGTCCAATTAACAATTATTCTAGATTGAACTTGTTCAGAGTGTTCAACCGCATTAATTCGTGCATTGATTATTATATTTCCTTTTTCTGTAAGTGATTAGGATATCCTCAACATAAGCAAATATATTGTACAGAGAGTAAAGTCTTTGTACTTCGGTCGAATTTTTAAAATATCACGAACTCTAATAGCTGAATTTTAAACAATTTGTATGTGAAACATTACATCTTATATACGTGATAGTTAGGTGACCTTAGTGATACGTATTCCACATTTTTCATACATTCCTGATTCATATCTTCAAATTTAAACTTCTCTGCAGTAACATATATTTATGTCATGACATTATCATATATACTTAATCGTGCATTACGATTGTCCGTCTGTTAATATCTTTAAAATTCAGTTTAATTAAATATATTTCGTTGGAAATAAAGTTGATTTTTTTTTTATTGAAAATACCCTTTCTATTTGATAATCAGGAAGTTAATCATATTTTTTTCAAAACACTAAGGTGGTAGTTTAACCGGCTACCAAAGATATGGTTGGTTTATCTGGTTTCAATTGTTTGTACATCGGCTGTATAGAGAGAAACACAGTTGGTGTACTATAATACTTTGGAAAATGTTTGAATTAAAATTAAAGAACTGGTATGTTAATAAACTTTGTTAAAAATATGGTTTTGTCTTTAATTTCTTGCAGTCTATATTTCATCATAATTTATATCTAAACCAAATTCATTTTGAAATGAACCTATGTTCTGGATTGGCATTTGAAATGTATTCAAGGCTCTGCTTTATAGGCTAAATACTCAGGGAAATTTATAAGTAAATACAATACCATTACAAACATATGATAGATAAAGAAGATTACCTCACTTGCCAATCATTACAATTGTTAAACGTAGCAAGAATATAAATGTAATTATATAAGTGTTCAATAAAACATTGTGCTTGGAGTGTTTTGTTTATTGCTGCGCTGTAAATTTATTATATTCAAGTTAAAAAGAAAATTCAAAGGTTTACTTATAGATATCATGCTTAAAAAATGAAAGAAAGTAGTACCCTTCTAGAAATGATATAAGTAAGACATGAATGTGTAATTGTTTAATTAATTTAGTTATTTAATGAATTGTTTAATTTAATTTTAATTGTAAGTACACAAAACACGTTATAAGTAGAAAAAATATCAAAAGTACAAACAATACACAATAATCAATTCACGAAATTAAAAAGGAAGTGTCATTACACGATTTCATCATGCACTGAATTATCCCTTGATGTCGTGCAAAGAGGTATCAGGAGAAATCGAACCCTGGGGAAAACGTAGCACAAAGAAAACGTATCCATAAATTAGGGTGCGTGTTCTCCGAGAGAAAATCGGAGAAATTAGAGAAGCCGAAACAAGAGTTGAAATAGTTATAAAAACTGTTCTAAAGTAATATAAAGACTTATTCAATAGATATTTGTACTTGTATCATTGTTTACATCAGGCAAATGGCATTGTTTTTGAAAGGGGCGGGCCAAAAACAGGGAAATTACAGCTTCTCAAAGTCGTAAAAACTATAATCGGGGGGGGGGGGGGGGGGGGGGGGTTTCCACCCACAACCCAATAACTATATCTTCACTGTAAATTTCTTTTTTTAATTCACTATCCCTTATATCCCCCCCCCCCCAAAAAAAAAAAAAGTGGACGGGCCAGATTCATGCCCATACACTTTTTTATATGTAAATTTTAGAAAAATGTTGTTTCAAGAAAAATTGTGGGGAAGGGGGGGAGGTGGCTGACCCCGATGATACATGCCTAAACATAATCACGTAAATTAAATAATTACACAATACAGACACATAGCATCATTTTTTTGAAAGTGGAGGTTGGGGGTTGGGGGACAGATTCATCCTTAAAACATTGTCAAGCCTAAAAAAGCCCATCGCAAACCATGAAACCCTTAATCCATTGATGGGAGGGGGGCAGGAGTATGCGTTTACCTATAACTTCAATTACAGTTTAACATGCTCCAAAAAATTGAATATTACGGTTTTTAATGTTAATTTAAGAAAAAAAATATTTTCATCGAGAAAAGTGGGAGGGGCAGGCCTCCCTGGTCCCCATGATTATACATGCCTGCAATAATTGGGTATACACACGAACAAGCGTCGCCTAAATCAGTCGGTATTTAATCAATCGGTGCAGTATATCTGGAATCGTTTTAAAAAAATCTAACAGTTTATATAATTATGTGAATCAAAATATGAATAAAATAAGAATTGTGTGGTAGCAAGTTGACACACAAACAAAACGACATCATTAGTCGAGCATATGAAGTCTTACAAACATACGCTTTGATGATTTAATCAAACGATATCTCTTCCGAAACACCAAAAAAAAAAAAAAAAGAAATAAAAGAAATACTTTTATATATATCTATATACTATACGTCTAGCCGCAGAAATCCAGAACAAAATTAAATATGGCCAGCTATATGTAATCCATACTGTACGGATTTCTAAACCAGGAAAGCAACATACTTTGTTTAATTAATAAGCGGTATGCATGTTTAAAAAAAAAAACTTTTAAAAATGACTCAAGGTGAATAGCAACCGTCAGTAGAAAATAAACGCAAACTTTTTTTATATGATACAGACCACTAAATGAAAGGCACATTAAGTCTACAGTTGCCAAGATCGGTATGAAAAAACGACCGTGTCCTTTGTTTTTTAATCCTTTTTTGTATACACAAATGACAGTTAAGTTACCAAAAACTCCGACAATAAGTCCAATAACAATAAGGATTGTGTTTGGTAAAAACAATTCATTCTATTGAGAATTCAATTTTTAAAGTGAAAACATGTTGCTTGAAGAATGAACAAAGACTTTTATATGAATTGCATTTGAGCATGAATAAAAACGATTAAAGGATATGGAC
>WFKH01011926.1:20778397-20800225 GCA_016163765.1 Magallana hongkongensis
TTTATTTAGGTCAATAAGGTTTTTAACCATTTACGTCCTGGTGTAAGGCCACATCAACGACAGCGAGTTCCCCATACGACAAGAACGTCGTAAAATATGGATGTACTCTTGAAATATAATTTTATTTCCTTAGTGGAAAGCATCATCTCAACAACTACTACATTAATATTTCAAAGTTAATGTTGTTTTTATACTTTGATCATTTCTAAGCACTATGTCCTTAGATAATAACTCATATATTCATATTAGTTGTAATTGGTTCTTATTAACTGTCAGTGTTCCATTGGGTCATACTTCTTCTCTTCTCGTTTTCCTGTTTCATGACGAAATACGTTTCTTTATTTTGCAAAAACACGGAGTTATTTCCTTAAATGTACTATCACTTAATATTGTTCTATCGTAATGATAGGTTGCAATGTACTTAACTGTCTTTTGGATTCCAATTGAATAAATCTCTTTCTATTTAATACTTTTTTTGATCGATATATGTTTATTTCAGATGGTTTAATCGTAGAGACAAAAATGCGTATGTTATTGCGGTAGTAGATGTGCAATCTGAAAACAATTAAATATGATTTATTTTAAATATGGTTTTTCAAAGTAAGTAAAAAGCACAACCACACTAATAAAGGTTTTGTTCCATATAATTAAATTTATATACATATAAGAATGTCATTTACAAGCTAAAAACAAGTGTGGTACATCAAATGCGCAAATATTATGTATTTTATTTAAATGACAATCATCACAATCACATATGAAATGGTTACATTTGATTGTCATTTGGCTATCATTCAAATCTAAAACCGGATAATCTATAAAGAAAGAAGAACAAAAACTCATTTGACTATCAATCATAAAGCGAACGTTGATTAAGGTCCCACAATTCCTGATATTTGCCATTGCCTGGTTATATTCACCATTTGGAAATATGCAGGTGTTTTCACATGTGTTTCCTTTGCTGTCCTGTTCATCGTGTTGTTTATTCACGTATTGTTTTTTTTTTTTTGTTTCTGTTAATGAAAATTATACAAATCTGAATATTTGAATATGATGATTTTTGATAAATAAACAAATTTTTTGAAAAAAAAAAATAATAATTGATTCGGTACTGACATTAATCACAAAAATGTCCTTTTTATACATCAACAAACATAGGAAGGTCTCATCGACAATGTTATGGCGACCTTTGTGGACAGAGTAACGAACAAGTGCTATAAATATACAAGAAGCTACATGTATATATTAAAGTTTGCATTCAAATCGACAATATATATTTCAGTATTTATTACTATGGACGTTGCTTTATTATCACAATAAAATATTTTCTGTTTGTATTTGTACAAAAAAAATAATCAGATTATCTGAATCCGGACTACGTGTATATATAAAAATGTTACACGGTAAAAACACAGTCCTTGAAATATACAAGACGCTTGCATTCAGACTGACAATACCATATGTATTCAGGGTGTATATGTATGGATACCGTATTATTAAAATAAAGAAACAATAGGAGACTTTCCGTGGGTTTTTTTTTCTTTTTGGTATTGTACGTAACAAAATGATAACGTTGTCTAAACCCTGATACTTAATAAAGAAGGAAGATTAAAAAAGTAAGTTTAAGTATATGTTTCTTCGTTTCATTACGTTTTAGTGTAGTTTAAAATATTGATTGTTTTATTTTCAAGTCCTGTTGCCGATAAACACTGTTAAAAAAATATCAAGGATTCGAGCTCGCCAAATATTCTAATTTTTTGTAGTTTTTATCGTCGGTCTGAATTCAGAACAAAATTCATTGAGTGTTGCCATTGAGTGTTGACTCCGTAGAGATATGCGCTGGTTTTTAAAGTTTGTTTAGCAGTTGAAATTAAAAAAAAGTTTTAATTTTGTAAACATTTTTTATTCACCTTCAAAAAACATTTGTTTTGCATACATGAAAAAAACTATATGCATAAAATATGCAGATGTTTTCAAAATTGCATAAGCATAATGCAATAAATGATGACTACTAATATATCATTACCGGTCAAATGAATTCTTTTTCATGGTGAGATCATCCATCCTCACTTTGGAGTTTAAAATTTAAAGCCCTCCGTGTCGTGCTTCTTTTGCAGCAGGCACCATGTTTCTTTTCCTTTTTCAGATCAAAATGAAGTTATATCGATATTCAAAGAAGCATATATACATATTTCTTATTATTCAATCTTGATTTCTGTTAAATCTACACTTCACATGCCACACCAAAAAACAATGTAGTTGTTATTTGAAAGTATTATAACAACTATATGTAAAATAATTATAAAGAATAACTTAAAAAAGAACAATGATAAATTCAGAATGCATCCATTGATTTTAAATAGACTGTTTAGCATTTTAAATGATTTTTGTTTCGAAAATAGCATTTGCCAGTTTTAGATATGTGATCAATGTAATAACAAGAAATTTGATAATTTAAAAAAAAATATACTTACAGTTTTATGGTAAAAATTAATCCTGATTTTAAAAACTGGTTGCATTTTAGATATAAAGCCTTTAGGATCAGTTAAAAAAGGTTGCAAATATAATATCATAACTATTTTGCACATTAACAAAATACAAATAGAAAAATTTAAAATTCAGATTTTTGTATGAAACGTCATATTCAAAATATATTTGCATTACAAGTTAAAAGAAAATACGACTGCCTTATTCGAACTCGGGATCTGCGGAAACGTTTTCTAATACTATACCGTGCTCCCAAGAAAATTATTTGATATATATAATGTGACATTGCAGTTGATTTTTAATGTGTGACCAATTGTCACTGTAGGTATTTTAATATAAATAATGTAACATTGAAGTTGAATTTTAATGTGTGACGTATTGTCACTGAAGGTATAAGTTACTGGGTATAGACGACCCTTAGCATCATTCAACTGAACGGCAGAAACATAAAAGCAGCAACAAATTGTAATTATACAAAAAGCATTTTTGAAAATATGAGTAGAAACGTTGATCGTATATGTTTATTTCAGCGACACATACTCAGTCATTCACACATTCATATACAACATGATATGCATTTATATGAAGCTTTTTAGCAATAATTACTAAGTGTAAAATTACATGTACTTCCATTCTTTTAAGTTTGAAATAAAACAAAACTTGAATATTAAAAATAATTGATTTCAAGATAGTTTCATTAATGATATTAAAAATAAATTAAATTATTGAATATATCAAAATTATCATAAATTGTGGTGTTTTCCGTAGAAATTATCTTTTTTTAATTTTGTATTCCAACCTGTATCACACGTCGATCCTGTGTATCCTGGAATACAGCCTAGGCACGTTCCATCTACGATGTCACACCGTCCATCCAAGCAGTTTTGATGGCAAGGTATTGAACAGTTATCTCCGTAGTAGCTCGCATTCGGACAACCTGTGAATGGATGTATACAAGATTTTACATAAGCCGCACGCAAAAAGTGTCTAGCTATGTAATAAGAATTCCATACTTAAGTCACAATAAGGGGAACCTAGTAAGACTATTTCTTCACATAATGCTCTTCGATAAAAAAGTTTTTATTCTTCTTAAGGTATCTCACTCGTCACGTTTTGAATTCATTGCGCACATGATCATTATATTTAAAATAAATATGTTTTATTTACTTATTCATCACAGAAAGATTACGAATTCATAATTACACAACATTCATAAAGAAAATCTATTTGAATTGAATAAACAAGTTTTCGGGGGAACTATATTTTCGTGCGGAAGGTTTTTAGACGAAAATGATAAAAACAAGCAATTTTATGAATTTTCAATATACTTTTCATTTTATTAAACTTTATTCATTACACACATTTTTAACATTTGATAGGTTTGTTACTTATTCTATAGGTTCTGTGTGACATGTACAAAATTAAATGTTGAGAGTGTGATAGACTTTTAGCATAAAATCATGCAAATATATAGAAAAAGTCTGAAATTTTTTAAGCCAAATTTTGCAAGAATTTTCCCTTTGAAGCCCCCTATCTAAAATTTGACATCACTTACCCCAATATCTTAGTATGTCAAAATAATACTGAATGCATATCTAGGCAAACTGGATTAATATTATAAAATTCTTGATATTCAAAAAATTTTTATTTCAAATCGAATTGTAACTATCAAAGAAATTGTATATTTTAAGTGCAAATAGGTCACGAAAAAATTTATGCAGCTTCATACAATTTTTTTTCGTAATCTCTCTATTCAGTCTGATCATTGTGCATAATTGAAAACGATATTTGATGAAATAATTCTGCATAGTTGAAAATACTTGCAAGAAATACTAATCAAGCTGAAATTGCATTTTAGGTGCAAAAAGGTCAAATTAAATGGGCCATAACTCAGAGGGATGAAAACTGACCCCCCTTTTTCTTTGTATTTTTAAGTATGTTTTGTCTACATATTTTAATGATATACTTCTCAAGAAATTCTTGATACAACAACATTGAGGAGTGGGATACCTTAAAGAGAATAAATAAAAGCCATTGTAAATTCAGGAGTTTTTTTCTAGTATTTTATATAGTTGTGTGATGCTCTATTGCGTCTTAGACTACATCACAGAGTTAAAACATAAATATAAGTGCAACTGGTGACCCTCTCATCTGAAAGCGAAACAGAATACATGTAAAAAAAAATAATTACTTTACAAAAAATATACAGTTAAATATCTATATTGTTGAAAAAAGTCCATCGATCAGATTACCATATACTTCTACTTCACATAGATCGTTATAAGCGTAATCACTATATCCGTCAGGAAACGGAGGGTTGGTTCTGTTGTTGTAGTAGATGACGTATCTCCCAATTAGACGACATGATATGTTCAGTGGATTAGGTATTGTCTCCCTTGTATAGACTGTGTCTTTGAAACAAAGTACCCCATCCTCCTTGGAAGTTGTGTTTGATATGTAGAGCGAAAATCCAAGAAATTTAGAGGTGAAGAAGTTACCCCCATCTGTTAAAAAATCTTATTGTCAATACTAAGAGAGTTTAGTAGTCAATTTACTAAAACAATTTTCAGTCGACCTTTCAAGTTGCTTAAAAATAAAGAAATATTGTGATTTAACCTAGGAAATTAAATGCATTTTATGATTCGTTACGTGTATATTTTTATATATTTGAATAATTTTCAAAGCCATACCCCATATGGAACCGTCCCTCCTGTACAGTATAAAGATATGGTGTATACTTAGAACCCCTTCAAGATCTACTCTCCATTCTGCTGTTGAATGTCCGTTTTCGGATATCGTACACTGCCCCCCATAAAAATGCAAATCTGATTTTTGTCCGTCTACAGCACGATCCGCTTCGTGGTATGTTAGTTGATGCTGCTGCCATGCAGGTTTATTCAAGGCGACATTTTCTGTTATCAAATTTCGTATCTCAATGTTTATAAGAACGTCAACATTTCAATAAAACATTACTGTTTTAATATAAGTGTTTAAATGTAATTAATGTTTAAGCAGTTATTAGATAATTATTTCCATACATATTTCTTAACGACAGAAGTCGACAAAGATTCAATAAATACCAATAATTCAATTAGACGGTTCTCAAACTACTTTTGCCATTGCCAAAAATTATAAAAGTTACATCAATTTTCATTTGTAGTCGTGTTCTAAATATCTTAAAGATGCACTCTTGGCCACCATAGCGTTTTATTTGAATGATTGGATATGTTGAATTCTAAGATTTCTTAAAAAGTTTTATGTATATTGATAATTTTTCTTTTAAGGTCGCGAGGGTTATATATCTTGCAGTATTATCAAAGTTATACAGTACTGTGGAATCATTTAAATTCGTGGGGGGGGGGGGGGGGGGGATTTTTCGGGGATTGTGGGATTTTTGCTTATTCGTGGGGATGTAATTTCGTGGATGCGTGTTTTCAGTTTCAATAAGAAAACTAACTCTTTGATAATTTGTTTTCGTCGAGGATGTAAATTCGTTGGTTAGGGCTACCCACGAATACCACGAACATTGAGCCACCACGAATCCTATTAATGATTCAACAGTATCTTCGTATATGAATTCAAAGTCAACGTCGTAGGGTGTAACTAATGGAAGTATTTTGCGATATAACTGTGGGGATGTCATTTCAATAGCGTGGGTTCTCACTTTCCTTCATTTCCTTTCCGGAAACAGTTCAACAGTTCAAAGCTGAATTTCAGTGTTTGTGCCTAACATGAATGAAAAATACAATGTTTATCATTTAGTATTTTTAAGTGTCAATTTAGCTGAAGGCCTGTTGCTCCCTGTCTTTAAAAAACGGATAGACGACCTGGGAGCTACTTTCAACCCATTGAAGAAATTGTGTATTCAATGCGCACTAAAACGTGCGCTAGTTTTGGACTAATTAACATTATGTATATGCAAATTCTGTGGAAACAATTAATACCATTAAATTTGCAATTTACTACTGATATCGTCATTTACTTCTCTCAAATTCTCCAGAATACGCTACCGACCTCGGAAAATCTATTATGTTAAATTTACATAGAAGTCGAAAGTCGCCATTTTTACATGTAAACACACTGCACCACTTAACTTTACGGGGCTGTTGATGGTGTTTAAAAGACTATAAGAGGCAAGTTAAGAGGTGATATCAGTTGTAAATTGCATGAAAAATTTAATGGTATTTCTTGTTTCTACAGAATGTGTGCATAAATAAGGTTAAACAGTCCAAAACAAGCACATATTTTGTGCGCATATATACATATTGTTTCAATAGGTGTCACAGTAGCTCCCAGGTCGTCCATCCGATTTTTTTTTTCAGACCGGGAGCTGCAGGCCTGCAGCTAGTGTCAATGTAGCTAATTGTATCGTTTACCTCGACAGTGTTTGGACCATCGTAGTAAAGATATTAATCACTAAAACAGGGCAATCCTTAAATGATTAATAAAACATTAGAATATTGTATATCATCTTATATTTGTCCGAATCCATTCCAGCACGACACCGTTCAGCCTTCTACATGCACAGTGTTTCCTTGCATAGAACATTCACTGAGCATTTTATTTTCAAAAATATTTTTTTACATTAATTACTATCATAATTTTTTAATTGCAGGTATCCTTTATATACAAAATCAATACGCTTTGGTCAATAACAATTTGAATCAATGAATGACAAATTAACTATATTCAATCTAATAAATAAAACAGAATATGGATTGCATAATCTTATTACCATAGGGGAAGACATTTCAACGGAACATATTTACATGTACGTTCCTGTTGACTAATCAATTTGTTCATATTGAAAAAGAGATGCTACCCATACAAAATCAATTAAAAGTAAATAATAAAGAATACCATAACATGTATTGTACTTTTACTTACCGTAAGTTTTTTGTAATGATATATAAGTTCCAAAAATATGTGAGAAACGGCGCCATGAAATGCATAATTACGATTGGATTTTTGGCAGAAGTCAGAATATACTTTGTTCACTACCGATCAGTTTCCAAATGACAAGGTTAAACGTGTTGAATGGGTTTGAATTTTTGAAAAGGATGAACATTCACCCATAGAATAATCACTGCAAAAGATCTTTGCAATGATACCAATATTAAGGAACTAGCTCTTTTATTTTTAACGACCGAAAGAGGTCCTTATTTTTATCAAAATATCAACAATACTACGCCAATCTGATATACATATATGAAACAAATATTAAAGTTCCATTTGTTCTTCAATAGATCGATTCTTACCTTATACATTTACGTATTTAAGTCGTTAAACCTTTACATAGCTGTATCTTATAGTTTTGTAATCGTTCAGAGGACCCACTTGTTCCTTGCAACGAGATTTAATATGTTTGTCAATTTACGTATTTAGCGTTATCCGTGTCGTGTTAAATCCAAATCATATTTTTTTGTCAATTTAGTCTAAAGTAACACCTTTTTTCATTCTTAGTAAACTTTATTCGGTATTAACAGCGCTATGAAATGCATAACTACGAATGATGTGACTGAGGAAGTAAAAATATACTTTGTCGTCAATCACTGCTAGAATATCTAGGTTATACGTGTTTATCGGATTTTAAGAATTGATATGGGTGATCGTTCATTCAAGAAATTTTTTAACGGTATGAATATAACCTTTGTGTTGATTTTGGTTTGATTTAGCAGTTAATAGGATAAGAATGATGTCCTTTTGAAATTGTTTTGCACGCCACTTTATATATGACGTAATGGTGTTAAAGCAAGTGACCTTTCACTCGTTCTCTGTTTATTATGTATCTTCATTTGCATGGCTAGGTATATAATTATGATCTACATGTAGTTAAATTGTTTTTATTTAGAGAAAAAATCCCCTCTCTCTCTCTCTCTCTCTCTCTCTCTCCTGCACGTACAACATATTTTAGTATCTATAATAAAAATAATAAACTAGAACATTTTTTGTCTTCAACAAAAAGTAAGGGCTTTTCGACATCCTTTTTTTTTCCTTTTTTATTAAATATCTCAGAAAAAAATATATTAATTTTTCAAATTCTTCAACGCCTTGGCACATGTATATATACTTGCCTGAATAAGAACTTATAACAAATGTCAAAAGAAAGATAACCCCAGAACTTTATAAGAAGCTATACTTTAAATTTCGTTATGAACATTTTTAAAAAATCATAGAAGAGTTTCTTTTTTTCATTTCTCGGACACAACACTTGGAATGAGTAGAGTATTCATGCTCTACATTCTGTAAGCAAAGCGAGAAAACTCTAACAAAATAATTTTTTTCAACTTATTACTAAAATTCTAATATTTAGGCCCTTAAAACCCCTATAAGGAGTCAAAAAGTGTCCCTTGGACCATAATTTTCAAATTGCACTCTCCAATTTGAACTATAAACCGAAATATTTTAAAAATCGGATGTAAAATAAACAAGTTACAGCTAAAGGGCTGTTTTGAATATTGACCCCTCCAGATCTCTTATTTTCCGGAATTTTATTTTCAAAACCTTTCCCGGTGTGCGTATCAGGTCCCATAATACGAATATGAAAATATAAAAATATTTGCTTAAAAACTGCTTGAGAAAACGTGACACACGTGAATTTAGTTTAACATTAAAACTCCCATAGACAATTTTTTTATCAACTTATAAAACCGGAAGTTCTCAATAGTTTTAAACCAAACTTAAAATATTTGATGATTATGACAATTTCAACATTTCCCATGCCTCATTTTAAAAATTTGTCGTTTATTTTAATTTTTCCTTTTTTCATCCCCCCTTTTTTCAAAGTTTTAAGCCTAATATCTCGAAAACGGTAAGAGATAAATAAAAGTTGTCGCTTACAATTTTGTTTATCATAGCATGAAGTATCTACTTACAAATTTATTAGTTTATAATCAAAAAATAAAAAAAAGATACAATGGCCCTTTTTATATTTTGTATTTTCCATGTGTAAACCGGAAGTTTATAAACCGGAAGTCCAAAAAGGGACATACGGGAGAACTAAGAGATTGTTACAATAATTATACATTAAATTTATATTCTTGTGTTACGTTTTCAAAATATTGCCGACGAAACTTTGTCGAGCAGAATAATAATAACAAAACAAAACGAAAACAATAGGTCTTTTCGACCGAAAGTCGAAAAAGCCCTAATAATAATAGATTTATATAGCGTTTTATCTTTAATAAATTTCAAAACGCTTTACAGAGTAAGTCAATATTACATAATAAAAACAGAACTAGTTTACATTATACCGCTAAAACAAAACACATTTAAAGGATTGAAATTAACTAAGATCAGGACTTAAACTCTAAAAATGTAGAAACCTTACTGCAATTGCCTCGTAAAGCCTATCAGATATATACACTTAAATAAATGCCTTTCTAAAAAGATTAGCTTTTAGTTGCAATTTAAAAACTTTTACAGTAATGTGGCCAGTAGCCTAATGTACATTAAGCGTTAAAAATATTGTATTTATTTCTAGTTTCGGGATAATTTTGATGCATTCAAACGATTATTATTGTTGAATAAAAGTCTTCATACTGATTTGAAGCCCACGCTAAAAAGTAATGTGCATGATTGACGGTCTTGCTGTACGTCTAGATAGACAAATTTTGTTGTTCTTTTTGGATCAAGAAAAACATCGGACTTAACAGAAAAGGCTCAGACTATACACACGACCGGGTGACTGGCCACCTGTGTATATGTGTTGAAGCCTACGAATGAACAGATATAAACATCGGGGAAATACATCGCTAAGGTATCCGATCCATATAAGTACTTAATTTTCTGATTAACATTATTTATACGCGAATTCTGTGAAAACAATTACTTGTAATACCATTAAATTTGTCATGCAATTTCCTACTGATATCGTTATTTACTTGCCTCAAACATTCTCCGGAACACGCTTCCGACCTCGACCTCGTGCTGCACTATGAAAATTTACGGGACAATAAACAAAACGCTTAGCGAGGCAAAGTACGAGACGGGAAATGGAGACTGGGGCCCACCCATCTACCCGGGGAAGTTAGTTGACTTGAACCTTAGAGAAGATTCCACGTCAACTGCCGGACTAAGGCAAATCCTGACTTTATATCCATCGCGCTCTGGGGGTGTGTTTCTCTTAACTAATCAGAACGACTATATGTATTTATAACTCAAACCAGCATTTTCCAAAATCATTATGAATAACACCGACACTCTCCGAATGTAACTAATGCAACTACTATTGAAATAAAACCACTATTGAAATAAATTATTTCAATAGTGGTTTGGAATGTATTTCATTATAAAAATCTCTTTACAGCCACTATTCAAATACAACTACTATTAAAATTATTTTTTTTCAATCGTAGTTTGGAGTGAATTTCTTTATAATTATTACTTTGTAATCACTATTGAAACTCAATTGGTAAGAAAGAAGTTGTATATCATTTTTGTAAGTTATTTTCAAATGCAAGAAGCACTTTATCTAACGAACAACTCCAAATACACAATTTTGGTATTAATGGCTTGCACATGCATAAATATACTAATGTTAGGATTTTCACTGGTGTGCAGAAATAAATAACCAATTCTCGCAGATTTACATACATATAAACTTGTTTTCATATTAATTTTTCCTTTCTCTTTCAATAGATATATAATGTCTTTTAAAGTATTATAAATTTTATTCAATAACTTTCTTGTATTATGTGCCAATTTAAACAATAGTCGTTTAGGATTCATTTTTTAAAATTATTATTGAAATAAACATCTCATTTGCAATTACAAAATATACAATAAATAGAACTATACATATTGCAATTAAAGAACATATTTTTTCTCGTTAAATTTGGTCCATGCGTTTTATTCCCAGCAAGTATGAATATGCATGAGTTTAAGAATATTGATGATGTTTGGGTTCACAAGCAATGCTGTGTAATCGTTTAGTGGCTATTTATAAGAACCATCTTGTGTTGACCGAAATATTGAATAATTTTGAGATTCAATGGATAAACATGGCGTGGTTGTTTGTCTGTATCGTATAATACTTGCGCATTATCAATAAATCTCCTGCAGAGACGTATCGGTCTATCTATAGCTAGCCCCCCCAGCCCCCCCCCCCCCCCCCCCGCATCGATCCAATATTAACTTGATGATTATTCAACAAGTTGAACCACTGCTATGTGTAGCTTGAATATTCCCCCAATTAATTACTGTCAACCGTGATCGTAGTAAGGCATATTTTCGTTTAGTTTTACTTGGCATGCATACTTAACCTACCATAAGGATAATGAAACAATTAAATCAAACATCCAGATTTCACCCTTTAACGCAAAAAACCCCCAAAAAACCCACAGTTAGCGGGTGCATAGGTGGAGTACCCAAGAGTATCGCGCGTATGAAAAGTGTAAAAATATTTGACAGAATGTACATGTTTTCTTTTAAAAGTGAATTACTGGGGCATTGCACGATATACCGGTATATTATTTTTAAAATTAGCTTTAAAAAGACATTACAGCTAAGTCTCCCTATCTTGGTTCTTTCCCTTTTAAACACAGATAAAGGAAAAGAAGTCGTGCATGTACTGAAAGATTGAATCTTCTTACTGCAATAATAAGCTCGCAATTGCGTGTTAAAGATTTTTCCGGAATTCAAAATGTATATCTTTAAACTTTTGTTTAAACCACAAGTAAAAACTGTAGAAATTCGTAATCTGTTCACCCCTTTACAGAAAGTCACGCTGAATTGTTTACAATCGATGCGCTAAGCCGTTGATTAAAAGGCCGAGTTGCAATATTTTGTTGGACCGTCTGACATAATTAATTTAACGGTGAATTGAGAATTTTGAGGCATTATTTCAAAACTCATTTAAGTTATGGGAAAACCGTCATTTTACGGTATTTGCGAAAAAAAATGAGATGTAGGGTCTATTTAATATAAATATTCCATCTCAATAATTTTTGGAAACGCTTAGAAATATAGTTGATCACTTTTTACAATCGAATCATACATTCTGCAAAAGAAAAAGAACGACAACTTTGCGAGATTAAGATCATGCATGTTTCACTTAACGTTATGGGTTTTTCATATGAAAGAAAGTTCGCTGTTCAAGAAGTTTTATTAATCTTCTGTCATACATTTTAGCATATATTGTGAATCATGAAGTATAATGGAAACTAACAAAATATTTTTCTGTTTTGTAAAATATATATATTTTTTGCATATTCCATAAAAGAGCACGAATATGTAAGCAAAGAAGCTTCTGTCCTGTAGTATTTAGTATTGCAAACTTTTAATTAATACTCCAAACCTTCTATACCTTAAAATTTGAAGAAAAAAAGAACATATATTTTCGGGAGTTGATTTTAATCAACTCTCCTATGCAGTTACTCTGGCAAACAGGAAGTGAGACTGTGTTTGGACCTAAGCACAAATCATCGCCGCTGACAAGACTTAGTTCTCGAAAATAATCGATAAATTCAATGTAATGCATTCTGTAGCATTGTTTTTAAAGGAAACTTATTTATAAATACTTTGAAAATAGTCAAATTTAAATGGTACGAACAATGTAGATAATCTTTGTAGTCGTATGTATTCCTACGCCAGAGTTCAAATTAGTCTCGTTCAACCAGACGCTCGGCAGTCTTCGTGAATCTCCGACAAGCAGAGAGTCTCTCTTGCTTGTCGGAGATTAACGGAGACAACCGAGCGTCTGGTTAAACTAAACTAGAGTTAAATATTGCTTGGAACCATACAATTTTCCAGAAATATTTACATTACTGATACATAGTATGATGGAATCAATTCTATCTTTAGATATTACACAACACGATTCATATGGTGTTTTCCCGGAATCCTTTGGAAATTGTCGGAAAAGCCCAACAATTCATATTATAAAAATGTGAGTAATTCAAATATGGATAAGAAACTATTTGTCATACGAAATTAAATATCGTTGATTTTAAGATAAATAATAATCGATAAAATCAACTCCCGTCAGTACTTCAATACTTTGATTATTAGATATGATGCCTCCGTCTATCAGTACTCTCAGTACTTTGATTAATATTTCTTTATAGTTCTTACTGTTTACATTGTGTATTTAACCAGGTTCTGTGTGTTTTTTTTTATTTTTTTTCAACTTTTTTTTAAAATCATGTTATGTACAGCTATATAATAAATCCACAGCCATATAATTATTCTGAGAGTTTTGTTTTCTTTGTATGGGGAGCGCTGCGTGGCTACATGTAACTTCTTCAAGCTATAGCTAGATGCTCTAGGAAATGAAGGACCGTTTTACCGCCGTCCACTGGCAGGTTCGCCCCCTCGTTACAGCTCGTAACTTGTCGGTGTTAATAAATAAAAATCATGATGAAGGTAATTGTGAAATAGCCGGTCATAAAGGAAACTATACCAAGCATTCCAAAAAAAGAACTTGCGCAATGGCCCTCTATCAAAAAGGAGTTGAGATGGCAAGGGGCAGTTTTTTGATACAGTTCACTGTAGCCAGGGGATGTGTGTCTTCGGAACTGGGTAACTAGGATTTCCTCAGTTCCCATTCAGCACAAATACCTTTAATTCACACTTTATAAGGTCAATTTCTGAATATAATTACTTGTTAAATCGAGTGAAATTTTCTACATACTGATTTTTCTGAGATTTCAACCTTTTCATATTTCGCCCATTTTTCATGATTTTTCAGCTTTTTAGACCTCCCCAAGCTAATTCCCCGCAAAAGGTTGACCTTCCGTACCGTGTGCATGTTGCACCATTATATGTCAGAGACTTATCAATGTAGAGTTTACTATGTCCCATCCACCTACTTTTTGTGTCATTTTACCTCCCGTCTGTAACTTGCAATTTCACTGCGCAAAGTAAACACAACATCCACAGCCGCAAGTTTCAAACGTGGTAACGCAGATATCGCGTGCACGGTCTCGAAAGCATTAGATCCCCCAGATCCTAAATGTCCAAAAAAAAGAATTTGAGTAAGCTTGAGGACATCTCGTGGATATATTTTATAAATTGAAAGTACCCGTCCCTGAGAAATTCGAAGCTGGTGGTAGCAGTACTATATTTAACAACTGCACGTTCATTTCATACTAAATGCTAAAAGTAGTTGAACTTGAAGACTGCACATTAACAGTTTATATGAAAGACTTATTTTTATTTTTAGTGACAAGTGTTGTCTTTAAAAAAAGCTCATTGTGAAAGCCAGAAATAAATGTTGAAATTGGTGTTCAATAACTTCTTTACACACACAGTTTTTACGCCAATCGGTGTATCTCCAGGTGTTGTACACTTTATTTACAAAGGAAAAAGACCACTTTATTTACAAAGGAAAAAGACCACAATCATGATACATTGCTTTAAAATATGCTTATAAAAATGACATTTAATTGAAAAGTTGATTTGTTTGACAAGGTTTTTAATCAAATTATCACTACTTATTCGGTTAATAAGTTGAAATGGTTAATCAATTTTACATAATCTTGCCAAGTTAAGAAGTTACTATGATGTAATAATTTGATCGGCGACTGAGTCAGTTTTATTAGTATTGCTACTATAATTTTATTGTCGATCACATAAAATAAATATTGTAATATATGCAATATATTGTTTGTTGCATTATAATGTTCATTTACTACAATGGAGCAAAGGATTCTAGCAGAGCTTATCAAGTGTTAAGGTCATATGCTTCTGATATTTGCCAAATTAACCATTCAAAACATTCGGGGGTAGTGTCAAACTTTTGAGTTTTTCGTACAAACAAATGGAGGAAAGGCCGGTCATGCCATATAAACGCCTATCTGCTAGCACTATAAACACTTGCTGATGAAACAAAAGATATATGCCTGTATTATCCTAATATTTTCCCATCTGATGCATGGCTTGATATTTGGTATCGGCATCAAATTTTGTTTATTTCATTGTTGTTTACACAGCTTTCCGATGATTTGTCTTTCGACATTGATCTATTTGATTAAACACGCTTGTAACGTAATTAATGACTATCCTATGTAATAATGTGAAAATGTCATTTAAAAGAGTTTCCAATGCCAATGTAAGTCTGAGTATTGTTTTTATTTCATAAATTTGGGCAAGAGATCAGGATAAATATTACAAATTTCTTTGGTAAAACATGACATCATGCTGCTTACTTTTACGTAATGTAGATAGGAAATAATTTTTTACTCAACCGATGACTGAGAACTGCCTTATTATACCATCAAACATTCTTAAAATATAATTTAATCCTAGGTAGGAAAAACCGAATCATCTCTCCCATCTTTTTTCCTTTATAATATAACTCTGCGACATTCACGGCACGAATTAAATAGACGGTTCTAAATTGAAATGATGATTGATCAACTATTTTTAGATATTCTCTGTTGGAAATTGCATAACGACCCTTAGATATCACTCAAATTGTTGGACAAAAATACTGTTTAAATTATTCCATTATTATATTAACAGCTGAAAGAAAAGAAATTATTAAAATATATTAGTATTGTTCTTACCGTAAGTTCTTGCCTCGTAAATCAACTTCAAAAAATATATCAAAAACAGCACCATGATATTCATACCTACAAATGCTGTTACTGAGGAAGTAAAAATATACCTGTCGTCAACCAATGCTCAAATATGTAGGTTAAACGTGTCGTTGGATTTAAATCTTTAATAATAATGCAGTCCCTCATTCATTCACGGAATGATTTAACTGCATGAATATAGCCTTTTTTAAATTTTGGTTTATCCAAACAAAATCATTTAATACTTTAAAGGTAGCTTGCGGGTTTACTGCTTGTGAGAAAACCTACCCTGAAATTTGCCCGCGTGATCCATAGGTTTCGGAGTTTTAATTCTAAATTTGATTTGAGATTCTTCTGCGTGGTAATAATGTTATCGTGTTTCAAACACAGTGCGCTGAAAAAATCAAGCAACGCCATTTCAATGAAAGATATAGTAAAATGCATATTTTAGTCGGGAAACGCATTTCAAAACTTTTAAACGATTTAGACGAAGTCAATTTAACTCAACACAATAACAGAAGAGATCATTTTGAATAAATTCATACAAAAATAATCAATGTGTGTTCTCGGCCAATTTTTTGCAAAACAACTTTAAAGATTTAACAGATTTTACAAAACCTTATATTTGCATTATGACGTTAGCCCGACGTCATCATTTTTTTTACGGCTGAGAACCAAATAATGAAAATGCGTTGATTGACAAAACTAGATGATTATCACACATTAGAATATGTAAATACTAATTAAACATTATTATGAATATTTTTGAATGCACAAATGCAATTAATTTAAGGTTGTGAATAAAAGAAAAAAAGCTCTTTTTATTTTCATGAAACTCTGAATCAGTCAATGCAAAAAATAATTACCAAACAACTATTGACATAATAATTTTGTAATCGTATAGGATAATTAGCTAAAGCAAAAGAATTTTAATATTTACAGATCGGTAGTTGAAAATACAGAAGTCATAAATGTAAAAGAAGCTACGTCAATGCATATGGTTCAGTTAATATTAAGTAGAAGAGTTCCAACGCACACTCATACATTCAAGAACAAAATGTGACAATGTTTGTCGCGTCTCTTAATTTTAGCACTTGATACTTATAAATGTTTGAATAAACTGCATTCAATTTTTGGAATTATTGCATTTTATGTCCCTAAAGATCATTTGTCATAAAAAAAAAATGTATAAGTTTACTTTGATGGTCAACTCTTTACGTCATATCCTAAAGTGACGTCAGCAATCCCGCGAGCTACATTAGATGTCATATGTAGATGAGTTTTATTCTTTGTATTGACAGTGTATGGATCGTCGGAATATAATATTTTTCATTAAATATAAGTATGAAATATTAGAGTGTTTACGGTGCAAAACCGTTAAACCTTCTACATGCAATCGACATTGTATCCGTGCCTAGATTATGCTTGATCAACTTTTAAAAAAATATTTTTACTGCACTGAATATTATCATATATTACTGTAAACATGTCTACATGTACATCTATCCTGTATCTACAAAATCACTACGGTTTAGTCGATAACAGTTTGAATCAATGAAAGTTAACTTCCCACTGAAACCAATATAATAAAAAGGATACCGATTTTATAATCTGAGAACTAGAACATAAGATATCTTAATTGAGCATAATCACATACTTGTTAACAAATCAACGTGTTCACATGTTGATATTCCATTTGCAAAATAATTAAAAGTTAATTGTATTGTAGTTATACTTACCTTAAGCTACTGTATTCTACTTCGAAAAGTATTTTGAAATTTCGCCGTAAAATGCACAATTACGATTTTTGTTTTTTGAGGACGTAAAAATATACTTCCTCCACTGATCAGTTTTCAATGAATACGATATACGTGTTTAATCGGTATAAATCATTTGAAGAAAAGATGAGCATTCATCCATAGAATGACTACGTTTACATATAGGAATATGACATCGTTATTAATTTTTTTTTTTTTAGCAATTAACATGATAAGCAGTTAGATGTCATACTTTGCTTAAATTTGAATCACATACGAAAGCCCAAAAGGCTTATTCGAGATTAGAGATTCAAAATACGAAATTCGTAGTACGAGATTCAGGATTCGAAATTCGAGCTTCAATATTTTAATTAACCAATTAAATCAAGGATAAGAAAACCTGTCTGATAGTATGTTGTCACAAGGATAAACAAGTCACTTAAGGTTTCTTTATTTATTCAAATATTATAGGGATTTAAGGATTAGACCCTGTAATATAATTAATAGATGTCAGCATAAAAATGAGCAATGTTTACAATTAGTTTCAGGATAAAAATGCAATCATATTCAAATATATATTCATACATTATACAAATACATTACTTGCTCAGATTTCACTAATCAAACTATCTGTAAAAAAGGATAACTCTGATTAAAAGACGATATGCTTTCAGGGTCAATAAGAGTTACTGCCCTTAAACACAATTAACCAAAAAATATAAATATGCTCTATATCATTATCAATATCAATATAATATTTACTATATAATATTTAATTAGATAAAAACATAAACTTTCAATGCAGCTCCTTTGTAGTTTACAATATTTCAGAATTCATATAATAAACATAAAATATAACTTGGCAACGATCACCTGTTTATGGAACAAGGTTTCACATGCTTAGCTGCTGAATAATCTGATTATGGTACAGTACTCTCTAACTACAAGTATTAAATATGATAATAATAGCTAACCTTTCACAAATATTGGAAATAAAATGTTATAGCTTAGATATAAAAAAATGAATTACTGGGATATGTCACCGAGGGGGAAAGGGCACTTTAGGAAAAGGGGAACTAACTCGTATAGGCCCAACCCAAGAGACAGGGGGTCAGCCTATAGTTATTAGGCTTAAATTGACCTCTAAGTCGAATATGCATAGAGCTATAACTCGAAGGCAGATTTTTACAATTTATTGATTAAGTGATTTGAATTAACTATGAAATATCAACAATAATCAAAGTCAAATAGAACAGGATAAAAATAATTATTTTTTGAATTGCCAAATGAGTCAGATTTAAATTTAGCCCGATGTTGCTTAGTCTACTGACAGACTGGTGGACAGTCGACTAGATAGTCAGTATGAAGACTTAAGCAACATGAGGTAGTGGCCAAAAGTGTCTGACTGACTTGAATAGATTCCAAACTG
The DNA here is from genome assembly GCA_016163765.1 of Magallana hongkongensis. Taxonomy (NCBI): domain Eukaryota; kingdom Metazoa; phylum Mollusca; class Bivalvia; order Ostreida; family Ostreidae; genus Magallana; species Magallana hongkongensis. The sequence goes on from WFKH01011926.1 coordinate 20,797,591, forward strand.
TGTTGCCAAATGAGTCAGAATCAAATTTATCTTGATGTTGCTTAGTCTACTGACAGACTGCTGGACAGTCGACTAGATAGTCAGTATGAAGGCTTAAGCAACATCAGGTAATTATATTTTTGAATTGCCAAATGAGTCAGATTTAAATTTAGCTCGATGCTGCTTAGTCTTACTGACAGACTGGTGGACAGTCAACTAGATAGTCAGAATGAAGACATAAGCAACATGAGATAGTGGCCAAAAGTGTCTGACTGACTTCAATAAATTTCTAACTGTATTTATAATCTTAAAGATAATTAATAAAAGTGAGGTAAAGTACTCATGACAATAACTCAAAAGCTAGAACAACTCAGAATAATTATATTGACTAATTGGAGATAATTAGCAGAGCAGACTGACCCTCGCTAATTACTTGTCATCTGGCATGAGTAAACTCTTAAACTCATGTTACACAAAATGGCACACCATGACAAATACTTTATAAAATATATTCTTTCCATAAATTAGATATTCTAATCTCAATAAATAGAATTAGCCAAATGTAACAATTAACAGAAATATCATTATTATTTATTAAATTATTTATTAAAGTTCAAGAATACCAAAAATAGAACACTTATTATAACTGACTGCTTCCAAGATGTTGGACAAATAAATAAGTAAGCTAACTTGTCTCTTGAAGAAAACATGTCTTTCTCGTAAGAATCCTAGCCTTGGTCTATCATAAAAGCCACTCAGTTAAAGCAGGAAAAAAGTATAAAAACACACTATTGGCTATAGTAAACCACCTGATCATATCCACATGCATGAAAGTGACCATACAGGTGAAAAGGCTTAAGACTTTAAAATATCAGAAAGCACTAGAATAGATAATTAAATAATGATTACTTGATAGGTGCTTAAAAAACAGGGAGTTATAGGGAAAGTAGTCTGTTTCTAAATATGTACATGTAAAATATAGATGAAGTGTAGGATAATGATGATGTTGAAATATGAATAATGCATGAATGTAACTATCATCATAAAATGCACCTATTACACCTGTATCTTAGCAACATCAAACTGTTCTACATAAAGATCATCTGCACATGCTCTTCGCAGCTAGGTTAAGGTCGCCCATGGATTACCGTATGAAATAAATGCACTAAAAACAGACTTAATTTCAGACAAAGTTTACAAACTCATCCAAATATGGCAATGATAAAGTTTATACATCATTATGTTACTACCGATCTCCCCTACATTTTTCACCGGAACACAGTCACCGCATCAGCTGTTTATCACGTGATACGCTAAAAATAGAGCAGCTACAAATGACTTCATTTATTGCAAAAGTTCAACGATATACGAATGAAATATTAAATTGTTGTTTATATCACTTAAAAGGAAATTAACTGCTTAATCTAAAAAGTGCTGGGAGCAACTATAGCAGTACCAGCAACATGCTTAACTTTAGCATTGATCGTTCAAGTTTTAGAAATTTTGTCGATAACTGAGTCAATTTACGTGTCAAAAAAATGTTTCCTTTCAAGCTACAACTTGCTCCCAGCACTTTTTACAATCACTGGTATTTGATGAAAATAAAAAAGTTTAACACAATCCTTAGAATTGACGGGATATCGTTGAACTTTCGCAATTTTAGACAGATATATATGATTTTATGCAAATTAGCCGATTTTCAAACGCACTGATGATCAGGATCAAGGGCAGATAATCTGGCGTTGTGAAGCGCGGAAAATTTAAAGGTTTACCTTGTTAATCGTTCGTTATTCCTTATCTGCACATTTCATTAACCTTTTGAACCTTTCAATTCGTAAACTACACAGGAATATTATCAATTTATTATTGTTTGTTCAGTTTAAACAGAATGGAGTGATGAATATTCCTCAATGCACCAGAACAGAATCAGATAACCACATGCGCGGATCTAAGGTCTGGGGTGGGGGCTGGTTTTCTATAAATGTCTTCCTCATATAACTTCAGACTAATTTAAGTGTATAGATAACAGGCTAAAGAAAAGGAAATAAGAAGCCAGATCCACGTAGGATCGATTTTGAAAGGGGGGGGCAGACTCTTCCAAAAATACTTGACAAGCAAAAAAAAAAATTAATTTCTTTACATACTCGCAAAACAGTTGAGGGGCAACTCCATGATAATTCGTTTCTTTATATGTAAACCCAACCCCCCTGGAAAATGGAAATGTATTAAATTTACATAGTAAAATCAATGCAAATATGCCTCAGACCCCCCCCCCCCCCCCGCAATCCCAATCACCCTTCCGCCCCCCCCCCCCTTGAAAATTTTCTGGATCCGCGCATGGTGTCTCTGCCTCGATCAATATAAAGTAATCTTGCTTATAAGAGTATCTCTACCATAAAGTCAGAATATTTTTTTCATCACATTAAGATACACAATTCTTTTAAAGACACACTGAACCTCATATTTGTATAGATGAATAAAATTGTCATAAAAATAGTGCATATGATATCAAATGAATACAAAATAAAGAAAACAATATACTTTTATTGAAAAACAAAATTTCAAAACTCACAATTGAAATTTTTTTAAACAGCTTTAATTTTGTTTTTAATAATGTCTTAACACATTCAAAATACACCAAAGCATGATGATGAGC
>WFKH01011926.1:20817171-20829195 GCA_016163765.1 Magallana hongkongensis
ATATATATATATATATATATATATATATATATATATATATATATATTAAAGTTTGCATTTAAATCGACCAAAAATATTTCAGTGTTTATTACTATGGTCGTTGCTTTATCAACACAATAAACTGTTTCCTGTTTGTATTTGTACAAAACAAATAAACAGATTATCTGAATCGGGAATACATGTATTAATAAAAATGATTACACGGTAAATAACTGTCTTATAAATATTCAAGACGCTTTCATTCAGACTGACAATACCATATATATCAGTGTTTATATGTATGTATGTATACCGTTTTATTAAAACAATAAATTACTTTCTGTGCTTTTCTTTCTTTTTGATATTGTACGAAACAAAATGATAACGTTGTTGTATGGAAAATTAAAAAGTGAGTTTAGGTATGTGTTTCTTCGTTTCATTACGTTTGAGTGTAGTTTGAAATATTGATTGTTTTATCTTCAAGTCCTGTTGCCAAAAAGACTGTTTAAAAAATATTAAGGATTAGAGCTCGCCAAATATTGTAATTTATTTTTTTGTAGTTATTATCGTCGTACTGAATTCAGAACAAAATTCATTGAGTGTTGACATTGAGTGTTGACTTCGTAGAGATAGGCGCTAGTTTTTTAAGTTTATTTAACATTTGAAATTAAAAAAAAAAAACCTTTTTAATTTTGTGAACTTTTTTTTTTCTTCACCCTAAAAAAACGTTTGTTTTGCATACATGAGAAAACCTACGAGGGTTGTCCCAAAATAGCGTAAACAGAACACATAACTTAAAATCTGTTCACTGCAATTTCATTACACTTCTATGTTTTCTTCAATGACCTTTTGGCAAACAATACTGAAAAGTTCAAATCTCTACTTTAGTTATTTCTTGAGAAAATGAATAATTAGTAACAACAAGTTTTGTAAGGCGTTGAAAATTCCCAGTCTTTACGTTGTTGCTAAACCTTCCACATCATTTACGATGATATTTATGTTGTATTTCCGAAAATGTCTTGGAAAAAATATTTTCTTTGAACACGTACCCTGAATGCACATTCGCCATATATTTCTAGTCTTGTTTTTTTTAAATATTTTCTAAGTACAAAGTACTAAGTGCCGACTCCAAACATGCCATGTTTTACTTGTTGTCTAACGTCCGTCCTACCGAATGGTGTGGTTCAGCATTTTGATGTCCATTTCTATCGGTCGGGGTTTCTTTTTCCACTTATTGTCATCGTACCCGTCCGATTAGTTTTAATGTTGTTAAACTACTAATTCACAAAATGCATATCTAAGTGATTTTGTTAATTTTATTTACTTCGAAAGCCGCTTAGGATTTGTTTCAATGTCCTTACAAAATTTTGTCACGTACCGCTGCGCCGCCTTAAACGCTGATGTCGTCATTTTATTACGAGTTAACACTTCAACTTGTCATGTTAGTTTTGTTATAGCCAAAATATTTTCTGAGTAAATAAATTAATTATAAACAGATATAAATGTATTTTTATTTGATTTTTTTCATTCGAAAAGTACTTTTTCGATCAATTTTCATTTCATTATGTTGATTTTAACTTAGCGCTTTTGAAGGTGCGCCGCATATGAAATTTATGATCTAACATGCTTTCATTTCAATGATTTAATCTCAAACAATATTTTATTTCAAAACATAATTTGAATGCAAATTACTTGAACCTTTGTTGCACAAGTTTCACCTTCCTGTGTCTTCAATTAACTGAATAACGCCACTTGTCTACGCTATTTTGTGACAACCCTCGTATATGCATAAAATATACAGATGCATAAGCATAATGCAATAAAGGATGACGATATCAATACCAGTCAAATGAATTCTTTTTCATCCTTCCTCACTTTAGAGCCCTCCGTGTAGTTTTTGTTTTGCAGCAGAAACCATGTTTCTTTTCCTTTTTCAGATCAAAATGAAGTTATATCTATATTGAAAAAATCATATAAACATATTTACTATTGTTCAATCTTGATTTCTGATAAATCTACACTTCACATGTTACACCAAAATCAATGTAGCTGAAGGTATTATAACTAAACTAAAAGTAAAATGAGTATGTTTTTTTATCTTAAATTTAATAGATCGCTTTTATGGTAAAAAGAAAAATCAGAACACTGCTCATATTGAAGATATGATACAGAATTACTCAACTGTTGTCAATAATTATAAAGAATAACTTAAAAAAGAACAATGATAAATTCAGAAAGCATCCATAGATTTTAAAGCGACTGTTTTAGAAACGTTACCTGGTTTTTTTTTTTTTTTTTTTTTTTTTTTTTTTTTTTTTTTTTTTTTTTGGTTTTTTTTTTTTTTTTGGTTTTTTTTTTTTATTTGGAAAAAAAAAACATTGGCCAGTTTTAGATATGTGATCAATGTAATTACTATAAATTTGATAATTAAGAAATTTATACTTACAGTTTTATGGTTTAAAAAATAATCATGATTTAAAAAAAAGGATTGCATTTAAGATATAAAACCTTTAGGATCAGTTAAAAATGATTGCAAATTTAATATCATAACTATTTTGCATATTAACAAAATACAAATAGAAAAATTTAAAATTCAGTTGTTTGAATACAACACCATTTTCAAGTAAAATAAAAAATACAACTGCCGTATTTGAACTCAAGATCTGCTGAAAAGTTGTCTAATGTTATACCTTGCTCCTAACAAAATTCTTTGATATATATAATGTAACATTAAGGTTGAATTTTAATGTGTGACGTATTGTCACTGTGGGTATAAGTTATGGGGTATAGACGACCCTTAGCATCATTCAACTGAATGGCAGAAACATAAAAAGCAGCAACAAATTGTAAATTTACAAAAATCATTGTTGAAAATATGAATAGAAACGTTGATTATTTGTTATAATTTCAGCGACACATACTCACAGTCATACACACATAAATAAGAAACATGGTATAAATTTATATAACATTTTTGAGCAATAATTACATCAGTGTATAATTAATTCCATCCTTTTACGTCTGAAATAACCCAAAACTTGAATGTTGAAAATAATTGATTTCAAAATAGTTTCAATTATAATATTAAAAATAAATCAAATCATTGAATATATCATAATTTTCATAAATTGTGGTATTTTCCGTAGAAATTATCTTCTTTTTTTTTAAATTTTGTATTCCAACCTGTATCACATGTGGTTCCTGTGTATCCTAGAATACAGCCTAGGCACGTTCCATCCACGACATCACACCGACCCTCCAAACAGTTCTGATGGCAAGGTGTAGAACAGTTATCCCCAAAATAGCTCGCATTTGGACAACCTGTGAATGCATATATCAAATGAAAATGATTCCTTCCTTTTTGTCAATGAGTAATAATAAGAAATGAATGAATAAAAAGATCATTGGTATATTTATCTAAAATGAAATAAGAATTAAAGCAATGGATTTCCTTAACGTTGACAATACATGTGCCTGATACTATAAAAAGTTGCATTTACTATGGCAGAAGAATACTTGAGCCTTTTGCAAAACGTATCTAGCTCTATAATAAGAATTATATACTTAAGTCACAATAAACGTAACAAAGTAAGACTATTTGTTCATACAATTCTCTTCGATAAAAAAAGTTGCTATTATTCTTAAAAAGGATACATATTAGCCATTGTGAATTAAAGAATTATTTTTTTTTTTGTATTTGATTTTATCACAGAATTAATGTGATACCTTATTGCATCTTTAACTAAATCACAGAGTTAAAACATAAATATACATGTAAGTGCAACTGGTGACCCTCTCATCAAAAAGTGAAACAGATTACATGCAGGAAAAAAAATTACTTTACAAAAATGCGCATGTGGTGGTTTTTCCCAATGTTTTGAGTGCGGGAGCGAAATCATCATGCACCGGATGAAATAGCCTATGCGCATATAGATCGTTTGCTGATCGCAAGACACACGTTATGAAAATTGTAAAAGTTCGAAGCTAATATAAAGACATTTAAAGCTTCCCCGGTAAGTTGTTGGTTATTCTTATCGGTTTCTCCGACTATCTCGCCATCTGAAGTAGGGAAACGCTATACACAGTTAAATAGAAATATTGTTGATAAAAGAACATGCATGAAATTACCATATACTTCTACTTCACAAAGGTCGTTAAAGGCGAAGGAGCTATATCCTAAAGGAAACGGAGGGTGGGTTCTGTTGTTGTAGTAGATGACGAATCTTCCATTCAGTCGGCATGATATGTTTAGGGGGTTTGGAATTTTCTCCTTTGTATAGACTGTTTCCTTAAAACAAAGTACCCCATCCTCCTTGGTAGTTGTGTTTGATATATAGAGAGAAAATCCAAGAAAATCGGATGTGAGGGGGTTATTCCCATCTGATAAAAAAAGATTTTATGGTCAGTGCTAGTGGAGCTATGTAGTCAGTTTTCTCAAACATTTTCCAGTCGACCTTTCAAGTTTTGCTGATATTTGCTTTTAGGAAGAAATTCTGATGCAAAATTGTGCCTTAACCGAGGAAATTAAGTGCATTTTATGAGTCATTACGTTAATATTTTTATATATTTGTAGTATTTTCAAAGCCATACCCCATCTGAGATTGGCCGCCTTGTACTGCATAAAGATATAGTGTATACTTAGTAACCCTCCAAGATCTACTCTCCATTCTGCTGTTGAATATCCGTAGTTAGATAAAGTACACTGCCCTCCATAAACATACAAATCTGATTCATGTCCGTCTACAGCACGCTGCGCTCCGTAAAATGGATCATCATTTGCATGTAATGGATGCTGCTGCCATGCAGGTTTATTCAAGGCGATATTTTCTGTTATCAAATTTTATATCACAATGATTATAAGACTGTCAAATTTTAAATAAAACATAACTGTAAATTTAATAGAGGTGTAAAAATGTAATTTATGCTTAAGCAGTTATTAAATAATTATTTCCACACATATTTCTTAACGATAGAACTAGACAGAGATTTATATAGAATACCAATAATTTAATTAGACTGTTCTGAAACTATTTTTGCCATTGCCAATATTTATAACAGATACATCAATTTGTATTTGTAGTTCTGTTCTAAATATCTAAAAGGTGCACTATGAGCTACCATGGCGTTTTCTCTGAATGATTTGATAGTTTAGGAATTCTAAGATTTCTTAAAATGTTTTATGCATAAAAATAATTTTTCTGTTAAGTTCGCAAGAGTTATATTTGTTGCGGTATTGTCAGAGTTATACAGCATCTTCATATATGGAAACAAAATTAATGTCGCAGGGTGTAAATAATGGAATTGTTTCGCGATAAAATTGTGGGAGTGTCATTTCAATAGCGTGGGTTTTCACTTTCTTTCAGGACACCGATCGCTAAGCATTGGAAACGTTCAAAGCGATTGAAACCACCTCCATCCCTCCACCTTTCTTTTTAATGTATATATAAAATGTTCGGTATTTTATATTTATAGTCTGTCCCAAGATATTTATGAAGCATATTTGGACGTTTTTTTACACGTATATCTTGCTTGCAATGCAGAATCCCTGTAGACTTTTTACTTTTAACCGTGTATTTAAACCTTACAAGGTAAACGGGGTTGACCAGGAAATACTGGGTAGTATTAGTTATCCATGTCCAATCAAGGGTGTACGGGGATTTTACCGGGGTTTTATTCCATACACCTGAGGCCGCATGATAACAAATTTTAAAATCAAATTGTATTACCAGTGAAATAAGTTCGTTACAAACAGCCAAAAATTAATTATTATTAATTGAAATTGTGCTGAAAACCAATTATTTATACCATGGGCTAGAATATTAAGGAACGGGGATTTCGAGAAATTAATAATTCATTTACCTGATTTAAGTTACATTATTTTGCGTAAAGATGTAAACAAGACGTACATTCTGACGTTACATTTTATTTACACCCGGCTTCAGCAGGTGGTACGGAAATTTACACCCGGCTTGTTAACCAATCAGATCTGGTGTTATAAGCACGATAGGAAATAAGTATTTTATTTCAGTTCATGAAACGTGCTGCTACACCCTTAAAACGAACCGTACCGTTCATAAAACGAACAGTACCGTTCACAAATCGAACAGTACCGTGCAAGAAACTAAGCGTACCGTTCACAAAACGAACCGTGCAAGAGCATGGAATGATAATTTATGCAAGACCTGCCCCAAAACGACAAAGCAAATTCCTTATCTGTCTTAATTGACCACTGTCGCTCGATGAAGACGGACGGAGTTTGTCGCTGACCAGATAAGCTCAATATTTTGTTTGATTTTTAATACCGTATTAAATCATGTATACTTTAATTTTGCGGTGTTATATTTGTTTATTAAAGAACATAAGTAATCGTTTAATCGTAATCGTTTAATTGGTTTCCATTTCATAGGTCAATCCTTTGATTATATCGATTAAACTTTCACGGCCGATGACTTAAGACTTGAATGTCAGGTATTTTGACACAATGCGTGGTGATTCTATTTTTGTTGTCTTATGAAATATTTTCAACATCGTATACATACTAAACACTAAAAATTACGTAATTCTTAGAGAAAGAGAGAGACTGTGAGAGAGAGAGAGAGAGAGAGAGAGAGAGAGAGAGAGAGAGAGAGAGGATGAACGTTTTGTTGCTGAACTAAATCATTTGTAAAATCTGCAGAATCACTATAAAATGGAAGCCGTGCATAGCTTGAGCCCTAAACGATTTTGGAACCGTGTATGTTTCTGTTTTACATTAATTCTCACTGCCTGCATGTCATGTGTTTTTCGACCTTAAGTAGAAAAAAAAAAACAAATAATCATACAATGTAGTTTCACAAAAATGTTTTTAATTGAAATGCATAAAAATTTAATTGGCATATTGATTTATGGGTGTTAACAAGATGTAAAAATCATTACAGATGTTATTCGATAATCCGGTAAAGAGCAAATGTGTGGAAGGAATGATTACCGGGGTTTCCGTTTTTGAAATTGTTATTATAACTGCAGTTTATTTAGACCAAACATATGTGACAAACTGAAACGATATGAAGACAGAAATGGAACCCAAAAAAGAAGTCTAATCTAAATGAACAAAAATCAATCATTTTTCATGTACACTTTTATTGGGAAAATATTTAAGAGAAATGTTTCTTTTTGAAATTATTCAACCATCATTTCCCCTCGACTTCATAATGTTATCTGCTGTACTGGCGATCAGTGCCCCTTTTCCTCGTTGTCGGATTTTCTGTTTCATAAATTCTAAATATCCTCACACTTTTAACATTAACTGTCCGTGTCCTGTATACAAAAGCAATCTGAGTAATTAAGTAAATGATACGTACTAAGCCTATCAAAACAATTATTGTAAGTGCTCCATAGTCGAGCAAGCACAGAAATTTATGTATAGTAGTATTAGTAAAATAAAACTCTTTAATCTACCATTAGAACAGCAGTTTAACTTGTTTGATATAATAGTAGTGCCAGTTTTGCTCTGTGGTTGTGAAATTTGGGGTTACGAGAATATAGATATTATTGAAAAAATCCATTTGAAACTTTGGAAATATGTTTTATGTTTGAAAAGTAGTACGCCATCTCATGTGGTCTATGGTGAATCAGGTTGTTATCCTTTATATGTCACTGTATATTCTCGAATGTTTTCTTATTGGACAAAAATGATTCAAGGTCAAGACAATACGATTGTATTTACTGTTTACAAATATTTAGCAAATCAATATATGTCCAATAATGACTGTGAAAATCAATAGACTGGTGTTATACCACTTATTTTAGATTCTTGTGATTTTTCTAATATCTGGACAGAACAATGTACTGCAACATATACTGTTAAGTGGATTGCTGCTGCCATCAAACAAAGAGTACAGGGCCAGTTTATTCAGAAATGGGCAAATGATATAGATAATTCATCCAAAGATATAAAATTTATAAATAAAATTTGGGATTTGAAAAATACTTAAGCATTCTTAATAAAAAGAATTGGAAACCACTTATTAAATTCAGAACATCAAATCACCGTTTACCATTTGAAATCGGTAGATGGTATGGAATTCCTGTAAATTACAGAAGTTGCACACTCTGTACTACTGGTATAGCGGAAAAATTTCATTTTATTATCGAGTGATAATCGCTCTCGGCTCTACGTAAACAATTTCTACCGACCAGGTATAGTCACAAACCAAATACATTAGAATTTAGGGAACTATTTACGACATCAAACATAAAAACATTGAAAAAATTAAGCACTTTTATTTTGAATATCCAGGAGCAAGTCTGCTGACCAGCCTAAACTATTTTAGTATTTATTATTACTCTTCGCGTATTGAATACCAATTAAACTCTGTATTCTAAATGATAATCGACTTTTTCTACCATTTTTTTGTATTATTACTATTTTTTTCTCTTATTTATTCTTATTGACACATGTATTACTATGCTGTATAATAATATTATGTATAATTCATTAGACCCTTGACATTACTATTTAACGCAAATATGTTATATACCTCATGTTCCATTGACGGTAATAGTTTGAGAAAATAAATTGAATTGAATTAAATTGAAATTGAATTGTAAACAACAACTATCGGAGTAATTAAGTAAATGACATGTACATGTACTAAGTGCATCAAAACAATTATTACAAGTGTTCCATAAAAAAAAACTGTCAGTTTACAAACCTGGCCTATCGGACATACAAAATGATCACCACTATGTACACAGTACAAGAATATATTTCAATCAATTACAAGTAGATGGTACATGTTTATATATCGCTTTTTTCATAGGTTTGTCCATTTTTAAAATGTCTGCTACCTTACATGCCTACAGTAAAGAGCTGACACGTGTCTATCGAATGATAAATATCTAATGACCATTATGGACTTATGGTATATATCTTATTGTGCATATCTAAAGAAATTTGTTACATGTATATTTATGATTTAACGGAATTAACGAAACTAATAGTCATATGTTGACTATACACATCATGTTATTTGAGGCAGCAGAAGCGATGACGGGTTATGTGTGACCTGTGTATGCGAACAAGTACTGGAGAACATAGAATCAATATTTGAATCAATACAAATAAAATATTATAGCAATATAGGATTGAATCATGAGTGAATATATGTATACCAGAAGTTAGACCATTCATGGGAACATATTTGCATATCTGATGGCTAGAATACCTTTGCATATTAACAGTGGGAATTTACCTTTATAAAATCAACTAAATAAAGAAGAAAACGTTCACAGCATTGTAACCGTTAGTTCTCGCCTCGTAAAATAATTTCGACAAATACAAATTTAAAATATGATTTTTTTCATGAGGCGAGAACCAATCCTGTGATTGTTTTTCTGCTAAGTAGAATCCTTATTGCATAATCTGAAAACCAGAGGACAAGGCATTTCAACGGAATATATTTACATGTAGTTATACTTACTGTAAGTTTTCGCAATGTTAAATAATTGCGAAAAATATATTAAAAACAGCGCCATGAAATAACTAAGAATGTTGCTACGGAGGTAGTAAAAATATACTTTGTCGTGAATCAGTGCTCAAATATCTCGGTTACACATGTTGAGCGGATTTAAATCATTAATATGGGTAATTATTCATCCGTGGAATTATTTACCCGTATGAATATAACCTTGTTATTTATTTTGGTATGACTAAACAGGTACCAGGATGCCCTTTCACATGTAATAATCCACAGTACTTGAATCGCATAATGTTTTCCTTACAATATTAACTACATGTATATTCAAAATGTTGGTTCCATTTTTAATTAAAAACTTTTTTTTGTACTTCTACTATTGTACGGACATCCTTGATTTCAACATCATTTTACATTTTTAAACGACTTCTTCTAACTTGAAAAATAAAAATTATTTCATATGTTTTTATAATCGCTATGTTTAAGGTTAAAGTGAAGACTATGTAAAAGATCTCGTAAAAGAAAGTCTCAAATATATGTCGAGAGAACAACGAATGATGTTTTAAACTAATTTTCTTCCAAATTTATCTCTTGTTCATGATTATAGATTTACTATACAACAGTTCAGTATTGTGTTAAACTTAAACTTCCAAATGTATTTACATTGTAAGTGGAAAAATTTATAACAACTTTTATCATACGTTTGTTGAGCTTGACTTTGAAAAAAAAGCAATCCAATTTTAATTGTAGTATAATCTAAATTGATAACAAACCCATATAGTAGCAGCTACGTATTGTTTTCATGAATACACAGCTAGACCAAAAATCAATTCCTCGAGTTTTCTTACAAAGATCTGGTTTGTCAGATACAAGTATTATTTAATGCTTAATATATATCAGAATATGAGTAAAGCTGAATTTACGGGTTCTTGCGTAACAAAAATGAAAAAAACAATGCTTTTTTTTCTCATCAAGATCATTAAAGATTTTTAGTGTCAATTGTACCTGATAGTATTGTTTTCCTTGATTATGGATCATCGGAATAAAAATATTTCTTTAATATTTGCATTGCCCAGTGTCTTTGGCTATAATAACACTACCAATCGAGTTTATAATGTACGGCCCAATACATTTCATCAATGAAAATTTTGATATTAAATTGTACAATTGCTAAAAATTATATAAATAAAAGTAATAAAGAATCATTCTTTGAATAACATGAGGTATTCAAATGCTGTCGGGCGTTATCAAATCTATCATTAAGCTCTTCAGGCTTTATTGGATTTTATCACCCCGACCGTATTTAATTACCGCATAATACTTAAAGAATGATTCCTTATTCCTTGACTAAGAATGAAATAAGACATCCTTTTAAATGATCAAACACGCAATCCAAAGTGTTTTCCCGCCCAGAGCATTCCTAATTCATATTTATTGCATTGTTTACTGTAATAATAATAATTGTAAACATATGCATTCCCCAGGTATATACAAAATGAATACGCTTTGTTTGATAATAATTTGAATATATGAATGACAAATTGACTAGTCAACATAACAAAATAAGTAAGACCTCGATTGTATAATCTAAAAAGCAGAAGGTAAGACATTTCAAGGCAACCCATTTCCATGTACGTACATGTTGACTAATATACTTGTTCACTTTCACAAATAAATGTTACACATAAAAAATAAATAAAAAGTAAACAATAGAGAAAGCATGAAAATGTGTTGTAGCTCGTTTTCTTACAGTACGTTTTCGCTGTGGTAAATAATTGCAAAACATATATGAAAAACAGCGCCATGATATGCATAACTACGAATGTTGTTATTGAGGAAGTAAAAATACACTTCTTTCACTATTGATCAGTTTTCCGATAACTAGGATGTACATGTTTAATATATTTAAATCATTTAAAAAGAAAGACCAATAAGATCGTTATTAATTTTGGTCTTGTTTAGCATTTAGCAGGATAGGCAATTACATGAAATGTTTTGCCTTAATATAAATTACATAATGTTAACATTACAATATCAACTAACAACAAAACGTTGGTATTAATGCATATTCAAAAACTTCATTTTTATCACTAACAATATCTAGTTACCCTTTATTCAACATTTTCATTTTTCATTTCAACTATTTTTCTATAAACTTATATAACACATGTAATTATATTTTCCGTATCTTATAAGAGAAGGTATCAATGTATGTCGATAGCTTGAAACATATTATTTTACTCTAATTTTCCTTTAAGTTGATTTCCAATGGACGATTATACTGTATTTCTGCTGTTTTTCTTTACTAAATTATTTTTGGTTGTAATCCTATATTCATTAGCCATTTCGATGTGGATTTAGGCATTTTTTTTTCAGGAATGATGTCCTTTTGAAATGCTTTTGCACGCCGCTATGACGTAATGTTGTTAAATTAAGTGACCTTTCACTCTTTTTTTTTATCATGTGTCTCCATTTGCACAGCTAGGTATATTATTATGATCTACATGTAGTAAGATTGTTTTTATTCAGAGAAAAAAGGCTTTTCTCTCTCTCTCTCTCTCTCTCTCTCTCTCTCTCTCTCTCTCTCTCT
>WFKH01011926.1:20829205-20846212 GCA_016163765.1 Magallana hongkongensis
CTCTCTCTCTCTCTCTCTCTCTCTCTCTCTCTCTCTCTCTCTCTCTCCAGCACCAACAACATATTTTAGTATTGATAAAAATAATAATAAATAATAATAAATTTATATAGCGTTTTATCTTTAATAAAATTCCAAAGCTCTTTACAGAGTAAGTCAATATTACATAAAAAAAAAAAACAGAACTAGTTTAGATTATACCGCTAAAATAAAACACATTGAAAGGATTGAAATTAACTAAGATCAGGACTTAAACTCTAAAAATGTGGATACCTTACCGCAATCGCCTCGTAAAGCCTATCAGATATATAGGCTTAAAGAAATTCTTTTTAAAAAGATTAGCTTTTAGTTGCGATTTGAAAACTTTTACAGTAATGTGGCCAGTAGCCTAATGTACATTTAGCGTAAAAAAAACATTGTATTTATTTCTAGTTTTGGGATAATTTTGATGTATTCAAATGATTATCAATTGTTGAATGAAAGTCTTCATACTGATTTGAAGTCCACGCTAAAAAGTAATGTGCATGATTGACGGTCTTGCTGTATCCTGCTGTACGTCTACATAGAAAAAATCTTTTGTTCTTTTTGGATCAAGAAAAACATCGGACTTAACAGAAAAAGCTCAGACTATACACACGACCGGGTGACTGGCCACCTGTGTATATGTGTTGAAGCCTACGAATAAACAGATATGAACATCGGGGAAATACATCGCTAAGGTATCTGATCCATATAAGTACTTAATTTTCTGATTAACATTATTTATACACGAAATCTGTGAAAACAATTACTTGTAATACTATTAAATTTGTCATGCAATTTGCTACTGATATCGTCATTTACTTGCCTCAGACATTCTCCGGAACACGCTTCCGACCTCGGAAAATCAAGTATGTTAAATTTACATACAGGTCAATAGTCGCCATTTTTTGCAAGTGAACAAACTGCACCAATTCACTTTACGGGGCTGGTGATGGTGTTTTAAGACTATCAGAGGCAAGTAAAGAGACGATATCAGTAGTAAACTGCATGACGAATTTAATGATGTTTTCACAGAATTTGCGTATAAATAAGGTCAAATAGTCAAACAATTGCGCATATTTTTGTGCGCAATAAATACACATTTTTTTATCAATGGGTGGCACTGTAGCTCCCAGGTCGTCCATCCGATTTTTTTCAGATCGGGAGCTAAAGACCTGCAGCTAGTATCAATGAAGCTAATTGTATCGATTGCCTCGACAGTGTATGGGTCATCGTAGTAAAAATAATAATCATTAAAATCAGACAATGCTAAAATGATTAATAAAACCGATAAAACCGTCATACATCGATATTATAATAGCAAAACACACAAAAAGTTAAACCTAATGAAAAAATTCAAATATAAATTAAACCGCAAATCACTTTCTCTTATGTACATATCCTCTATCAGGCCGCATTTGGAATATGCTTCAGAGGTTTGTGGAGGGTGTTTTCTCGCGGACTGAGAAAAACTTGAACAAGTACAATTATCTGCTGCCAGAATAGTAACCGGTTTACCGATATTTGCCTCTAAAGACTCTCTTTACTTCGAAACAGGCTGGAGCACACTAAGTTCAAGACGTAAAATTAAAAAGGTCGATAAAAACATCACACCCACTTATGTTCAAAATGTATTTCCTGACAAACGTTGTACTATGTCAAACTATACTATGAGAAATTCTCAAGATTTCTACTTACCCAAATGCCGATTAGAAGTATTCAAATCATCATTTGTTCCAACTGTTATAGCGAATGAAATTCTCTACCTTTGAATACTAGGGAGCTTCATTCATTCAAGACATTCACTAATGTTATTACCTGTGACGATATTTTAAACGCAAAAAACCTCCACCACCATATTTTTCTTTTGGAGACAGGATTCAAAATATAATTCACACAAAACTATGCCATAATTGCTAACTAAAGTGTGACCTATTCAAATATAATATTGTTGAAAGTACTTTATGTATATGTGGAAAGGTTGAAGATGCGTATCATTATTTTTTCTCATGTACTAAATATGCTGAAGCCAGAGACGAATTATTTAATAATGTATTTAGCATTGGCGATTTAAATATTGTTAATACACATATTTTGCTTTGGGAAGATGACAAACTTAGTAATACTCTGAATCAACACTTGTTTTCCTAAGTTCACATTTTTATTTAAAAATCCAAAAGATTTTGATAACGTATTTACAGACCCTGAAACGTGCTACTACACCAGTTGCACGGTTCGGTTCGTTACGCTTTTTGAACGGTACGGTTCGCTTTGTGAACGGTACGGTTCGTTTTGTGAACGGTACGGTTCGCTTTGTGAACGGTACGGTTCGTTTTGTGAACGGAACGGTTCGCTTCTTGCACGGTACGCTTTGCTAAAAATAGCTGCACGCTTTGTGAACGGTTTGCGCGCTTTATTAATGAGGTAGGCGTGGCCTGAACGCTTTGATTTTTCTCGATATAATTTTGTTTAGTTCTCCCCGATCTACTTCAGCAAAGTGGTAATTATGACAAGAATTTTTCTTTATTTATATGATATATTACAAATGTATTTCAATCTATTTAAAATCGGAACTTCCATCCGTTCCCCCGTTTTTGATACGTTGCCTGAAACGTGTACTCAGTGACAACCGGGAAGCGGAGGGTAGTTTTAATTTTGATTAGTCTGTTATTATTAGTATTTAGTTTTGGATAAATGTAATCATTAAGATAGATTAAAAGAACTGTTTGACTTTAATCCAGTATATTTTTGTTAATTCAGCGAGCTGTCGATAATTTTACAAAGCATCTTAAGTTTTTATTTCTATACATTTACTTGAATTGAAGTCATTAAATATTTCTAATCCATTTGAATTTGCTATGAAAAATTGCCCCGACTTTATTCCGATATTTCTTTAGTTTCCTTTATCGTTGTCTTGATTCTCGGCTAGTTGTTATTTTTACAAGTATCTTTCTTTTTCTTTATTCATAATTCGTATGATCATTCTTTATTGCGTTCTGCTGTAGTACTATTGCCGATCAAATTCCCCTACTGAATAGACGATATAAAATTACACGCAGTTAATGATAAGATAAACAATGAATTTCAGATAAGAAATCTTGAAATCAACTGTTATATAGTTTTTTGACACGAATTTTATTCATTTAAATATTGATTCTATGATTTTCTGCACTTGTTCGTATACACAGATCATCGTGATGTAACCCGTCATCGCTTCTCTTATCTGAACTAAGATCTCGTGTATAGTCAAAATATGACTATTAGTTTTTGTTTTTCCGTTAAACTGTACATGTACATGTAATATTTCTTTCGATATGTACACAACTGGATATACACAACAAGTCAATAGCTTTTAATGGCGATATTTATCATTCTGTTGAACAAGTGTCCGCTCTTCACTGTATGCATGCGATTAAGCTGACGTTTTACAAATGCTGACTAACCTGTTTATATTTTATTTATCTTTTTACACACATACTTGTTGTAAACAGGACACGTAAAAATACCCGGTAATCAACAAATGAGTGTTAAAACTGATAAATATATTAAGAATTTATCTTGTAACAAAAATAATACGACAGCGAGGGAAAGAGAGTCTGATCGCCAGTACATGAGTTATAATCATGAAGTCGGAAGGAAATTATTGTTGAATAATTTCAAATAGGAACACTCTTTTAAATAAGGATTTAAGAAAACATAAAACAAAAACGTTTTCATTCGATAATTTTCTTCTAGCTATATAGGAGGAGCCAAGTAGCACGCGGCGCATGGCGTGATCTGTACTGTTATACTTAGGCGAAGCACGTGGAGTCCTGAAATAAAATCCCGCTCAAATGACCGACTATAGAAACCTAAAGCGAAATAATATAGTTCAGTGATAAAACTTTAATTTAAGTATTATAATCAACACACAAGTTCTCGTTCTCTCTCTCTCTCTCTCTCTCTCTCTCTCTCTCTCTCTCTCTCTCTCTCTCTGTGTACAAACAATTTGGAATTATTAGATTTTTATTTGTATGAATTTAATTCATTTATTTTAGACTCATGGTTTTCACAACGATTTCAACACAATGACTAAAAGTTTGTACAGTAGACGGTGTATTCAGATTGATCTCGACGGTTAAAATTTCGACGCTATTTCACATCACACATATTAGATTGAAAATAAATTTAAAAAGAGCTGTGTTTGTGCTTACACTTGCAAAATGTTATTATTTCATTCAACTATTAACAATGTAATTAATCATTTTTTGGTACATTACTGTACCCGGTAAATGATATTTTTATCGCAAGTTAATATTTTGTGAAAATCCCGCATGTATAGAGTCGCTGAATTGTTCTACGGATCCACGCGCCGATAGTCTTACGTGTAGTTGTTTGTGTACATATCTACAGACAGTTCTTTTGTTTTTTAAGAGATTAAGAACAGCCATGAAACTAACAAAGTAGAAGTAAGATATATTCAGACAGATTGTGATAAGTTGCCTAACAGGTGTCCGTGGAAAGGTGTGAATACCGGCATCTCGTGTACACCTGTTTAAGCGTCCAAATATACAGAGTTAGTTGTAAAGTACAATAAAATAAGACAATAACACCTGTTGTGTATAGAACCCAAGATGAAAGACGCTGTTGTGTTTCTGATCAGCTTCTGTACACATGTATCGCACGAGTGATTTTTGTTTATGTGAAATAACGACGCCATTACCAGCTATGCGGGAAATAAAGTTGAAAGTTATTTTATGGAATGCGTGTACGTTTTTTCGTTCAATGCTTGCGTTTAATTTACTAAGATTTTGTACATATATTTATCTATAATTCATCATATAAGAGTGATTTTTTGTTTATTTATTGCTACATAAATAGCTGAAGTACAAATCATTCGAGTCACCGGTAATATGTGGTTGTCACTTACTACAGCACATCCACATATATTTAAAAACATGATCTGAAATGTTTTCTTTTCTCATTTTTAATTGGTTTAAAGTTTAGCTGTTAATTAATTAACAAATCAAAAGGTGTTCTATCAAAAGGGTTTTTCCGATAACAGAAAATAAGACGTTAAGGCAACCTCCCGACATTTTAATCGGATCGTCAGTTACAACATCACGTCTGTTTAGGAAAAAAAAGCACATGACTTAAATTGATTTGAATTTTGATAATATATCAATTGATTAATAAATATATTTGGTAAATTAATTTGAATTTATCTAAGAACAAATAAATTAAAAGGTACCCATTTACGATTTCAGATCACAAAAATTTAACTTCACCTTGAAAGCCCCGACAATTTTCTGGGTCCGCGTAACTTAAGTCGGTATTTAAATTTAATATGAAAAGGATATAAAATTATATATATTTCAACCCTTGTTTAGCCATAATGTATTTATTTCTAAACATACGCTATTTTTCACGTCTCAGGTAACGAGATCTCTCTCTCTCTCTCTCTCTCTCTCTCCTGAGAATGACTTAAAGCTATGTAAAGTCCAGTATGTACCCAATGTTTGAAACATTTCATAAAAATAATCAAAATAGTACAACCACGAATTGTGTGAACATTAATAGTTTACAATGTTTAAGAAATCGACGATGCAGGTTTTGTCGAAAACCAAATAAATGATTACGGTCTAAGAAAGGAAATTAAATTAAAACATTTTTGTAACTGTTTAAATAAAAATAACAGTTTTAAATCTTAGTTTGTGTTATCTAATCCCATATAAAAAAAATCTAGCAAAATATTGAACTTATCTGGTCATCGATAATCTCCGTCCGTATTCATCGAAAGACATTAGGTCAAAAAGCCGTATATGGAAGTTGCACGCTTATTGCACGGTACGGTACGCTTTGTTGTCCGTTTGGAGGCGGGTCTTGCATAAATTATCTTGCACGCTTTTTGCACGGTACGGTTCGTTTTGTGAACGGTACGGTTCGTTTTGTGAACGATACGGTACGCTTTGTGAACGGTACGTTTCGTTTTGTGAACGGTACGGTTCGTTTCTTGCACGGAACGGTACGGTTCGTTTTAGAGGTGTAGTAGCACGTTTCAGGGTCTGTACATTTGCATCAAAATGTGCTATCTATAACTTTATTGTAAATCATTTCGAATCTTTATATTTATACACATATAATTGACATTTTATTTGCATGTGAAAAATTTTGTAATTGATTATTGTATAGGGAGAGGGATAAATAAGTTTTAGAACTTGTGCTGGATCCCATTGTATTCATATTACAATAAAATAAGTTCAAACCAAAACCGATAAGAGTAAGAATATCATCTTAGTTTTGTCCGTACCCATTCTAGCACGAAACCGTTTAGCCTTCTATATGCACATTGTTTCCTTGCCTAAAAAATTCAATGGGCAATGTTTTGCTTTTGTTATTTTTAAATTATATTTTATCACATTAATTACTATCATGATTTTCTGAACTGCATGCATTTCTTATATACAAAACGCTTTGGCCAATAACAATTTGAATTAATGAACGACAAATTGACTATAGTCAATATAATAAATTAAGCAGAATCTCGATTGCATAATCTTGATACCAGAGGGGAAGAAATTGTAAAAGTAGCTCGTCCGAGAAACATTGATCGGTCAATATTTTTTTTCAGATCTTCACCGGCTAGTAATAATATCTATAAAATATTTCCCGCATTTCAATTAAACGCTTCTGATTTATTGATTCGTAAACGGTGGCATACTATAATCTTCTCCACTCAAGAACAAGGTGGAATCATAATAGGCAATCATTCATTGCGAGTAAACAACTATGGCGCAATCTATACTGGTGCCGGGCATATTGGATACTGGTAAATTTTTAGGTAAACTATTAACATAACTGAATACATATAGGTAAACATGCTTTAATTTATTTAAAATTATGTTCGTTCAATCAAAACCGTATAGATTATTCTTAATATAGATATAAGCAGATGTCATAATAGGACATTTTTGGGTCATCAAGATAATACTTTTAAAAAAATAGAACAAACATGAGTATAAAACATAATATTGTATTTTTCTGAACCCAAACATACCATTGAACCTGCTAAATTTACTTTAAACGCATAGTGTTTATTTAAACAATAAAATGCTTACTTTGGTGATTCATGCGGGATATGAAGGTGGCGACATGCACAATAAGTATAAATAAATAATACCTCGCTCACTTTTAATCAGTTTCCAAAAAGAAGTTTTTACGTGTTTAATGTATTTAAATCATTAGAAAAGAATGAACAAATATAAGATATTTGCAATGATTTGCAAGTACAAGATATTCGAATGATATCCAATATTAAAGACGTTTGTTGCAACCACTATTGAAATAAAACCACCATTGAAATAAATTATTTCAATAGTGGTTCGGAATGTATTTCATTAGAAGAATAACTTCGCAACTACTATTGAAATAAAACCACTATTGAATTAAATTATTTCAATATTGGTTTGGAATATATTTCATTATAAATATCTCTTTACAGCCACTATTGAAATACAACTACTATTAAAATTATTTTTTTCAATCGTAGTGAATTTCTTTATAATTATTACTTTGTAATCACTATTGAAACACATTTGGAAAGAGAGAAATTGTATATCATTTTTTTAAGTTATTTTCAAATGCAAGAAGCACTTTATCTAACGAACAACTCCAAATACACAATTTTAATATTATAGACTTGCACATGCATAAATGTTCTAATGTTAGGATTTTCACTGGTGTGCAGAAATGAATTACCAATTCTCGCAGATTTACATACATATAAACTTGTTTTCATATTTTTTTCCCTTTCTCTTTCTATAGATGTATAATGTCTTTTAAATTATTATAAATTTTATTCAATAACTTTCTTGTATCATGCGCCATTTAAAACAATATTCAAAATTGTGCCGGATAATTATGCCAGTGCCAAGGTGGCATTTTTGCACCCGTCTAAGCTGCATGTATCGAAAAATTCAAATAGGCCATATGATAGACCATTGCTTAAGGAGTTTATAACAACCTTTGTTATTAATGTATCTCACCTGTCAGGTGAGATAATTACCTTTAAATAAATAAATTCCTACAGGAAAATAATTTTTCTCACAGGAAAAACAATTTTCTATTGAATATTTGGAATTTCCTACCGGAATAAAAGAACTTCCTATAGGAATTTAAATCCCGATAGGATTTGAACAAAACTCCCATAGGATTTTTAAATCCGATAGGAAATCTTAATTACCTATAGGAAAACTACCTGTCTGAATTAAATTCCTGCAGGAAATACTTTTCTCCTATAGCAAATTTAATTCCTATAGGATTTTGAGAAATTGAAGATTTTCAATATTTCCTGTAGGAAAGTTATTTATCCTATGGGGATTATTGTTTTCCTAAAGGATATTATTTTTTAAAGGTAAATATCTCACCTGTCAGGTGAGACACACTAAAAACAAAAGTGGTTATATACACTCTAGACAATGGTCATTTGGTGTATATGGATATTTACGAAACTGCATCTTACGCGGGTGCAAAAATGCCACCTTGGCGCTGGCATCATTACACAAGCACAAATCATCGCCACTGAAAAGACTTAGTTTTCGAAAATAATCGATAGATTCGATGTAATGCATTCTGTTGCATTGTTTTTAAATGGTACGAACAATGTAGATATTCTTTGTAGTCGTATGTGTTACTACGCCAGAGTTCAATTTAGTCTCGTTCAACCAGACGCTCGAAAGTCTCCGTAATTATCCGACATGCAGAGAGCCTCTCTTGCTTGTCGGAGATTAACGGAGACAACCGAGCGTCTGGTTAAACGAGACTAGAGTTAAATATTGCTTGGAAACATACAATTTTCCAGAAATATTTCCATTACTGATACATAGTATGATGAAATCAATTCTATCTTTAAATATTACACAACATGATTCATATGGTGTTTTCCCGGAATCCTTTAGAAATTGTCGGAAAAGCCCCAAAATTCATATTATAAAAATGTGTGTAATTCAAATACGGATAAGAAACTACTTGTCATGCGAAATTAAATATCGTTGATTTTAAGATAAATAATAATCGATAAAATCAAATTCCGTCAGTACTTCAATACTTTGATTATTAGATTAATCTTCTCCGAAATGATGCCTCCGTCTATCAGTACTTTCAGTACTTTGATAAATATTTCTAAATAGTTCTTACTGTTTACATTGTGTATTTAACCAGGTTCTGTGTGGTGGTTTTTTGGGGGTTTTTTGTTGTTTTTTTTTTAACTCTGATAGTTTTTTTTTTAAATCATGTTATGTACAGCTATATAATTAATCCACAGTTATATAATTATTCTGAGTGTTTTGTTTTCTTTATAAGGGGACCGCTTCGTGGCTAGCTTCTTCAAGCTATACCTACATGCTCTAGGAAACCGCCGTCCACTGGCAGGTTCGCCCCCTCGTTACAGCTCGTAACTTGTCAGTGTTAATAAATAAAAATCATGATGAAGGGAATTGTGAAATAGCCGGTCTAATAGTCGAAACTATACCAACCATTCCAAAAAAGGAACTTGCGCAACGTCTCTCTATTAGAAAGGAGTTGAGATTGCAAGGGACAGTTTTTTGATACAGTTCACTGTAGCCAGGGGATGTGTGTCTTCGGAACTGTGTAACTAGGATTTCCTCAGTTCCCATTCACCATAAATACCTTTAATTCACACTTTATAAGGCCAATTTCTGAGGAAAATTACCCGTCAAATCGAGTGAAATTTTCTACATACTGATTTTTCTGAGATTTCAACCTTTTCATATTTCGCCCATTTTTCATGATTTTTCAGCTTTTTAGAACTCCCCAAGCTAAGTCCCTGCAATAGGTTGACATTCCGTACCGTGTGCATGTTGCACCTTTATATGTCATGGACTTATCAATGTAGAGTTTACTATGTCCCATCCACCTACATTTTGTGTCATTTTACCTCCCGTCTGTAACTTGCAATTTCACTGCGCAAAGTCAACACAACATCCACAGCCGCAAGTTTCAAACGTGGTAACGCATATATCGCGTGCACGGTCTCGAAAGCATTAGATCCTCCAGATCCCAAATGTCCACAAAAAGAATTTGAGTAAGCTTGAGGACATCTCGTGGATATATTTTATAAATTGAAAGTACCTGTCCCTGAGAAATTGGAAGCTGGTGGTAGCAGTACTCTATTTAACAACTGCACGTTCATTTCATACTAAATACTAAAAGTAGTTGAACTTGAAGACTGCGCATTTATCAGTTTATATGAAAGACTTATTTCTATTTTTAGTAACACAAGTGTTGTCTTTAAAAAAGCTCATTGTGAAAGTCAGAAATAAATGCTGAAATTGGTGTTCAATAACTTGTTTACGCACACAGTTTTTACGCCAATCGGTGTATCTCCAGGTATTGTACACTTTATTTACAAAGGAAAAAGACCACAGTCATGATACATTGCTTTAAAATATGCTTATAAAAATGACATTTAATTGAAAAGTTGATTTGTTTGACAAGGTTTTTAATCAAATTATCACTACTTATTCGGTTTATAAGTTGAAATGGTTAATAAATTTTACATAATCTTGCCAAGTTAAGAAGTTACTATGATGTAATAATTTGATCAGCGATTGATTCATTTTTATTAGTAATACTACTAGAATTTTATTGTCGATCGCATAAAATAAATATTGTAATATATGCAATTCATTGTTAGTTGCATTATAATGTTCATTTACAACAATGGAGCAAAGGATTCTAGCAGAGCTTATCAAGTGTTAAGGTCATATGCTTCTGATATTTGCCAAATTAACTATTCAAAACATTCCGGGGTAGTGTCAAACTTTTGCCTTTTTCGTACAAACAAACGGAAGAAAGGCCGGTCATGCCATATAAATGCCTAACTGCTAACACTATAAACACTTGCTGATGAAACAAAAAATATGTGCCTGTATTATCCTAATATTTTCCCATATGATACATGGTTACATATTTGGTATCCGCATCAAATTTCGTTTATTTCATTGTTGTTTACACAGCTTTCCGATGATTTGTCTTTCGACATTGATCTATTTGATTAAACATGCTTGTAACGTCATTAATGACTATCATACGTAATAATGTGAAAATGTCATTTAAAAGAGTTTCCAATGCCATTGTAAGTCTGAGTGTTGTTTTTATTTTATAAATTTGAGCAAAAGATCAGGATAAATATTACAAATTTCTTTAGTAAAACATGACATCATGCTGCTTACTTTTACGTAATGTAGATAGGAAATAATTTTTAACTCAACCGATGACTGAGAACTGCCTTATTATACCATCAAACATTCTTAAAATATAATTTAATCCTAGGTAGGAAAAAACGAATCATCTTTCCCATCTTTTTTCCTTTATAATATAACTCTGCGACATTCACGGCACGAATTAAATAGACGGTTCTCAATTGAAATGATGATTGATCAACTATTTTTAAATATTCTCTCTTGGGAATTGCATAACGACCCTTAGATATCACTCAAATTGTTGGACAAAAATGCTGTTTAAATTATTCCACAGTGCGAACGGAAATTTATAACTTATAGTTAAGACTCTGATAGGGAATGTTCAATAACAGTAATAATCGTTAGATAAAAAAATAATTTTACAAATTATCTTTCTTTTTCATTCTGAATATCTATGAAGAAAGTATGCCCTTTTTACAGAATACGTTTTAGCACCGGACAATTCAACTAAAAATGTCCATGTACATTAGTAGTCATTATATTAGAGTTGAAATGTTAAAGCGGTTTAGGCATGAATGTATATTTTGCTTACCGTACAAAAAGACTAATTATAGAACAATATCTGCATACCTGGTGGCTGGTCAATTTGTGTGTATTAACATTGATCATTTACTTTAAAAATATCAAAAGAAAAGAAATTATTAAAATGTATTAGTATGTACTTACCGTAAGTTCTTCCCTCGTAAATCAACTTCAAAAAAAATATCAAAAACAGCACCATGATATGCATACCTACAAATGCTGTTACTGAGGAAGTAAAAATATACCTGTCGTCAACCAGTGCTCAAATATGAAGTTATACGTGTCGTTGGATTTAAATCTTTAATAATAATGCAGTCCATCATTCATTCACGGAATGATTTAACTACATGAATATAACCTCTTTTTTTTTATTTTGGTTCATCCAAACAAAATCATTTAATACTTTTAAGGTAGCTCGCGGGTTTACTGCTTGTGAGAAAACCTACCCTGAAATTTGCCCACGTGATCCATATTTTTCGGAGTTTTAATTCTAAAATTAATTTGAGATTCGTCTGCGTGGTAATAATGTTTTCGTGTTTCAAACACAGTGTCGCTGAAAAAATCAAGCAACGCCATTTCAATGAAATATATAGTAAAATGCATATCTTAGTCGGGAAACGCATTTCAAAACTATGCCCCAAACTTTTAAACGATTTAGACGAAGTCAATGTAACTCAACACAATAACAGAAGAGATAATTTTGAATAAATTCATAAAAAAATAATCAAAATGTGTTATCCGCCTTTTTTTTGGCAAAACAACTTTAAAGATTTAACAGATTTTACAAAACCTTTATTTGCAATATGACGTTATCCCGACGTCATCATTTTCTTACGGCTGGGAACCAACTAATGAAAATGCGTTGATTGACAAGACTAGATGACTAACACACATTAGAACATGTAAATATTAATTAGACATTATTATGAATATTTTTGAAAGCACAAATGCAATTAATTTAAGGTTGTGAATAAAAGAAAAATAGCTCTTTTTCTTTTCATGAAACTCTGAATCAGTCAATGCAAAAAATAATTACCAAACAACTATTGACATAATAAGTTTGTAATCGTATACGATAATTAGATAAAGCTAAAAGAATTTTAATATTTAGATATCGGTAGTTGAAAATACAGAAGTCATAAATGTAAAAGAAGCTACGTCAATGCATATGGTTCAGTTAATTTTAAATAGAAGAGTTCCAACGCACACTCATACATTCAAGAACAAAATGTGACAATGTTTGTCGCGTCTCTTAATTTTAGCACTTGATACTTATAAATGTTTGAATAAACTGCATTCAAGTTTTTTGAATTATTGCATTTTATGTCCCTAAAGATCATTTGTCATAAAAAAAAATATGTATAAGTTTACTTTGATGGTCAACTCTTTACGTCATATCCTAAAGTGACGTCAGCAATCCCGCGAGCTACATTAGATGCCATATGTAGATGAATTTTACTCTTTGTATTGACAGTTTATGGATCATCGGAATATAATATTTTTCATTAAATATAAGTATATATTAGAGTGTTTACGGTGCAAAACCGTTAAACCTTCTACATGCAATCGACATTGTATCCGTGCCTAGATCATGCTTGATCAACTTTTTAAAAAAATATTTTTACTGCACTGAATATTATCATATATTATTGTAAACATGTCTACATGTACATCTATCCTGTATCTACAAAATCACTACGGTTTAGTCGATAACAGTTTGAATCAATGAAAGATAACTTCCCACTTAAACCAATATAATAAAAAGGATACCGATTGTATAATTTGAGAACTAGAACATAAGATATCTTAATTGAACATAATCACATACTTGTTAACAAATCAACGTGTTCACATGTTTTTTGGTGTTTTTTTTTATTTTGCCTTTAATTTATTCCTTACAAACAAGAATATAATAACATGTCGTTCATGAGATTAACATATAAGTACTACCACACAACATTGCATATGTCGAAAAAAGATTTACAATTTAAAACAGGATTTCATGAATTAAAAATATTACATGTACACCGTACATGTATATGTGTTTATCAGAAAAAAATTGAAAATATCCTTGTATTGATAATTTACATAAGATTAGAGTGGATACTCAATGTCTATATACATATACAACCACAGTACAACACCGTAGATACACAGCAGCATAATTCATACATATACACGTGTTTTTATCTGGCCCACACATATAAAAAGGGTTTCACTACCATCCATCAAAGTCTGTGTCCATGTTAGAAACCCTTGGTATACAACTGAGGGACTGTCTCCCTCGGAGGGTGGGCGTGGGTGTATATATATATATAACAGTTAGAAGTATAACTACATATTCATAGCATAAGTGCAAAATTTTGAAAAAGCTTTTTTTCTTTGATTTGATATAAAAAAGATAGACCTGAACAATATGACAAAGTATTCTCTTTAATAGACATTCTCAACGATTGACTTGTTTCTTCTAAATTTTCAATTCTACAGTACATTTTGTATTTGTAAATTCTGAATGCTATAAAAGAGAGGAAGATATTATAAAGCCTTGTTCTTTCGTTGTTATCTACAAAAAAACCAACAATGACATTTTTCCAAACAATAGTAAAATTAAACATCGGCTTGCCAAACATGTTTTACATTTACACAATCAAAAATTAGATGTTGTGCATTTTCTATCTCGGTTCTACATATTTTGCATTTGTTATTTTCCCCTTTATTCCACTTACTGATTAACAAATTATTATTAAGTAAATTGTTTAGAAGTTGATAATGAAATTCCGCTAAACTTTTATCTTTGACATTTTTAATTTTGTTGAAATATATTGATTTCCAAACTTCCTTATCTGAGATTTGGAAATCCCTACCAAGCTTTCCTTGTGAAACTGGACTATGAAATTTGAGCTTTACAAGCTTCGAATAAAAACATTTCGTTTTGTATTCTTCGTCCTTCTGTTGCATTTTGATATAGGGAATTTTAGAAAAATCATACATGAATTCGAATTTCTTAAACACTTTTTGTATTATTTTATATTCGCAGATCCAATTACTTTTTTTGTTTAACCTATCTAATATTTCTGTTGTACTTTTTAAGGTTCCGTTTTCTTTAAAAATGTCTTTAACATACAGTATTCCGCTTTTAATCCATTCATCAAAGCATAACGTTTTACCTTTAAAAGTGAAGAAATATTTGACCAAATTGGTTGCAATAAAAATGATTCGGTATTTATTGACCTGACATTATTTTGATTGAAATCTTTACATAAATTAAAACAGGTAAAAACTTGTTTATAGAATTCTGGAAAGTTTTTTAGTATACCATAATTTTCAGTCAATATTTATGTTGTGCTCATTAAATAGTTTATATTAATATTCAGCGCTTTACGGAGCCTCTCTATATATTTTTTTACAACATGATTTGTTGTAAGTAGGCGGGCAATCCACGTTGCCTTTATAGCCTTTAATTTAGAGTCTATATCGGTAATGCCTATACCCCCATCCATAATATCACCTATCATCGTGTTTCGTTTGATTCTGTCTGTTTTATTCCATATGAAATTGTATATTAATCTATTTATATCATTCACATAATTTCTGTCTGGAAGTTCTAAAATACTGGCTACATATATAAGTTAAGGTAAGGCAAGATAATTAACTACAGTAACTTTACCGAATAATGTTAATTTTTCTCTTTTTCCATGATTCAAACAATGTATCCATATCGTGATAAATCTTCATCCAGTTTTTATTATAACACTCGATTTTATCATCTCCCACAAAAATACCTAAGCATTTTACAGCCTGTTTAGCTACTTTAATACCCTCTAAATTGTCGAACTGGTCTTTTAAATTTCCTAACAATATGCATTCAGTTTTTGATAGGTTTATCTTTGATCCAGCTAATTTGCAAAATTTATCTATGGTGTTAATTGCATGTTTCATAGATTCTATATCTCCTAATGTAACCGTCATGTCGTCCGCATGCTGCACGTTTTTTATTTCATCTTGTAAATTTTTTGAGGTAAATCCATGTATTAAATTATTTTCTTTAATTTTACTTGATTAAATTTCCGCAACAAATAAATATAATATAGCAGAAATCGGGCATCCTTGCCTTATTCCTCTATTCATTGTGCATGTTTTTGATATCCACCCATTATTATTTAAACGGAAAACGGGATTTTTATAAAGGATTTTATCCATTTTATAAAATCTGGTCCGAAATTATTTTTTTTCAAAGTTTTAAAAAGAAAGTTCCATTCAACTGAGTCGAAAGCTTTTTCAAAGTCTAGGAATAGTAGTATACCGTTTTGATTATTATTTTCACAATGTACGAAAATATCAAGTATAAGCCTCGCGTTGCTTCCAATATATCTCCCTTTTATATATGCTGTTTGTTCATTTCCTATATAGTTATCAATAACTTTTTGAAGACGGCGAGCAAATATAAAGGCAATTAATTTGTAATCAGTATTAGTGAGACTAATTGGTCTATAGTTTGTAAGCATCACCGTTCTCCTTATTTTGTGAATTAAAGATAATACGGCAAGTCGTTGTGAAAATGTAATTTCGTCTGAACTAAATATTTCTTTAAGCATATTATGAAAAAGTATTGATATTTTATCCCAGAAACATCATTGATAGAATTCTACTGAATTAAGTCTACACTAATTTTTAATTTGTCTTAACTATTTTTTTATGAATTCTCTGCGTTGATAAAGGCAATTTAGTAAAACGTATTAGGCATCCATTCAAAAAATCAACAAAATATGCAGATATTTCTTGCGACATTCTGATTTTACCATTTATTGCTGTGTCACTCACTTTTGTGATAAAGGGAATTAATACATTTTATTTTGGCCCAAGTATTCTTATTTTGGAATCTGGATTTATAGTCAGAACTTAGCATCGAGGCAATGCAGATATTACAAGATGCATTTTCAAACTTATATGAGCATTGTCATTTACTCATGCAGCGCTATTTCATTAGACTAAATGAATGCCTGCATTAAGCGAAGACTGAGAAGTTGCTCAATGCAGGCATTGCATAGACCATTGTAGAGTCGCTCGACACCTCCATTAAACGACTGAAGAGTCACTCACTCAGTGCCTGCATTGAGCGACTGGAAGGCCATCGAATGCAGGCATCGGTCCACTGTGAAGTCTTCCAATGCATGCATTGGCCGACAATGAAGTCCAACAATGCAGG
>WFKH01011926.1:20868853-20881907 GCA_016163765.1 Magallana hongkongensis
GGGCGAAAATTACAACATATATGTTTATTAAAGGTATTCTACCAATCTATTAATTTTGTACATTCGGTTACAGAACCTACGAATAGGTAAAAATATTTCACAGGAATTGTGCTGTATTTTCTGTAAAAAAAAAAAATAATAATAAATATCGCGGTGTATTCTACATTACGAGCCCTCCCCCAACCCGATTTATTTTAAAGAATAAAACTACGTGTTATGGCTATGGAAAGAAACATCCCTCTTTTTTTTTTTTTTTTTTTTTTTTGCTTTCTGCTTGCTGTATGATGTTGATGCAGAATGTTTGTACTTCTGATTTCCTTTTTAGGGTCCCAATCGGAAAAAGGAATATATTGCTACTCAAGGTATTTTATACTTAAAAAATTTGGATGAGTTCTATGAAAGTAGGCAAAAGTAGGAGCAATGTGTAGTATATTTTGGCCATGGTTATATATATGGTATAGATTTCTGTCAAAGCACATTTATTTCGCAGTTATCCTTTTCAACATTTTTTTATGCGTATGTCAGATTAATCATGTACAACTAACTCCCTTGTAGATAACAGAAATAAATAGAGTACTTTTATATGAATATGAAACTGAAAAAGAAACTCTGAAGAATACATTCTTTTATACGAATAGGCTATTTATGTTTTAAAAGATTAAGGTTCTGCATACTAGTATATGATGTCCTAACACAATCTATAAAACGCACTTTATAATATACGTTTTCAAAAAGTATAATGAGTTTTCTGTACCAGTGTATTAAATACACAGTATTCTCTTGCCTTCTTGTTGTTTATCCTAAAAGTAATCGATCCATGAATGACATTTAAAACTTATTTTTATATGTAATCAGTCGATAAAATCATAATAAACAATATTATACATTTTCAAAGTCACTATTTCATTCAGTATTTGTTTTCATCAGTATTGTTCTTGTTTTGAAGGACCGAAACCAAACACACTTGGAGACTTTTGGCGTATGATCTGGCAAGAACGCGTGACTACCATCGTCATGGTGACAAACCTCAAAGAGGGTGAAAAGGTTTGTTTATTAGTGGCGTATTTATACAAAAAAAGGCGGAGAGTGTGGCACATTTTATGTTTGGGAACACATCTCAAAGTCGGATATACAGCTTGAATAAGGGTCTAGACGTTTATGGGAAGGAAAAGTTGACATCTTAACGGGGGAACAAAGCCATAAACTCTTAAAGAATAAAAAAGGTTCAATTGCTCTATAGATAACCTTTAATCAAAACGGGATTTTTCTTTCTTTCAACTTATTATAGTTATGTAATAGTGTTTACGATCATCCATTATTATGAGTTTTAATACCGTTTCAGAGGGGATGTGGGTCGTTCTTTAAATCAAAATAATTATAGAATTATGATATTCTTCTTTTTATATGTTAATCGGTGATTATGGGTATCTGTTTTTGTTTTAAAAGAATTGATGTTTACGATCACCCATTGATTCGTTTTGCGTTTGTGTATTCATTGCACTTTCATTGTATTCCCCATTTAGGGATATACTGATAAACATCACCAAATTTCATAAAAATTATATATTTTTTAAAAAATGAATTCTAGCTGAAATGCAATAAGTATTGGCCAAATAAAGACAAACCAACGACCTACGGTCCAGTGCTGGTCACACTTCTGGAAGAGAAGGAGTATGCATTCTACACCACTCGCCAAATGTCCGTGTACAACAAAGAAGTAAATCAATGTTCTTCATTTGGTGATATTTTTTTATTCTTCATGTTTTCTTGCTTTTCTTTGTATTTGAGGGGGATGGGGGGGTCTAATCTCCCTGATATTTTTTGAAAGCACTCAGTATCAACTTAGAAAATAAAACCGACTTTCCGTATGTCATCTGCATGCGTTTTGTTGGTTTTTTTCATAAACAGGGTTTTTTTTTTCCATAAAGAATATTGAGAATCAAAATGGTTTTCTTGTATCTTTTTTTTAAGAAAATGATGATAAACAACAATAATGAAATTATATTAAATTTCTCGACTTCGTTTCCCGTTTTGTTTTTTAACTTTCGTGATTTGGTTTTTTTTTTTTGTAAGAATAGTGAGATGATTGCAATATGGACCTGTTTTTTAAGACAATATATCGACTTATATGTGTGTGTATTCCTTAAAGCTAAAAAACACACGTATAGTTACACAATATCACTACACCGCCTGGCCTGATCACGGGGTTCCAGAGCCGCTGGGTTTGCTAACATTCCACAGCCACGTCATAAATACATCAGCCAACAATACTCAAGGTCCCACAACCGTGCATTGCAGGTAAACAACAGTGTTACTAAAAATAAGGCTTTTCTTTCAAATAAGCATGCGCAAATTTTGTTGGGGGCGGAAGAATGGGGGAAGAAGTTCCGCCACCGGAAAATTTAAACTAATGAAATTCCTACAGTAAAATTACCATAAGATAATTAGCCCTCGAATCACTATATAACGTATGTCAACTATATGCACAGGAAGAAGCTCTGCCATTTAGTCAATATATAGTTATCAATGATCCATATGAGGACTGTGACTTTCAATTTCTTTTTTTTTTAAATATACTTTTTTTATTACTTAGTGCTGGTGTAGGACGAACGGGGACTTACATTGCTTTGGACGCCCTGTATCAGATAGGCAAGAGAACGGGAAAAGTTAACGTGGCTGAATTTGTGGCGAAAATGAGACAGAACAGAGTTTCTATGGTGCAAACATACGTAAGTTTGGAATTTAATAAAATGGATTTGTCTGTTGGATATTTCTGCGGGGTACTGTATTTTGCTGTATTTTTTTTTCGGTATCGTCTCAAACTCATTTTTTTATACAAGATTTGATTTGTTAATTAAATTGCCTGTTGATCCCAAATGTCCCCTTCCTAAAGAGATGTAATATTATTTGAATTGGATAAATGAGTACAGAAATTTGTGTTAATCGCTTAAGAAATAATTGTTCTCAAGTTTCATCATAGATGGTTTGCTGAAATGAAATGTGTAATATTATCATAACAGGGGTAATTCAGTACACATGTAGAAGTAGGGGACACGGATATAAAAATGTACTAAATGTCAATAAAAGCCTGTTTTTATCTGCTTGAGCACGTGATTAATGCAAGTACTCAAACATTGTATTACTGTACGCATATAATAACCATTATTACCAATAGTCCTTAATGATCAAATGTAATTGGTCAGTTTGAAACAAATTGAACATATTTCTTGAAATATTTTAAAACAACTGAACACCGTTAGTCCCCGCCTAGTGACATATACATGTACTATATAATAGTATACGTAATTGATGAAGGGTTGTAACACTGACAACACTGATGTATAATTTTTTATTTAGGAGCAGTACATCACAATTTTTCTTGCTTTAAACGAAATTTTCAAAGCACCCATTAAGGTGGATAGCATGGCGGAATTTTCTAGTAAAGCGAATAAAGCGGGAAAGAATATTCCAGCCAACCAGAATCCAGGGCGCAAAGAATTCCAGGTTTGTTACACACTGTATGATCTAGTCTAAGTTCAAAAATTACATTTGGTTTAGCTGGCATACTAAATGAATAGAGGTAGCTTGAAAAGTCAATCTGTTAATTAATAGGATGCATAAACAAATAATATAATTGAAATAAGATATTCAGACATCTTGTAAACAAACAAATTCCAGTTGCATGAGCATTGCTTTGAATTATCCTCAAGCGGAACAATACAGGATCGAGCACTCTTGACACCCTGTTCATACTGTTTTCTATTCTGTAAATGTATTGTTGACCAATAAAAAATATATTAACTTTTCTTGAGTTCTGTTACAGGTACACGACAGTTTAAACTTTTGAAAATAACATGACTTTACTAACGCTTCAAGTGTAATAATTAAAAAATAATAATAAAAAACAAATAACGCGTTTAATTGTACCATCTAGTTTCAGTACCATTGTCAGAATAAGTGTGTGTGTTATTTAAAGGGCAACATTAAAAAATCCTATGTAAATGGAATGTGTATACATTACATGGAAGTTGATGTACTTGAATACCATGCGAAGAGAATTTTGAAACGATTGTACTTATGTGATAATATTGTAGTAATATTCACCGTCGTTTACTTTTCAGCTTCTGTTAAAAATTCGGCCAATTTATACAAAGGATGACTACAAATTTGCAATAAATTCTATGGGAGACAAGCAGGCTGATGAAATTATGCCTCGTAAGTACGATTTACTCAAATTTGATATTTTAATAAAAACAATTTTATTTCTTATCATGAAACTGCAGCTTTGTCATTGTTAATGTGAAAAATTGTTCAAAATGTTCTTCTAAACGTTATTAGTAGTGTTTTCATTTAGGTTCATGAACCAATGGTTTCGTGTACATTGTACATTTACAGTTGACAAATACAGTCTGCATCTGTCCACTGGTGTTCCAAAACGAGGCAGTTACATCAATGCTATTACCGTGCCGGTAAATTGTTCAAAAAATTATGATCAGAAGTATATGTATTCCTTTTTTTTAACATTCTCACCAGGGTTAACAGTAATTTAGTCATTTCATTAGTGGACAATATCATGATTTTTCTTCATATCTGTGGTTGAGTGTCAAGGACAGAGTCAAATTTACAATACTGGAGTTTACATATTGCTGTACCTTGATTGCTTCACTGACAGAACCACCAACTCTGTTTGTAGTCATTTACCAACTCTCAGGGTTTCATTGTGACGAAATACCCGCCACCAGAGGACGCTGTAGACCTTCTGCGCCTGCTCAATGACCATGAATCAGATACAGTCATTTCTCTGCAACCCCTGCGATACATAGAATCGGTATTTACTAGCTATGTTAAGTTATGTTAAAGCAAACTCCTGCGATTTAAGTTATTTTCAAAAATGTTTAATACTGTAAACGTCATAGCGTCGGTTTATAATATTTTATTGGTTATTTTGAATGTGGCATTCACATATGTAATGATGTAAATGTTAGGCGAAAATTGAAATCGATATACTAATAGATGTAATTTGCATAGTTCTAAAGCCACGGTTTATTTGACATTTCGTATTTCTGTATGTATTGTTCCCACCAAAAACTATCAAAATATGACACATAGACTAATTTCTTTGATCTTTTTGTTGTTTTAGAGTAATGCGTGGTTCCCTGCAGTATCTTCATCTCTGAAGATCCCACCATACACTGTTACTCACCAATCAATATCACATACTGACGTCACCTCTCACGTGATTCAAATACATAAAGAAGGTGTATGTATGAACAGTAAATTTAATGACCACATATTTTAGAAAGTTGCGAATAATAGCAAAATTGTAATAAGATTTTTTTCAAATTCTTTTGCTTCCTCAACGACGGTAAAAAAAATGTTTTATTTCTTAACAATTGTGAAGAATATTTTTAAAATGTGGAGAAAATTTTAAAGGATGACGATCATACTGTGATGGTTATTGAGCCAGATGCTGAAATACATTGTTCCGGAAACTCCTCTGTTGACACATCCCACCTTCGGAGTCTTGTGTCGACAGTTCTTGATATAGAAACAAAAAAACCAATTACTATTCTAAGCAGGTAAAACATGATCCAAATAAACTGTGGTTAGATCTAATTAATTTGTTCTTGCTTATTAATTCCATATCCATGTGATGCATTAAGTGAGATATAAGTTCTTGATGAAAACATATTGTCGTTTATTTTCTAAATAGGCATTTTTAAAGGACGTTTTTCTTTTTGCCCTGGAAAATTACGATTGTGTAATTTCTAAAACATTTTACAGTTAATGATAATTCTCTCTTTCTCTCTCTCTCTCTCTCTCTCTCATGTGTTTTCTTTTCAATACCAGTGACGGTGCCTCCCTGTGCGGATTGTTTATTGCCGTCCATAACGTCATCCAACAGATGAACATGGATGACAGAGTGGACGTATTCACCGCCGTCAGACAGCTACAGATCCGGCGTCCGGAGTTCTGTGCCAGATTTGTAAGTTTTATTTAATGAGTAGCAAATGCAAGAAATGTTTAACATGTATTTGGAATAGGTAAGAGAAAGTATGTTTCAAATTACAGTTCGAGAAGGATGCGTTAGAGAAGATAATAAAAAACATTCTCCAGTTTTATAAGTCAGAGTGGGTATGTCAGGAAAAGGGAAAAAAGATTAGGGTTCTCCATCTTGAAAGCCAGGTAAGGGTGTTTTTTGTAGAGGGAATGACTTCTCCTGGGGGAAGGTTGTGTTTTGGGAAGGAGAGAATAAAGAATAATGCAAATTTAAGTCAGTGATTGGTGTAATCAAAAAAGGAAGAAAAAGGACTAGTCTTGTTTTATAAATCAGGGAATTCAAAAATTGTGCTTTGGAGGGGGAATGTATATTCCAGATTTCCAAGCCAAGGATCGGCGTGTAGGAGGTGGGGGGAGGGGGTCTCCAAACTTTTAAGTCATTGATCGGTTTGTTTGGGAAGGGGGGGGGGAAGAATGCTCCAGACTTGTTAGTCAGAGGAGGTTGACATTTGATTTGCGCGTAGACAACAACAAAGACTCCAGCAAGTCCGACAATATCTTACTATCTGCACATCCATCCTCGCTAGCCAAAGGCTTGCGATCCACTCTGTTCCACTACATACCTAGCAAAGGGTTTACGATCAACTCTGCTCCTCAAGTAGAGCAGAGCAGAGTGGATCGTAAACCCTTGGCTGGTGAAGATGCAGTACATTAGAAACGGGAACGGGTGTATGGTAACAAGAATGAAATGAAAAAGCGCTATTAAGTATTACAGTATCATCTGGCTTTCTTAAATGGTACAACGCAATGATTTGGAAACATCACATTTAATTGCACACATTTAACCTATATCATTTTTAAATCAGTATACATCCTTTTCAAACATCTGTACCTTGATTTTTTTTTTCAAAATTATCCAAAAGTAGCTTACTAGGAATTTGATACTAGCATATCAATATGCATGTAACTTCTAGTATTTTCCCATTGTGCTTCCCTTTTCGCTTCGTAGTATATTTTTTTTCTTTCACAGGAGGAATACGAGATGATATACCGTGCTGTTTTAGACTACAACCAACGTGAATCGGAAAACATATATTGCAACCAATGAGAGACATGTCATTATAACTGATTTTTTCTTAAATTCACTGAAAGGGTTTAAGATAAAATCAGCATATTACCAAATGAATCTCTTTATTTTCACCTTACTTTATATTTCAAGACATCAAGAATTTTAAAAAATATAAAAAAAAAAACATTTTTTGTTAAATTAAATATACATTTTCACCTTTATTTAAGGAAGGATGTATTATATTTTTCATTTAATTTGATTGTAGAAAGGTTTAGATTTGTAAAGAAAGCATAAATAATGATAGCTTTAAAGATGAGCAATAATAGAGTATGTACATTTTTATTACAAATTGTGTTGACCAGTATAAAACCTGAAACACACCATCATGATATCAGTATTTAGATGTTTCAGTACCTTACCTCCATTTTTAACAAAGTAATGGAGGTGGATGGGGGCACGGATCTCATACCGCAGTATTATGCATGATAATGATAAATCAGTTCAGTTCATTCTGTATTAAACCTGAGCTACACAAGTCATCAGTGCAATGAAAATGCAATGGACATTTACACACCTTCGCCTATGTACTCAAATTATGGATAAATTATTGTCAAACTATAAACTTTTTTATTAATAAGTTTTGTTCATTGTGAGGTGTTTTTTTTTAACAGATTCACTATTTTTACATTTTTGTTCTACTTGCCAATTGTTTTAGCAATATTGTTTTTCAATAATAGTTTTATTGATTGTTTTCGTTTCATGTACAGAACATTAAGTCTACTCTCTTTCTTGTACTGGGTATTTTTTTTTACGTTGATATATGTACAGTTAACATTGATTTTATAATCTTTATGCTATGAAGACTTTATTTTTTCAGTGCATGTTCATTCAATTTTAAATATCAAAATTTTGTTACTTTTAATGATCGGAAAATCAACTGGATTTTATTGCAGGTACATTTATTTTGGTTTCAAAATATATTATTTGCGATTTATGATCAGATAACTTAGATGTTAACAAAATAGTAGTTATGGAATTGATGGGGGGTTTTTGGCATCACTAGATGATATCCAAAAATTTTGAAAAATAAAATACCACGCAGAAAACTCCAGTAATCTGACCTGTATGTTTTTTGTTTATATATACTTTTTTTTCATTTTTGTTCCATGTAATTTACTTTTCATGAACACATTACTGACATTACTGACAAAAGTAAAAAAAAAATAATAAAATACTGTACAACAAATATATGTACATGAAAAATGGACGTATTTGGTCTCTCATGCTTAATAATTCACTTGTTTTATATTTATAGATGATTATTTTTGAAATTTTACCACCTCTAAGAATATAGAAAATTATTATAAGTTCATTATGATTAAACAATATTATAAAATGAGTTTTTTAATTGATATATATGTTTTATGGGATGAATAAAGGAATATCCATCAGGATGAAAAAGGATCTCATGCTAAAAGTGTTAATTATAGGGCACTGGTATTCAACAACATTTATATCGTATTTTACCTCTTTACTGCCTCATTGGATTACCCCTCCCATTTTCATTCTTGATTAGGGTTATTTTCGTTTTTCCGAAAAAAAAAAACGCTCAATAGTTTTTTTTTCCAATGAAAAAAGAAAATGTTAATATTTCTATCCCTTCCTAGAGCCTAAAAACAATCAATTTTGATTCTGTTAAACATTGTTTGTAATAAAACATGTTGCCTTTTTTTCCCTTTAAATTTAGATATACAGCAAGCGTTTTAAATGTATGTTATAACAAAAGGTACCAGAATCTAAATCAAACACGTGAATATTTTAAAAATTCATTTATTATGGTTGCTAATTAGTTAGGCAAAAGCAGAAAAACCAATAAAAGCACATGCTATCCACTCTATAAGTGACTTGTTTTTATTCTTATA
This sequence comes from Magallana hongkongensis, assembly GCA_016163765.1. Taxonomy (NCBI): domain Eukaryota; kingdom Metazoa; phylum Mollusca; class Bivalvia; order Ostreida; family Ostreidae; genus Magallana; species Magallana hongkongensis. Next base: position 20,877,845 of record WFKH01011926.1, read on the forward strand.
ATTTCTTTAAAAAAGGTAATTCAATTAAAACCGATTTGTTTACATATTGCAATAAAGAATCCACAAACAATAAAGGTTATTTGACAGATATAAATTCAGAGAGAGAGAGAGAGAGAGAGAGAGAGAGAGAGAGAGAGAGAGAGATGTAAAATTCAAAAACCCGAAGGACAGTGCAAGCTCGATAAATATGGCACTGACACTATACTGCCCAGTTATAACAATTTATGAGCTCATCGATTTCTAAAAAGCCCAACGGCACGGTTGAATAGCAGCTAACCGAAACAATTCTCAGAAGACCTAGATATCTCTTGGGTATTCTCGATATTGTCGATTTTGTATCTCTTGCAGAACTGTGAAGGACACTACTACAAATGACAGCGTCTGTTATACTTGTTTTTTTTTAATCGTTTCTGACGCTGTATAAAAGATACATGTACACAGCTTGTGCCTATATAAAGTATTTATGTGTACATTGGTTGCACTGAAGATCATTTTAATGTTAAACAGCAATTGATAGTATGAAAGAGAATCATGAATTTAATTCAAGAGGCAATTTGTGATATTCATTATATATTTTATCGGGTTTAAGCTGTGGTTTTAACGAAACTGAGAATGATTAATTCAATTGTATCTATCTAAATGACCGTAACATGAACACACTCATTATTCTAACTGCAATAACGCACCTAACAATTTGTAGTATATCTACCTTCGTGTTAAGAAGGAGGAACATGAATGACATGAGAAGTGAAGAAAATGTAGCAACGCCCCCTAACTAGAAAAGAATGGAACCTCCTCAAGTAGAGTAACCACAAAAACGTCTCTCAGAGATGATATTTTGTCATTGCCAAAAAAGATGAACGACAATTTCATATATATTTGCATGTTAAAGGGGTGTTTTTAGCCAATGATAGAAAGAAATGTTTATCAGACTGATCTATACAGACATAAATTGACATAGTTCTATTTTTTTATGCAATTTGTAAAGGATCTATAAATTATATTGTTTAATTATTTCATATCTTGCGTCAATTGTGCATAATTAAAACAAATAAATAATGACGTATTTACATAGTATAAACATACACACACTTTATATAGATACAACTAAGATGTACCTACAGGAAGTGTCAAAGCATAAATCCAGCTATGTTTTGTCAAAACCTAAACGTCTAAACCTATTATACCAATTGGCTTTGACGTTGAAAAAATTATTTTCAGACTTAAAAGAAGTTTTGTATATCAAATGTATACTGTGAAGATAAAATTGTACATATGTGTAAATAACAACAGCACGTTCGATGCGTCATACGAAATTGGAATCTCTAAGCATATCAGAAGATTCTTATTTGGCATGGCATACCACAGCAGAGCATAGCAAACAACATCATTTAAACTCGGTTTTTAATTTAATTATTTTACTTCGAAATGTTTTGAGCTCTTCTGTATGAAGTGACGTTTTTTGTTCAAATCTCATAACATAGCATAGCATACCATATCATTAAGTCTTTCCTTTCAATTTATCATAGCATAGCATACCAATCCCATTACATTGCATTGAAATCTTACAGCATATAATTAAAATTGCATACCATAACATAACATAAAATTGTAAAAGATATACATGAAATGATTGCGATGATATATTTCTTGATAAAATGTACAAGAAATGGTACTTTTAATCAAATAATGTCTTGTTTATCGATCAAGACATTACCAGATGCTATGGGGGAAGTAAGAGTTGTCCGTAATGGTCACATTCTTCATTAAATGACCAATTTTATAATTCTGTAGAAGAATATGCCAAACGATGGGCCAAACATGAAAAAGAAGACCTTGACACGTTGTCAGAATGAATTAAAAGTGTTCGATGCATGTTAAAATATCGCATTAAGCGATTAAAGCGCAGTATGAAAACCATTTATCCTTCTATTATTAATAATTCAGAAGTGAAAAAAGAACTAGATAGATTACACGATCAGTTTGTTCTGGTCAATGCTGACAAAGCAGGAAATAATATTGTCATTTTTTGTAAGGCTCATTATATAAATCGTATTTTAGAAGAACTTGGATTTGATTCTGCAAGTAGAAATGCAACTTATACTCATAGCTTGCTTTCTAAGGAGGAAATTCTTCAAAATCATATGTCAGTTTTAAATATTTTCAATATTCCCAACAACCAAACTGAATTTTTTGGCAAAATCATATGTCAGTTTTAAATATTTTCAATATCCCCAACAACCAAACTGAATTTGACTTACCTTACTTTTATTGGATAGCTAAACTTCATAAAAATCCTTACAAACAAAGATACATAGCGGGTTCCAGTAATTGTTCTATCAAGCCTCTTTCTTTACTCCTTACTAAAATATTAGCAGCAGTAAAGGAGAAACTTCAAGAGTACTGTTTAACAGTATAATCAAGAAGCAGTGTAAATCAGATGTGGATACTTAAAAATTCCAGGAAGTTTTAGAAAATTTGAAATCACAAAATTTTACCAAAATCAATAGCATCAAAACGTACGATTTTTCTACACTTTATACAGCCATTCCCAACGATGATCTTAAGTCCAAGATTTTAGATATCGTTGATAGCTGCTTTTTCAATAAAAATGGGTCTCGTAAATTTACTTACCATGTCATTGGTCATTTACTAAAAATTTTTGTTAAAATCCATTCGGATTGCGTACACATGTACTCTGAAGCGGATATAAAAAAAGATGCTTGCGTTTCTGATTGACAACATCTTTGTAGTTTTTGGAAATCAAGTCCTCCAACAATCTCTTGGAATTCCCATGGGTACCAATTGCGCTCCATTGTTCACAGACCTATTTCTATATTCATATGAAGCAGAATTCATTCAAAGACTTGAACGTGAAAAAATAAAGTCACTCGCTGTGGCCTTCAACTCGACATTTAGGTACATCGACGACGTAATATCAATTGACAATTGTTACTACCACATTTCATTCATAGTTTATATAAACATTTCTTTTAGAATACGACTTATATATTTACTTAAATTTCATTACTAATATTGTTTTCGTGTAGCTATAACAATTTTGAAAAATATGACAATTCTTAAGCTTTAAAAGAGTGTTATGTTGTAAAATTTGAATTTACTGGGTGGGTGTAATACAAAATTTACAACATGATGTACAATTTGTATTTACACCCACCCAGTAAATTCAAAATCTACAACATGACAAAATACTGAATGTAATAAATCTAACTTTACCAGACAAAATGAAACGAAAAATGTGTGACTAAGACGTGTTAGCTAAACAGGCCTACATCGCTACATCGAAAACGCGTACTTACAAAAACAATGCAACTGGAGAATATAAACAAAATAAAAGATACTGCAGGGCATTTTTGGATACCTAAACTCATATTTGACATAAATTGATATAGAATATAATAAAACTTTCTCCCTAGAAAGGTCAAATTTCTCAAAACTAGTCCATAAAAAAAGCTGACCAACCGTAACACCAAAAAACCAAACTAATCAGAATATAATATTCCGGTTGCAGGGCGACACAACCTTGATAACGCATTATTTGTCCTGTGGAATTATTTGCACATAATTATGCACAGTTTAATTTTATCATCAAACTCGGACCTGGACAAATTGCTTATAGCTTTTATTGCATAACGTTGTAAACAAAAATTAAAAAGAATTTTTGTACGTCCTTGCTCCATGGATGAATGATAATTATTTGTTAAAGTTCTATAAAAAGACTACCCTTTAAAATTAGATTGCTAATAACAATGCGTTGTTTAACAACGTAGAATCGGTTTCTGACTTCCTTGTTTATTCCTTTCTTTATAATGGATTGCGTCTGGGTTTTATTAATTTTTCCTGGAATACTATGCTTTGCCGAAAATAATGGCAAATACATGTACCACATGACCTTATAGGAATACTCAACTGTTCTTGTAGCTAAAAACTGAAAATCGATCGTTTGTTTCTATATGTGCGTAGAAAAAGTCAGTCGTTATGGATATCATTGTTAATAGAACACACATAAATCTATTAATTATAAATATAAACAAGCTAAGAT
>WFKH01011926.1:20913734-20928397 GCA_016163765.1 Magallana hongkongensis
CCCCCCCCCCCCCCCCCCCCCCAAACATTCAATATCAACCCCCACCCCCAACAATTTCAATAGTATGAAAATATAAATACAGGTAAATATCTACTTAAAATAGTGATTTCATTCAATTTTGACTATGACAAACAAAGATAGGTTTTATGGATTAAGAATTAACCAACACGGTAGGCTTCCACATGTTAAAGTGTGCATATCTACATCTACGGTACATAGTCACGTCATTTGCATGAAACATTTATTTATGCAAATTTAATGCATATCTATAGTTATAAATAAAGAACTAGAACCTACCGGGCATTAATACAACTCCCTTACAATGCAAACTAATATTAGATAGCTAGACACTGCTTGAATAAAGTATTTTCCTCACTGGAAACTTTCTGCTTCTCTACTTTCACTTTTACTCGCTTGAAATGATCGCACTAAAAACCCAAAGTGATATTTGGTCTAAAAAATTATAAAATGTCTTCTTATCTCATTATTAGTAGAAACATATAAACATTTTTATTTCTATTTTTTTATAAAAACTCAAAATAAATTACATTCAAGTTAAAATCACAATTTCTTTATTTAATGATTTAAATTGATTTTCTGAAAACCCGGGGGGGGGGGGTGGTTGTGATGGATTTCTCCTATAGAATGTGTTATTTAAGTGATTAAACTTGCTAAACTTGTTGGAAATTTAGTTTGTTCACATAAATGAAAAGATGTACAAAAGAGAAATTCACATTTATCACAATAATTGCAAATAAACAAGAAATATGCTTTAACCAGCATGGGGCTCAATATGGGTATAGTCCACTAATGCATTTTCCATAGGCGGTAATGTTAACGTTCGGGCTCATAGCTCCGGCCCTAATTTTCGTTCAGCAACGAGGGACCTCTTGAATAAAAGCTCATCAAATTGTCTCTCTCCTGTTAAAATTTCGTGGTGTGAAGTCAGATTCGTTTTCCGGCAAAATGCGTCTGTATTGAAAAACTCTGAAAATGAAAGTAAAAGTAGGGACTTTCACAGTTTTAGAAAGGGTGTACATCAAACAATTTCAATTCTTTCCTTCAAATGATAATTTAATTTTGACACTTGCTTTTAAAATTGCAAATCCTCTTTTCTGACATGTGTCAAGCATTCTGATTTAAAATGTCCCAATAAATGTATATACACCCTGCAAGAATAGGAACTATTTTGCTTAAAGGCACTAATTTGTTGTCCTACCGATTCTAAAAATAGTTAGAGGGATATACCCACCTAAAAATTGTATAACTTTAAAACACAAATGCCCAAAAATCGTTTGACATATTGATATATTTAATTGGAGCTCGCAAAATGAAATGTTTACCTTTATATTTCAGAATTATTCAAAATCTAAAATTGCTAAAATGAGGTCACGGCGCACATAAAATGCAAACAATAAACCATGTAATATCAAAAGCCATATTTTTAAAAATTGGACATAAAACAAAATCATATTTAATCATCAAATTGAGTATTGTGATGACATTCTATGTACTAAATTATGATGGGATGTATTGTTTACTTATGCAGAAATCATTTAAAAATATATATAGTCCTAATAAAAATTGACTAAAAAAGATGACGTCGCCGGACGTCACGGAGCAGCGAAAAGTGATTAAAGTATGAGTTTAACTCTGTTAAACACAGATGCAAACAGTAACAGTGCATGCTGAGGCAAAGAATTTGTCAAACGATTTTTTGGGCATTTGTGTTTTAAAGTTATACAATTTTTAGGTGGCGAAAACTGTGATTTGGATATCAGAGGAGCCCAAAAGAATTTAGATTGTCAGTAAATATTTGGTCGAATAGTTAATATCGTCATCTTACGTTAAATGTTTTTCCTTATTGTGATTTAAGAAATACACAGTAACAAAAATAAACACATTTGAAAAATGACTCCTGATTTTCGATCAATTGTATGCAAATAAGATACCACGTCGTGTAGAGTCGTTTTAAAATGAAATGAGAAAGACAAAAGATACCAAGTGTGAAAAAAAATATGTGATAATTAACAAAAATGAACATACTTCGTCATGACGTCATGTTTACACTTAACCGTGCTCTGTGGTAACAAAATATGCTGCTTTTGAAATCAGTTAATAAAATTACCTTTTCAACAAATGTAATGAAACTCCACATAACAAAACATATGTTGGTGCATAATTTAATGTGTGAGTTGTGACTTTCATGAAACCTATATGAGACATCGACATTGTCTTCGTATGTTTTGATTGACCCTCGTATAAGAAGCATTCACATGGAAAAGTCTAACTAGAGATACACTATACTAAAGGAGACATTTTATAAACATTTTTAGCACTACTTTCAGAACAAAATTATAATTTTACCTAAAATTGACTGTTTCGAAATGGTAATCTTTGCTATTAAGTTCATGAAACCATTTGGCACATTTTTGCACTTAGAGTTGTCAACATGGATGCCCAAGCGTATATTTGGTTTGAATAAGAAAGGTATACACAACGTAAAACATATTTCGAAAAGATAGATCTTGAGAACATGTTTACCATAATTTCAAACAACATCGGTCATTTCAGTCCGGAATTGTTTAATCTTAAATAATTTATACTAGATTAAGAGATTAAGCTGCATTAAAAGTTGAGAGGATCAAACATTAAATTTATATTTTCACAGAAAATATACAATACACATTAACACTTACAAAAGATGTATAAAAAAAAAAACCTTAAGAAGACAAAGTACATGAAGGAACCGCATCAAAATAAACAGTCTAAATATATCATTTCTTATATTGAGTGTATTTTTAATAAAAATATAATATTTTTAATAGAAATAATGTATATAAAATATATACATAATACGACTACTGTTATTATTGTTCAAAACTGTGAATTCTTACGTTGAATTTCCAACGTGCTTATAAATAACCATTTGCTTAAATCTAAATACTAATACTGATCTCTTGAACAAGGATTCGTATGGATCCTTTAAAAAATTTTAATTTGCGCGATCTCCCTGTAAATCAATCTTTTCATAAAAATTCAAAAAGGATTTTTCCACACTTAACAGATGGTAGGTTCAATTAAATGATATAGCAAAAAAAAATGTAACTACAAGGCAATACCTGTTAATAAACTGATCTGTTTCAGAATGTGGTGTGGGTTTTTATGGACAAGGATGTACGAGTCAATGTGGAAACTGTTCTGACCAAACGGATTGCAGTCGCATCAATGGAACTTGTTTAAAGGGATGTCTTCCAGGATACCGAGGAGACATGTGCAACGAACGTGAGATTGTGGTTCAGTTACATGTATTACATTTTCATATCACTGCTTTTTACAGCTTCGGTGTTCTCGCAATTATTTAACAATCGATTAAACCCTTAGGTTTATCCTCTTGATAAACGTATAGACTTTTGTTTGTTTTTTAGAATGCACTGCTAGCTTTTTTGGCCCTAACTGCCAAGAAAAATGCAATGCGACTTGTTTGAGCTGCAACATTTTTACTGGTGTCTGCGATAAAGGATGTCATCTTGGATGGAAAGGAAATTACTGCCAATATGGTATGTTTATCATCTGAGTGAGTTGGTTCATATGATGAATACGTGGCATGCAGACAACTGAATGTTAATTTAAAGGTCTTTAAAGTGACTAAATGACAGAGCATTGCCATTTAGTAACCTTTTAGATATCATTCAGTTATCTTTTGGTGACTGAAGTCAGTAGGTTACCCTAGTGATTTTTAAACAATACATATATTTCTTATATTTAATGATATATTTACCAGTCTTTTTAGACATCTATATAACATACCGAATCTTCAGTGTTTGTTATCTAATGCTGTAAAACTAATTTCTGTATATCATTACCTGTTTTATATCGACCAATACACATTTTTCTATAAATTCATGTTTAAGAATGTGATGGTAATATGTATGGAGAAAACTGCAGCAAGTCTTGTGGCAACTGTAAGAACAGTCAGCAATGTCATCACATTGATGGAACATGTATGAATGGATGTGAAAACGGATACCAGGGCTCCAAATGCCACAAAGGTATTTCACAAGAAACGAATTGGCGTAAGGGTAAAAATGAAAGATATTGTTCTTTTAGAACGCATGGATTAAAAAGTTGATAACATCAGGGTTATAGCACACCACTGATTATCTCCTCACAGATATACAAAGTTGAATTGTTTTTCTCCAAAATGTTCAAGAAAGAACTACAATTGTAGAGTATCGTGAGCGGCATGTCTCGCAAATACAATGTAGAAGTGTTCTCTTTTCTTTTTCTTTTTTTGTGACTCTTTTGTTGTTTTATTGTTTGATTATATGTTTGAAAACGCATAAAACACGAGAAACGTTTATTCTTATTGTGTAATCTAAGTTTTATATATATTTTGAAATAATATATGTATAATTAGTTTCATTAAGCTAGACTCTCTCTCTCACTCAAGTTACTATAAATCTCTCTCTCTCTCTCTCTCTCTCTCTCTCTCTCTCTCTCTCTCTCACACCATTCACTATCATTTAACATCAGAGCATGTATATTGATAACGAAACTGCGTGTATATTCATGTTTAATAAAGCAGCTTGGTCCGGTTTTATATTAAATTGTGTGTGCGCATTTGAACGATGGTTATGCTTAGTATGAATATAATTATAGATATAGTGGTAGTTTTCCAGATCAGTTAAGCCATATTTCAATGAATACGTAATGTTCAAAATTATTTTTAAAAACAAACGTCATAAAAATGGCATCGCATTATTTCGCCTCATATTAAAATTTGCTCCTGACGTCGAGGAATTATTTGTAAACGACTATGACATTGCTTTTACTTCAGTCTAAATATGAGCAATGTTCTGGCAAATCAAAAATAAACCTGAGTACATTTTGTTCGCTATTATTTTTAAAGTTTGTTTTGTTTACAATCGATGCATAACATGCAGGTTGAATACACCCAAAAGTTCGGGGGACGAAACCAAACGGTTCTCTTATCTAAACATTCCCATGACGCATTTTGATTTCTTGGTTTTTTGTATGCCCATATAGAATTTTTTTAATTCATTTTGAATATTTCTAACTTTGAAAGGAGATCAATTCTGCTAGTGTAAATAACCGAAAGTTTATAATTTTCTAAGTTGATTGGTTTGTATGGAAAATAATTTGATACTGTAATAGCCAAAATTTCGAACCATGCAGCTTTAATCAGTGCAATTTTCTTTAAAATCGCATTTTCGAACCGTGCTTCTAGTAAATGCTCCAATAGCCAAAGTAAACAGTATTGAACCAAATGATACACATACTTACTACTCGACTTCATTATATTTCATTTGAAGAAACATTTTCAAGGTGTTTACCATTTCAGAATGTGATGATTACCGTTATGGTAAGAATTGCAGCAGGCAATGTGGACACTGTTTCAATAATTCATCGTGTTATCACATAAATGGAACCTGTGTGGATGGATGTGATAGAGGGTACCAAGGCACAGAATGCATGCAACGTAAGCACATTTTATGTTTGAAGTAGTATTAGATGAATGTCTTCTAGGGATGTCTAACAAATTTATAGAGCATTGCACTGAATATGTTAAATCTGAAACTTATTCTTTCAATATTTAGTTTTCGTGCCATCAATTTTCAACAATGTTTGTTGAATTTTGCATAGTTTGTAAAGGCTATAATGTAAAGGTACTATGGGAATTTCTTCATCTAAATGCATTTACATGTAGATATTTATGCATATTTTTAAAGGTTTATTTCTGTAAGCAGGAAGCAACAATTTCTATATTTAAAACATCAAAGACTATGTTAAATGTAAGATCAATTTGATTTTTTAATGATATATTTTGTCTCTTTGAATTTTTATTTTTATTATTTTTTTATTTTCAGAGTGCTCAAATAACACATTTGGTCGTAACTGTCAGCAGAAATGCAAAAGGACTTGTATAACCTGCGACATAGTAACTGGAATCTGTGACAGTGGATGTCGTCCCGGTTGGAAAGGAGACTATTGTGAAAACGGTATTTTATCAACACAGATTTCAGTAGAATTGTGTAATGTTGTTTCATCAATATTCGTAGAATACAAATTATCATGGTTTCCGTTGTCTTTATTATTCATGAAATTGAATGAAGTTCAAATTTTGTTACAAATTGTGATGAAAATATTATTGGTAACAAACAAAGGTTGCTTTGAAATGGTGATTTCACATAATATTCTACAGAAGAGATGCCTGCAAATATCAAAGAAAGCACAATTAGAAATTAGATTAATTTCTTTCAGCGTTTTCACAATTTCATTTGTTTTCAATATGCAACAATAGTGTTATGAGCGCTGCAATGTGTTCTTTTATTGTAAAATGCAGAAGTTTTGTGGCGTTAGCTGTTTTTCAGGTTTGCATAAAAATACATCTCTTTAAATTTGTTTTAAAAAATCGTAGCATGTGATGGCAATTTCTACGGAGCCAATTGCAGTCTACAATGTGGAAAGTGTATGAACAATGAACAATGTCACTCTGCATACGGATATTGCAAGAGTGGATGCGCTAGTGGGTTCACCGGCACCAACTGCGACACAGGTATTGTATACGTGGATATATTAAACACAATGCAGAAAAAAACATCCTTCAAGAAAAGTAACAACAAACGTTTCAGCTTTTTTGTAATATCAGTTTCGTATGTCTGGTAAGTTAACAATACGACTTCAAACTAGGGTAGAGAAACCTAAGTTAGTTCATAGATGTTTTTATATAGCCAACTGTTTTACCGTTCTGTTTATACTTAAAAATAAATGAGTCCGTTTTCAAGGGTCTTCCAGCACTCAATTGTGGAAGTAACTTTGTTATTAAAACGAAATCAGGTAACAAATATGTTACTTTTGAAATTCATACCTATTGTTGAGAAAAGCCCCCCCCCCCCCCCCCCCCAAAAAAAAAAAAAAAAATTATTTCTTTTTTTATCTATATTTTCCTGTGTTTTTTTTTTTTAGAATGCTCTGATGGTTATTTTGGTCCAAACTGTCTTGAATCATGCAACGAAACGTGCAATAGCTGTAATAAAACCTCGGGTGTTTGTGAATACGGCTGTGAACCAGGATGGAAAGGCGACTTTTGTGAAACGGGTAATACTTATATTTTTATTTGATACTCATACATTCCTATGACAAATTAATCAGTAAAACTTATTTGTAATAATTGAGCTTTTAAACAACGAGAAATTTTCGAAAACACATTTGTACATTTCAGTCTGTGATGGTCATTTCTATGGAGAAAATTGCAGTGTTCCGTGTGGGGATTGTTTTGAGAATAAACAATGTCATCACTTGAATGGGACATGCTTAACTGGATGCATGAGTGGCTTTATGGGCTCAGAATGCGTAGAAGGTAACACATTTGAATTGTGTTGCTTCCGAAATCAATACGTTATATCTTCAGACAAAAAGTTCATTACTCAAAATGCATTCATCTTATGCTTCTCTTTTGTAGAATGCGAAGATGGATATTTTGGAGAGAACTGTATACGAGAGTGTCATTCTACATGCAACAGCTGTAACAAATCTTCTGGAATTTGTGATCTGGGATGTCACCCGGGATGGAAGGGGCCATATTGTACAGAAGGTATATATCGTAATCAAGCCATTAGGTTAGTTAAACAACAAACATTAGCATTCAAGTTATGGTACTGCCGAATGCCTGTAAACAGCAAACATGGAATTTATATTGTCTTATGCAATCGCAAACACATAAATACATGCACACTTTTACTTTCTTCATTATCATTCTAATTTTATCCATACAAAAAGCAAATGAAAGGTCAAATCAAAATCTTGGTCAAGAAAGTTTACTTCACCACTGATAGCAAGAATATATATTTTAAGGGAAAATATTGTATTGAAGGTATAATTGTTGATTGGATCAGGGTATTGTTCTTAAGATACCCAATATGATAGAAAAAACCAATGTTATTATCTTACTTTTAGATCGCCACGTGAAACACGAATGTTGAATATCTATATATAAAGCCTTTCACATGCGCCGATAGATGTTTGTTATTACAACAACGTATCCAGGTCTTTTGTTGTGATGATGTTATTTTTACAATTTTTAAACTCAAGGAATCGTAAATACAACTTTTAAGAGTATATCAGAGTTGTCTTGTTTGATGTTGAATGATGTTTTCGACATGTTTAGATCGGCTATGTACATAGTGACCCTCCTTTTATATCAAAAATAGTCTTCCATTAATGCCGCCTATAAAAAAAAACTGTATGCCTTCCACAAACTTGTTGTTTATATACTTAAAGTAACCATTGTTTTTAGGGTGGCATCATTTTTTTTTACTTGAAAGTGTTCATGAAACAAAAACAATGATCAGCAACTACGTAAAGCCCCCTTTTTTGCAAATAAAAATATCTTGAATCTAGTATTTTCGTCCGTACTTTCGTCCGTCGTTCAAGAGAGAGGTTAAACATTGTTTAAGTTGCATAACAATCAGTGAGGATGATTTGAAACCTCGCTATCTGGAGCTCTTTATCTCTTCAAATAATTTTATACCCTTTTAATTGGAGTTACTGTTTAATTTATAGAATGTGATGGTGGACTTTTTTGGGTGAACTGCAGCACACCATGTGGACACTGCCTTAATAACCAACAGTGTCATCATATAAACGGAACATGTGCAAATGGATGTGACCCAGGGTATATTGGTGACAACTGCACGAAAGGTAGAAAAACTTTCTTTTATTATTAAGTTCTTACGGTTTACATGTTTAATATTTAAATTGTGGAACAAAAGTATTTTTTTTATGAAAACGAATAACTTTAGAACACTTTCGGCACATATTAGATTGCTATCTTAGTTAAAATACACTAAAATAGGAAAGTCCGCTTTTTGATTACTGAAACTCTTACAGTAGTGAAGAAGAAACTTTAAGAGTACTGTGCAACAACATACTCCACAAGTGGTGTGAATCAGATGTGGATACTTAAAAACTCTAAAGAATTATTAGAAATTTTGAGGTCACAAAATCTTACCAAAATGAATAACATTAAAATGTACGATTTCTTAACGCTTTATACAACCATTCCCCATGACAAATTAATATCTAGGCTTTTTAATATCGTCGACAGATGTTTCTTCAAGAAAATGTAAGCTTTCTTACCTTGTCATTGAAAATCTACAAAATTAATTTGTTAAAAATCATTCTGATTGCACACAAAAGTACCCTGAAGTTGACATTAAAAAGATGCTTGAATTTCTGATAGACAACATCTATGTAGTTTTTGGAGACCAGGTCTTCCAACAATCAGTAGGAATTTCCATGGGCACAAATTGTGCCCCTTTGTTGGTTGACTTATTTTTATATTCATATGAAGCAGAATTTATTCAAAAGCTTGTGCAAGAGGAGAAAAAATTTAAAAACTTGCTGTGGCCTTCAACTTGACGTTTAGATATATTGATAATGGTTTATCCATTAACAATAGGTACTTTCACTCTAATGTTAACTCAATATATCCCAGTGAGCTTGAAATAAAGATACCGCAGATTTTCATACATCTGTTTCATATTTAGATATCTTACTACAAAAAGACGTTAATGGTAACCTAACAACAATATTATATGATAAACGTGATGATTTTAATTTTTCCATCGTCAACTTCCCTTACTTATGTAGCAATATACTATCATCACCTGCCTATGGGGTTTATGTCTCTCAGCTTATTCGTTATGCGAGAGCATGCTCTACATACGAACAAATTCCTGAACGAGGCAAGCTACTAACAAACAAGTTGTTGCAAGAAGAATATCAAGAACCTCGACCAAAATCATCTTTACGCAAGTTCTATGGTCGATACAATGACCTTGTCAGCAAGTACAATGTTTCATTAAGAGACATGCTGACTGACGTTTTCCATACTTGTTAGACCATTATTTTTACACCGGACTGACTAAGGTTTCTTCCGTTTTTCATGACCTTGACAATGAGCACAAGGCGGGTGCGACTGGTCGGCAGGGGATGCTTACTCCTCCTAGGCACCTGATCCCACCTCCAATGTAATGGAGGTCCGTGTTTGCTCAAAGTTTGTATTTTGACCATCAAAAACAAACCAAATCACAAACGTTTCGTTTTTCCCTATTTTGACATTTTTCCGATTATGACATTTACCTCGATCATGACATGCCCAATTGTGACAAGGAGCGCACGGCGGGTGCGACCGGTCAACAGGGGATGCTTACTCCTCCTAGGCACCTGATCCCATCTCTATCTTTCAGAGGTCCGTGTTGCTCTGCTTTGAATTTGTATTTAGCTTTATGGATTTTTGAGATTGTTTGCGGTTTGTTATTGTCATTTTTCATTTAAGTTTAGCCTACAAAATCAGTTTTGAAGGTTTTCGAATGAAAAATAATTTTAAAAAACCTGGCATATTCTTATTACATTAAAAAAGATAAAAGTATCAGCTTTTCAAACACCTGATGTTTGGAAAACCAATGTATTTGTTTGCTATGTCCACATTAATACGAATGTTCATAAAAAAAATATACTTTGTATCAATTGTTAGTCAAACTCTCTATTGTAAATATAACTAACGTCCGGAATTATAGGATGTTGCAAAACATGCTTTGTGAACTTTAAATAAAACATTGTTTTTTCTTGTCCAGTATAGTTTAAAATGACATGTAGAGATAACGAACAGCAATCAAAAAGGATTTAAATAATGTTGAATCAAAATTGCTTTTAAAAACTTGGCCTAGGATTGTAATTAGGCTTTGATGGAAATGGTTGTGTAGAATAATGTGAAATTGCATGAGAAGTATTCTTAAAAATGTTATCCTACCAATTACGGATATTCATCGTTGCAGCGTCGTTTACAGTGTAGATTCTAATTTGTTCCAAGTTAACTTAAAATGCCTTATATATGGGATGTAAAGTTTTACAAAGGAATAAATTGTTATTAATAATATACAATTATAGCCTTTTGATGAGGCCAATGCATGGTTTTATAGACCTGGTCTATGAAACCATGTACGGACCGATATTAAAAGGCTATAATTGTTTTATCATAATTAATAAAAAACTAATTCTTTTCAAGATTATAACAGTAAGTATTTGGTTCATAATGTATTGGCGTTGATTTCGCTATTGTGACGTCACAATGCCAAACCAAATTTTTGTCATTAAAATCTATTTTTAGCATAGTGAGGTTTATAAATTTTCTATTTTTAGCATAATAAGGTTTATAACAGAATGTACAACACGGTCATGTGACAACAATCAACCAATCATATGTTTGGGAAAATACGATATTATAATAATTTACAATATTGTTAATATGCATTTCAGAATGCAATGACTATAAGTACGGTGAAAATTGCAGTTTTTCATGTGGAAACTGTGAAGACAATGAGAAGTGTAATCACGTTGATGGAACTTGTATGAATACCTGTGATAAAGGGTATCAAGGCCCCAAATGCGATGCAGGTATTCAGATAAACATACGTAGTATTGTAACCGATCAGGTCACAGTGTATGATTATATATTTATTGTATATTCTTCCATTAAACGTAAAGGTTACATTTTTCATAATCAATTGTACAACGTTTAGTTTTCAAACTAAGCCATCCATTTTTAACTGTTTTTGCGAACTACGTCATCAGTATTAGAGAGGGTTGATATGCATTAGTACAAACTGGAGGGATCTGGAAAATCGGGTCACAGTTTGTAAAATGAACTTTGTTTTGAAATCTATGAATAATAAAAGGTAAATTGATTTATATATAATAAATGTACGCATTATTCAGATATACATGGTTAGAGTTATACAACTCATTTAGATTTGTTTTTATTGTTAACTGGTGGAAAGGGAAAACGTCTGATATTTAAACAGAGAAGCAAAATTAAAAGCATTACCGAGATATTTCAAAGCTATTTTACAAACAAAAATAAAATATAATATATATGTTGTTAATTTTCATAATGGGGCTTAGGTGGAAGTCAAAGTTTCTGAGGTCTCCACGGATACGTTTTAAATATATCATAATTTCATTTCAAGAATAGGTCTCTCTCTCTCTCTCTCTCTCTCTCTCTCTCTCTCTCACACACACACACACACACCATTCACTATCATTTAACATCAGAGCATGTATATAGATAAAAAAAAAAAAACTACGTGTATATTCATGTTTATTATAGCAGCTTGATCCGGTTTTATATTAAATTGTGTGTGCGCTTTTAAACGATGGTTATGCTTAGTATGAATATAATTAGAGATATAGCGGTAGTTTTCCAGATCAGTTAAGCCATACTTCAATGAGTACGTAATGTTCAAAATTATTTTTCAAAACAAACGTCATATGAAGGGTATCGCGTTATTTCGCCTCATATTAAAATTTGCTTCTGACGTCGAGACGGGAATTATTGTTATACGACTATGATCTTGCTTTTACTTCAGTCTAAATATGAGCAATGTTCTGGCAAATCAAAAATAAACCTCAGTTTGCTATTATTTTTTAAGTTTGTTTTGTTTACAATCGATGCATAACATTAGGGTTGAATAAACCCAAAACTTCGAAGGACGAAACCAAACGGTTTTCTTTCCTAAACATTCCCATGACGCATTTTGATTTGTTGGACTTTTTGTATGCCCATATAGAAATTAATTTTATTCATTTTGAATATTTCTAACTTTGAAAAGATGTCGATTCTGCTGGTGTAGATATGCAAAAGTTTATAGTTTTCTTAGTTAATTGGTTTGTATGGAAAATAATTTCATACTGTAATAGCCAAAAATTCGAACCATGCAGCTTTAATCAGTGCAATTTTCTTTAAAATAGCATTTTCGAACCGTCCTTCTAGTAAATGCTCCAATAGTTAAATTATACAATATTGAGTCAAAAGATACACATACCTACTACTCGACTTCATTATATTTTTTCTTTATCATTATATTTATAAAAAAAAAACATGTTCATGGTGTTTACTATTTGAGAGTGTGATGATTACCGTTATGGTAAGAATTGCAGCAGGCAATGTGGACACTGTTTCAATAATTCATCATGTCATCACATAAATGGAACATGTGTGGATGGGTATGACAGAGGGTACCAAGGCACAGAATGCATGGACAGTAAGCACATCTTATGTTTGAATTAGTATTGGATTGATGTCTTCTAGGGATGTCTTACAAATTCATACAGCATTGCACTGAACATGTTAAACCTCCAATTTATTCTATGAATATATAGTTTTCGTGCCATCAATTTTCAACAATGTTGAATTTTGCATAATTTTTAAAGTCTATAATGTAGAGCTACTATGTGATTTTCTTCACCTAAATGCATTGCTTTTACAGTTTATTTCTGTAAGCAGGAAGCAACAATTTCTATAATTAAAACATCAAAGACTAATTTTGTTTATGTCTTCTTTTTTTTTTTCATTTTTCAGAGTGTTCAAATAACAGATTTGGTCGTAACTGTCAGCAGAAATGCAATAGGACATGTATAACCTGTAACATAGTTACTGGAATCTGTGACAGAGGATGTCATCCTGGTTGGAAAGGAGACTATTGTGAAAACGGTATTTTATCAAAACAGATCTCAGAAGAATTGTGTACTGTTATTTCATCAATATTCGTAGAATACAAATAATCGTGGATTTCATTGTCGTTATTATTCATGAAATTGAATGAAGTTCAAATTCTTGTTACAAATTGAGATGAAAGGATTATTTGTAACAAACGAGGGTATCTTTGAAATTGTGTTTTTACATAATCCTTGAGAAGAGATGCCTGCAAATATCAATGAAACCACAACTAAAAATTAAATTGATTTATTTCAGTGTTATCACAATTCCACTTGTTTTCATCAGCAACAATAATATTATGAGCAATGCAATGTGTTCTTTTACTATAAAATGCAGAAGTTTTGTGAGGTTCGCTGTTTTTTCAGGTTTGCATAAAAATACATATCATTAAATTTGTTTTAAAAAATCGTAGCATGTGATGGCAATTTTTACGGAGCCAATTGCAGTCTACTATGTGGAAAGTGTTTGAACAATGAAAAATGTCACCCTGCATACGGATATTGCGAGAGTGGATGCGCCAGTGGGTTCAATGGCACCAACTGCGACACAGGTATTGTATACGTGGTTGTATTTAACACAATGCAGAGAATAACATCCTTCAAGAGAAGTAACAACAATTAACGTTTGAGCTTCCTTGTAATATACGTTTCTTATATCTGGTAAATCTAAAAAAATGCGACTTCAAACTAGGGTAAGATAAATCTAAGTAAGTTCTTATGTTTTTATATAGCCAATTGTTCTACCGTTTTGTTCATACTTAAAAAACAAATGATTCCGTTTTCAAGGGTCATCCACCACAAACTTGTGGAAGTAGCTTTGTTATTAAAACCACGTTAGGTACAACACGAGGCCTTTCACTAATCTAAATTGTCCAACAGATATGTAACATTTGAAATTTATACCTATTGTTGAGAAAAATTTCCTAAGAAAAATTCGGTATCATTTTATCTACGCTATATTTTTCTTGTTTATTTTTCTTTAGAATGCCCTGATGGTTATTTTGGTCCAAACTGTCTTGAATCATGCAACGAAACGTGCAAAAGCTGTAATAAAACCTCGGGTGTCTGTGAATACGGCTGTG
>WFKH01011926.1:20938397-20956589 GCA_016163765.1 Magallana hongkongensis
CGCCCATTTCGCTCCCGTTATCAGCGGGCGAATAAAAGACTGGACTAATTCCAATGTCTCGAATGTTCTCTCTTTAAACACAACTGTGTCCGGGCAAATTCAAGACAGGGTGAAACTGTTTGCAAGTGTAGAAGGACGAAAAATACATGGTGCGAAAATTACATGTGGCGAAATATTGTATACAGTAAGGAAAGTAGTTTTATCTGTTGACTGAATTTATAGTCTTTTGTCAAAATTGGATAACATATATATCTATGCTAATAACATAGAGATGAATCAAAACAAACGTTGCCTGAACTTGGTCTTTTTCCCAAAATATGATTATATCCATGCAATTTTTTTTGGAGGAGGTTGATTTGTTTTGTGCTGTTTTGTTTGTTTTTGTGGAGTTTATTTCGGTTTTTTATTTTTTTTTATTGGTTGTTGTTTTTTGATTTTTTTTACTTTACTTTTTTTACGATTTTACTCATGGTACTTGTATATTAAGCTTACGTTTATTGAACGTCCTTGAAATGCTGGGTTTTATTTTACAATAAATGTTGATCATCTGTGACTTACACGAATAGCCACAACATAAACTTTTTTCATTCGTTGTTTTTCAGTGAATATCTATAATGTAGTGTGTATCTAAAAAATTCAAACCAATATATATGTTTATTAAAGGTATTCTACCAATCTATTAGTTTTGTACATTCGGTTACAGAACCTACGAATAGGTATAAATATTTGCATTTTCTGTAAAAAATAAATATCGCGGTGTATTCTACATTACGAGCCCTCCCCAACCCGATTTATTTTAAAAAATAAAACTATGTGTTATGGCTATGAAAAGAAATATTTCGATCCTAAAAACAATCAAAGTCCTAAAAAGTGTATATTGGTTTTGGGGGGGTTTTTTGTTTGGTTTTTTTTTTTGTTTTTTGTTTTTGTTTTTTTTTTTGTTTTTTTTTTTGTTTTTGTTTTTTTTTTTTGCTCCCTGCTTGCTGTATGATGTTGCTGCATAATGTTTATACTTTGGATTTCCTTTTTAGGGTCCTAATCGGAAAAAGGAATATATCGCTACTCAAGGTATTTTATACTTAAAAACTTTGGATGAGTTCTAGGAAAGTAGGCAAAAGTAGGAACAATGTGTAGTATATTTTGGCCATGGTTATATGTATGGTATAGATTTTTGTCAATGCACATTTATTTCGCGGTTATCCTTTTCAACATGTTTATGTGTGTTCGGATTAATCATGTACAACTTACTCCCTTGTAGATAACAGAAATAAATAGAGTACTTATATATGAATATGAAACTGAAAAAAAAACTTTGAAGGATACGATCTTTTATACGAATAGGCTATTTATGTTTTAAAAGATTAAGGTTATGCATACTAGTATATTATGTCCTAACACAATCTATGAAACGCACATTATAATATACGTTTTCAAAAGTATAGTTAGTTCTATGTCCCGGTGTATTAAATACACAGTATTCTCTTGCCTTCTTGTTGTTTATCCTAAAAGTAATCGATCCCTGAATGACTTAAAACTTATTTTTCTATGTAATCAGACGATAAAATCTTAATAAACAATATGGTACAATTTCGAAGTCACTGTTTCATTCAGTATTTGTTTTCATCAGTATTAGTTGTTCTTGTTTTGAAGGACCGAAACCAAACACACTTGGAGACTTTTGGCGTATGATCTGGCAAGAACGCGTGACTACCATCGTCATGGTCACAAACCTCAAAGAGGGTGAAAAGGTTTGTTTATTTATTATACAAAACAAAAGGCGGAGAGTGTGGCACATTTTATGTTTTGGAACACATCTCAAAGTCGGATATACACCTAAATGAAGGGTCTACTCGTTAATGAGAAAAGTTGACACTTTAACAGGGAGACCGAAGCCATAAACTCTTGGCAAATAATAAAAAAGGTTTACTTCCTCTATGGATAACCATTAAAATGAATCAAAACGGGATTCTTCTCGCTCTCTCTACATATTATATTTATATAATAGTGTTTATTAACATGATTAGGAGTTTTAATATCATTTCAGAGGGGATGTAGGTCGTTCGTTAAATCAAAATAATTATAGAATTATGATATTCTTCTTTTTTATTTGTTTATCGGTGATTATGGATATTTGTTAATGTTTTAAAAGAATGGGTGTTTACGATCACCCATTATTTGTTTTGCGTTTGTGTATTCATTGCCCTTTCATTATATTCCCCAGCTAGGTATATATTGCTAAACAACTCCAAATATCACAAAAATTATATTTTTTTATGAATTTCAGCTCAAATGCAATAAGTATTGGCCTGATAAAGACAAACCAAAGACGTATGGGCCAGCGCTGGTCACACTTCTGGAAGAGAAGGAGTATGCATTCTACACCACTCGCCAATTCTCCGTGTACAACAAAGAAGTAAATATTCATCATTTGTGTATAATTTTTTACTATTCATGTTTACTTGCTTTTCTTTTCCTTTTATAACGGAGGGGGGGGGGGGGGGGGCATCTCCATAACATTTTCCAAAAGCACTCAGTATCAAACCTAGAAAATAAAACAGACTTTTCGTATATCATCTGCATGCTGGGTTTTTTTTTTCCATAAAGAATATTGAGAATCATAATGGCTTCCTTATATTTTTTATCTTTTAAGAAAATGATAATAAACAACAAAAATGAAATTATATTAACTTTCGCGACTTCGTTTCTCGTTTCGTTTTATTTTTAAACTTTCATTGTTTCGGGGTTATTTTTAAGAATAATGCGATGATTGCAATGTGAATCTGGGTTTTTTTTTCAAGACAATATACCGACTTATATGTGTGTGTATTCCTTTAAGCTAAAGAACACACGTATAGTTACACAATATCACTACACCGCCTGGCCCGATCACGGGGTTCCAGAGCCGCTGGGTTTGCTTACATTCCACAGCCACGTCATAAATACATCAGCCAACAATAGTCAAGGTCCCACAACCGTGCATTGCAGGTAAACAAAACTGTTACTAAAAATAAGGCTTTTCTTTTAAATAAGCATGCGCAAATTTAGATGGGGACGGAGTGGGGGAGGGGAAGGGGGGGAATTCAAACTTATAAAATTCCAACAGTAAAATTACCAAAAAATATATAGCCCTCGAATCACTAGATAAGGTATGTCAACTATATGCACAAGACAAAGCTCTGCCATTTAGTCAACTTAAAGTTGACTGAAAGATAACTAAACAATAGCCATTCAGCCACCTTTCCAGACCTTTCATTTAACATTCAGTTGACTGAATGGCAGAGCTTTAGCCTGTTATGCTTGACGTTATAAATCATAAGTATGAAATTTATATATATATATATACTGTAGAAGCACATATTTTCGTTGGGTGAAAATTTCGTTGTTTTTGAACCAAATAAAATTCCGTTGGCATTCAATTTCGTCATATCGTAATCTCTTTGTATTCATTAATACTTTGGTTAAAAATTCGTCATGGATTTAATTTCGATGATTTATACTGCCAACGAAAATTACGAAATTAAATCCTCAACGAATATTTCTGCTTCTACATTATATATATATATATATATATATATATATATATATATATAAGATTATGAATAATCCATAAGAGAACTGCGACTTGCATATTTTTTTTTAAATATACTTTTTTTTTAACTTAGCGCTGGTGTAGGACGAACGGGGACTTACATTGCTTTGGACGCCCTGTATCAGATAGGCAAGAGAAAGGGAAAAGTTAACGTGGCTGAATTTGTAGCGAAAATGAGACAGAACAGAGTTTCCATGGTTCAAACATACGTAAGTTTGGAATTTAACAAAATGGATTTGTCTGTTGGATATTTCTGCGGGGTACTGTATTTTGCTGTATTTTTTTACGGTATCATCTCAAACTCATTTTTTATACAAGATTTGATTCGTTAATTAAATTGCCTGTTGATCCCAAATGTCCCCTTCATAAAGAGATGTAATATTATTTGAATTGGATAAATGAGTACAGTAAATTTGTGTTAATCGTTTAAGAAATAATTTTTCTCAAGTTTCATCATAGATGGTTTGCTGAAATGATATTTGTAATATTATCATAACAGGGGTAATTCAGTATACATGTAGAAGTAGGGGACATGGATATAAAAATGTACTAAATGTCAATAAAAGCATGTTTCTATCTGCTTGAGCACGTGATAACTGTACTCATACATTGTATTACTGTACGCATATAATTACCATTTTTACCTATAGTACTTAATGATGTAATTTATCAGTTTGAAACATATTTCTTGAAATGTTTTAAAACAACTGAACACAAGTTATCGTTAGTCCCCGCCTAGTGACATATACATGTACTATATAATAGTATACGTAAATAATGAAGGATTGTAACACTGACAACACTGATGTATATTTTGTTTATTTAGGAGCAGTACATCACAATTTTTCTTGCTTTAAACGAAATTTTCAAAGCACCCATTAAGGTCGACAGCATAGCGGAATTTTCTAGTAAAGCGGATAAAGCGGGAAAGAATATTCCAGCCAACCAGAATCCAGGGCGCAAAGAATTTCAGGTTCGTTACACATTTGTATGAGCCAATCTAAGTTCAAAAGTTACATTTTGTTTAGCCGGCATGCTAAATGAATAATCCTCAAGCAGAACAATACAGGATCGAGCACTCTTGACACCCTCTTCATGCATGAGTAACTATTTTCTATGAATATCTCTGAATCTCTGAATATATTGTTGACCAAAATAAAATATATTAACTTTTCTTGAGTTCTATTACAGGTACACGACAGCTTAAACTTTTGAAAATAACATGACTTCACTAACGCTTCAAGTGAAATAACTAATAAAAAAATAATAATAAACAAATAACGCGTTTAATTGTACCATACAGTTTTAGTACCATGGTCAGAGTAAGTGTGTTATTTAAAGGGCAGCATTAAAAAATCCTATGTAAATGGAATGTGTATACATCACATGGAAATTGATGTACTTGAATACCATGCAAAGAGAATGTTGTAACGATTGTTCTTTTGTGATAATATTGTAGTTATATTCACCGTCGATTAATTTTTCAGCTTCTGTTAAAAATTCGGCCAATTTATACAAAGGATGACTACAAATTTGCCATAAATTCTTTGGGAGACAAGGGGGCTGATGAAATTATGCCTCGTAAGTACGATTTACTCAAATTTGGTGTTTTAATTAAATCTATTTTGTTTATTTTTTATCATAAAACTGCAAATTTGTCATTGTTCATGCGAAAAATGGTTCAAAATTTCTTCTAAACGTTAATGGTAGTGTTTTCATTTAGATTTATGAACCAATGGTTTCGTGTAAATTGTACATTTACAGTTGACAAATACAGTCTGCATCTGTCCACTGGTATTCCAAAACGAGGCAGTTACATCAATGCTATTACCGCGCCGGTAAATTGTTCAACTAATTCTAATCAGAATGACATTATTTTTAAACATTCGCACCAGGGTTAACGTTGACAGTAATTTAGTCATTTCATCAGTGGACAATATCATAATTTTTCTTCTTATCTGTGGTTGAGTGTCAAGGACAAAGTACAAAGTCAAATTTACAAAACTGGAGCTTACATATTGTTGTACCTTGATTGCTTCACTGACAGAACAATCAACTCTGTTTGTAGTCATTTACCAACTCTCAGGGTTTCATTGTGACGAAATACCCGCCACCAGAGGACGCTGTAGACCTTCTGCGCCTGCTCAATGACCATGAATCAGATACAGTCATTTCTCTGCAACCACTGCGATACATAGAATCGGTATTTACTAGCTATGTAAAATTATGTTAAAGCAAACTCCTGAGATTTAAACTCTTTTCAATAATGTTTAATACTGTAATCTTCATAGCGTCGGTTTATATTATTTTATTGGTTATTTTGACTGTGGCATTCACATATGTAATGATCTGTAAATGTTAGGTAAGAGTTGAAAAAGATATACTAATAGATGTTTATTTTCACAGTTCTAAAGCCACGGTTTATTTGACAATTTCGCATTTCTTTATGTATTGCTCCCACCAAAACAATATCAGAGGTAATATGACGCATGGCTTATTTCTTAAATATTTTTGTTCTTTTAGAATAGTGCGTGGTTCCCTGCAGTATCTTCATCCCTGAAGATCCCACCATACACTGTTACTCATCAATCAGAATCACATACTGACGTCATCTCTCACGTGATCCAAATACATAAAGAGGGTGTATGTATGAAGAGTATATTTATTTAGGAAAGTTGTGTGTAACAGCAAATTTGTTTTAAGAATTTTTTCAAATTCTTTTGTTTTCTCAACAACAGTGATTTTTTTTTTTTTGATTTTTTTTTTTTTTTATTTATTTATTTATTTTTATTTTTTTTGGCTTTATTTCTTAGCAGTTATGATTAAAATGTTAAAAATGAAAAGACAATTATATGATTCTTAAAATTTTAAAGGATGACGATCATACTGTGATGGTCATTGAGCCAGATGCTGAAATACATTGTTCCGGAAATTCCTCTGTTGACACGTCCTACCTTCGGAGTCTTGTGTCGACAGTTCTTGATTTAGAAACAAAAACACCAATTACTATTCTAAGCAGGTAAAACATGATCCAAAGAAACTGTGGTTAGATCTAATTAATTTGTTTTTGCTAATTATTCCCATATTCATGTGATGCATTAAGTTAGATTTAAGTTCTTAATGAAAAAATAGTGTCGGTTAGTTTCTATATCGTCACTTTTGAAGGATGTTTTTCATCTTGCTCTGGCAAATTAGGATTGTATAATTTCTAAAACATTTTACAGATCATTTGATGATGACTCTCTCTTTCTCTCCCTCTCTCTCTCCCTCTCTCTCTATCTCATGAGTTTTTTCTTCATTACAAGTGACGGTGCCTCCTTGTGCGGATTGTTTATCGCCGTCCATAACGTCATCCAACAGATGAACATGGATGACAGGGTGGACGTATTCACCGCCGTCAGACAGCTACAGATCAGACGTCCGGAGTTCTGTGCCAGACTTGTAAGTTTTCCTTAAGAAATGTTGAACATGTATTTGGAATAGGTAAGAGAAAGTATGTTTCAAATTTAAGTCCGGGAAGGGTGCGTAATAGAAGATAATAATCAAAGTACTGAAGTACTGACGGGAGTTGATTTTATCGATTATAATATTTATTTTAAAATCAACGATATGTTATTTTGCATGGCAAGTATAGTTTCCTATATCTTATATGTATTTGACTTACGCACATTTTTATAATATGAATTATCAGACAGGAATTTCGTGAAAACCCCATAGGACTCATGTTGTATATATTCAAAGAATTAATTCCATCAAACTACGTATCAGTAATTGAAATTTTTCTGAAAAATTGTATGGATCCAAGCAATTCGTACAACCAAACGCTCGGCTATCTCCGTTTATCTCCGACAAGCAAGAGAGACTCTCTGCGTGTCGGAGATTTACGGAGACAGCCGAGCGTCTGGTTGAACGAGACTATATTGAACTCTGGCGTAGGAATACATACAATGTACGACTGCAAAAAATATATAAATTGTTCGTACCCTTTAAAATCTGACTATTTACAAGGTATCTCTAAATAAGTTTCCTTAAAAAACAATGTTTTAGAATACATTACATCGAATATATCGATCAAGAACTAAATGTTGTCAGCGGTGTTGATTTGTGCTTAGGTCCAAACACTGTTTCACTTTCGGTTTACCCGAGTAACTGCATAGGAGAGTTGATTAAAATCAACTCCCAAAAACCATTCTCCAGTTTTAAATGGGTGTATTAGGGAAAGGGAAAAACGATTACGTTTCTTCACCTTGTAAGTCAGGTAAGGGTGTGTTTTGTAGAGGGAAAATGACTTCTCCTGGGGTAAGGTTGTGTTTTGGGGAGGGAAGAATTACAATTAAAATCCGGTTATTGAAATGGTGAAAATGGCGGGGGGGGGGGGGGGGGGGGCGGCTGCCAAAAGAGTACCCTTATTGTACGGATAACTCTTCCTACAGTTTTCAAGATAGGAACATGTTCTTTTGCAGATCAATTGTACATATATTAGAGGTAGGCATATTGCTAGGATTTTGATTTCTGATCATTTATGATTAAAATACCAGCGTTTGAACGTAGTCATTTTTTGACAAAATATTGCATATAGGGTACCCCTATTGTACGGATAACTCCTCCTACAGTTTTCAAGATAAGAAATTGTTCTTTTGCAGATCAATTGTACATATATCAGAAATGTGCAAATTGCTAGAATTTTGATTTCTGATCATTTATGAAAAAAATACCAGCTTTTGAACTTAGTCATTTTTAGGCAAAATATTGCATATAGGGTACCCCTATTGTACGGATAACTCCTCCTACAGTTTTCAAAATAAGAAGTTGTTCTTTTGCAGATCAATTGTACATATCCTAGAGGTGTGCATATTGCTAGGAGTTTGATTTCTGATAATTTATGAAAAAAATATTAGCTTTTGAACTTAGTCATTTTTTAGGCAAAATATTGCATATGGGTACTCCATTTCTCTGGATATGGTAGGCAGTGTTTATCAATTCAGGGTTGACATGGATTATGGATACAGTTCACATAAAAGAAAACCCGGTTTGCTGTCACATTGACAGCTTTTCACTTGTTTTTCTTTGACAGGAGGAATACGAGATGATATACCGTGCTGTTTTGGACTACAACCAACGTGAATCGGAAAACATATATTGTAACCAATGAGAGACATGTCATTATAACAGTGATTTTATTCTTAAAATCACTGAAAGAGTTTATGATAAAAGCAGCACATTACCAAATGTATCTCTTTATTTCCATCTTCTTTATTTTTTCAAAATATCAAAAAAATATTTCAAATTTTTTAAAAAAAAGTGTTGATTTAGTGAAAAATCATTTTAAAATTCACACGCATTAGTTTCTTAGTTAAATTTAAGATACAATTTCACCTTTATTTAGGAAAATATGTATCATATTTTTCATTTAATTTGATTGTAGAAAGGTTTACATTTGTAAAGAAGGCATAAATAATGATAGCTTTAAAGAAGAACAATAAAAAAGCTTATACATTTCTATTACAAATTGTGATGAACAGCAAAAAACCCGAAACACACCATCATGATGTCAGTATTTAGATGTTGCAGGACCTTAATTACCTCCATTTTAACAAACTAATGAGGGGTGGGTGGAGGGCACGGATCTCATACCGCAGTATTGTGCATAACAATGATAAATAAGTGCAGTTCATTCTGTATTAAACCTGAGCTACACAACACAAGTCATCAGTGCAATGAAAATGCAATAGACATTTACACACACCTTCGCCTATATATTCAAATTATGGATAAATTATTGTCAAACTCTAAACGTTTTTATTATAACGATTTGCTCATTAGAAGTTTTTTTTTCATTTTTTACAGATTCACTATTTTTACATATTTGTTCTACTTGCCAATTGTTTAAGCAATATTTTTAAAAAAAAAAGTTTTATTGTTTTCATTTCATGTACAGATCATAAAGTCAACTCTGTTTCTTTACTGGGTATTTTGCTTACGTTGATATATGTGCAGTTAACATTAATTTTATTCTGTTTATGCTATGACTTTATATTACAAATTGTGTTCAACAGCAAAAAACCTGAAACACACCATCAAGATGTCAGTAGTTAAATGTTGCAGAACCTTAATTACATGTACCTCCATTTTAACAAAGTAATGGGGGTAGGTGGAGGGCACGGACCTCATACCGCAGTATTGTGCATAACAATGATAATTCAGTTCAGTTCATTCTGTATTTTAACAACCTGGGCTACGCCGTTCATCGGTGCAATGAAAATACAATAGACATTTACACACGCATTCGCCTATATATTCAAATTGTGGATAAATTATTGTATAACTACAAACTTTTTTATTATATTTTTTGTTCATAGATTTTTTTTACAGATTTGTTCTACTTGCTAATTGTTTTAGAAATATTTTGTTCCATAAAAATGTTATTGTTTTCGTTTCATGTACAGCTCAATAAGTCAACTCTGTTTCTTATACTGGGTATTGTTCTTATTACACTACATGTAGTTAACATTTTTAATGTTTATGTTAAATGAAGTTATTCTTTTTTCCATGTTCTAAAATCAAATATTTATTGTTTGTTCAAACGAATCAATAAGTTAAACGCATTTGTATTTCATATTTTTATTAAATATAAAAAAGTTCATGTTAATTCAATGTTAATTCAATTTTAAATATCAAAATTTTATTAGTTTTCATCGTAAACTCAACTGGATTATTATGCAGGTGCAGATATTAACATTCATTTTGATTTCAAAATATATAAATTATTTGCGATTTAGGAACAGATCACTTAGATGATGTTAATGAAATATTTTTTAACCAATTGGTTTGGGGTTTTTTTTAATTGAATTACTAGACAATATATAAAAAAATTCAGAAAAATATAAAACCCCGCAAAAAAATCCAGTAATATGACCAATATATTTTTCCATAAATCTTTTTCAAGTTTTTTTTTTAATTTGTTCCATGTAATATACTTTCTACATTTGTATAAACACATTAAAAAGTAATAAAAACATCGTGTTGTTTGTTTTATTGCGTCATAAAATACATTACAAAATAAATGGACAATAATTGGTCTTACAAACTAAATAGTATCATTCTTTTTATATTTATGCATCATTATTTTTATATTTTTCTCAAACAACTCCAAGACGTTAGAAAATATTATTAGTTCAATAAGATTTTTAAAAAAAAAGGAATTTCATGATTTTGTGATATGACCTTTCTTTAATGGGAAAAATAAAGGAATATCCATCAGGATGCAAAGGCGTTCCGAGCTAAACGTTTTAATACTAGGACATTATTACATGTATTCAACAACTGTACAATTGTAAATGTCTTCATTTATATCGTATTCTACCACTTTACTGCTTCAATGTATTACCCATCCAATTTTTCCATTCTGATTTGGATTATTTTCGTAAGTCCCCCCAAAAAATGCTGAATAGTTGAATATTGTGTTAAAATAAGATAAAACTTCCTGAATCATGATGATTAAGTGAATGTCTTCTGATGGAAAGCGATTTTTGTTACATTACCACAGAGAACCAAAATAAAACTAAGTTTGGTTTCCACTTTTAATTTAATATGCTTTACATTTGTTTCATAAAATTCCAACAATAACCGTCCCATTCATGCCATGTACTATTCTAGGCATCCATTGTGCTAAGAAGGGAGAATAAGGTATATTTAGTGTATTATGCTGCTTAACAAACAAAATTTTGCTCAAAACAATAGTTGGACAAGATGGTTGCAACAAAACAAGGTCTTTTCAGCTAGCAAGCAGACATTTTTTAACCTTTTTTTTGACTGATCAGCATCTATATGTTGCATCATGACCATTTGCTAGATCAGAAAGCTAAAATTTTGATAAATACATATTTCCCTCCAAAAACCTTCACACTACCCAGTTATTAAAATCAAATAGTCTAAACTTGAAAGGTATTGAAACCAAGGAAAGATGACACATGTTACATCATTACCATTTGTTTGCTGAGAATCGTCTAATGTCTGTACTTTTTCCAACATATATATAAAGCACTGTGAAAACAATGAGAAGATAAGGACAGACACTGCGCACAACAAAATTCATATAATTTATACAGTCACGTTCAGTGTTACACTGACGGACAAAAAAATAGTAAAAAAATTGGGCACCTGTATTTGGCCTTCATATAGAAACCAATTTTGTCATGTGTGATCTTAAAACCTTTTTTTTCCCTTTTATGCTGTGTCTTGAAAAAAAGGAACAAAATTTACCTGACACATTAACCTTTTTCTTACTGTATGTTTCCAAACAGCATAGAATGAAAGAAATGTTAACTTTATGACAGGTATTTGATGACAATATTAACACTTTAAAGAAAAAAATTTCACAATGCCATCATCTCAACGTTTGCTGCCAAGATTTTACAAAACTGAAACAACTTGTCATTGACCTTCTACTTTCACTTTCCTATCACTCTTGTTGAACAAATGGGTTGGCTATAGCTTCCATTCCATCAGCTGGACAGATGAGAACTACAGAGGTTCCTCTACACACCACCAATCCTAGAGTTCTTGTGTCCTCAGTCAATTTATATGGGTCGTCTGGATCTGAAAAAAAAGAAGATAGAATTTGTAATCAACTAATCCAAGACTTCTTTGGTCCTCTATCAATTTATGTGGGTCATCTGGATCTGAAAAAATTGTAGATATAATTTCTAATCAATAAATCACAGAATTCATTGGTCCTCTGTCAGTTTATATGGGTTGTCTGAATCTGAAAACAGGGAAAGCTCACGTAAAATTATTAAAACACAAATCCAGTTTTCAGTCTCAGTTTGTACATTTTTGTAAGGACCATTCTGATCTGAAAAAAACAATAACAAAGAAAGTAAAATTAATCTCCAGGGACAAATCCGAGATTCCATTTGTCTTCCATTTTTTTCGAGCATGTATTGTTCATCAGCATCCATATTAAGATAAACAGAAAAACTGTGTATGCATATCTCTCAAGCAGCAAATCTCAGAGTTTGTGTGTCCCTTATCAGTTTGTATGATTCATCTGGATCTTTGTAAGAGAAAGTGTAAGTGTAAGTATAGGTTTTAAGCACTCTTTGTCAAATTGCATGACTATTTAGTTCTAGAGAAAAAGTAAAGCAAGGAAGGATTTTCTGGTTAATAGTTTACCATGTTTACTGATGATATTTGGCGGAAAATGACTTTTCAACAAGTTAGCATGGATTCGAATTGGCTTTTTTCTGAATGTGCCTGTTCTGATACATATATGAATGGCATTTAGTGATGTACTTGAAACTGCTTTCTGCCAAAATTTGAAAACACTAAAAAGAATACACAGCCAAATGTAATATGTTTATAGTATCTGGACCATTTGGGATCTAAAATCAGAAAACAGAGAGGAAAGTGCCATTTACAATTAATTTTCTGTTGAAAATAATAATAGATCATATCTAAATCTAGAGAATAGTTGAGAACTGGAATGAATTTAAATGAAGAATTTACATGATATGTGTCCTTGTTAGTTTAGATAGATTATTTTCTGATGGACTTAGAGAGTTTCAGTCAGAAATCTAAAGCATAATTAGAACAGTGAGAGTTTCCATTTTACTTTTTTTTATATATTTGAAGGTATATCTTTGCAGGAAAATAATCAAAGACAGAGAATATAAACAATTCAGATAGATGTGTGTGTGTGTGTGTGTGTGAGAGAGAGAGAGAGAGAGAGAGAGAGAGAGAGGCAAGTTATAAAAAATCAACTCCATTATCAATAATTCTTTCTAAGATTATTTTCAACCATTCAATGCAGTGCATAAGACAATTTTTTTTTTCATATTTTTGGTGTTTGCTTTTATCATAATAAGAAATTAAATTGTCTTTAAGCAAAACTTTTAATTAATTTCAAGTGTTTTTGTGTTTTCAAACAAGTCATATTGTGTATTGTGAGATGGTTAATCCAACTTATCAATATAAACTCATTTTAAGCCAAACAAATTGCATGTACCAGAAAGAATTATTTTCATGTACTTACCTCTGAGGTATTCTGTTGTGTCATCCAGTACCAGATTCAACAAAGGATCATAACCCTTCAACACACCAGCAGCTGTAAAAAATAAATGATCAGGCTCTTAAAGTTCAGAATACTGATTACTAATACTAATAAATTAAATTCAAGATTGATTGTAGAGTTTTAAAATTAAATTTGTGTTTTTGATTATTTAAAAAAAACCCATTTTTTTCTTTTAACTTTTTAAAGTTATTTTATTTACAATACAATTAGGCCCATGGAAAAATAATCGCACAATTTAACTTTAAAGTTTAAATCTTAGGCCTACAGTGAGTACCGATCAGACCCAACCTAACAGAAAGTAAACCCCAACTGAACCCTGGGTTTACTTTCGGGGCTTACTCTGGGTTTACTCCAAGTTTACTAGATTGGACCCAGAATAAACCCAAAGTAAACCCAGAATGGACACAGAGAGTAAACCCCGATCAGTCGATA
This sequence comes from Magallana hongkongensis, assembly GCA_016163765.1. Taxonomy (NCBI): domain Eukaryota; kingdom Metazoa; phylum Mollusca; class Bivalvia; order Ostreida; family Ostreidae; genus Magallana; species Magallana hongkongensis. Next base: position 20,952,491 of record WFKH01011926.1, read on the forward strand.
CCCTTGAAAGCAGACGCTACATGTGTATTCGGAATATACAAGGGGCAGGAATTACAGGCAGTAAGATGGTAAGATAAAAGACGGGTCTGCTTCACACTTCAGTGTGTGTACATGTGCACAATTGACCCCAAAAGCAAATCCTGAGTAAACCCAAAGTAAACCCCAAGTAAACCCAAAGTAAACCCCAAAGGGACGCAAATTTTCAAAAAGCAGACCCAGAGTAGACCCCAAGTAAACCCCAAAAGTAAACCCGGGGTTTAGTTGGGACTTACTATGGTGTTAGGTTGGGTCTGATCGGTACTGTAAGAAAAAAAAAACTTGGTTTGTTTCCATTCTCCCAACCAATCCTAGCTTATATCTCTGACTCAAAAGATTTATCTAAGGAATTTTACTGAAGACTGTCAATTTCCATTTTTGTCCAATTTGGAAAATGTAGCAGTTGTCTTATAAAATTAATGTAACTCAAATGTTTCGGCTAAAATTGTCTGTACGTCTCTATATGTGCTTAGTGGTTGAATAAGATAACTTTTAAAAATGTTCTCACGATCACTAGCATTATTGAAGAAGATCATTTTTTCTTAACATTTGGATTGCTTTATAGTCAGATTACATCCATAAGAAAATATTCACAGAAAGGTCTTGCATATCCAACATACAGCATACACTTCTGCTGACTCTCACACATTTTGTTGTTCACTTGTCCAGAATTACACCATAAACCCCAGGGCTCACGCTGCCCATCGCATTTGTCGCTTTTTGCGATTTTTCAGAAATAAATGCGACAGTTTTTTTGTAAAATGCAACACCCAGATTTCATTGAAAATCACCCTAGCCTTTTGTCTTGTCCAAGCGACAGTCCGTAGCTGGACTTCATGCTCAACTGACTTAAGACAATGAGACAGGTAAACGGTGGAGAAGCCACCTTTTAGCGGGGTATACACAACTGTCTTTAAAATGATAGGTAGTTTTCACACTTTATTACAATTAAATGGATTTGTAATTAACTACTGACATATCTGAACGCTTTCTTCACCTGTGCATAGATAACAATGCGATTGTCTTTTCACGATTGTAATGAATAGAATGCATCGAATAAATGTGAATTTCGACAACAAAAAACTGCATTAAATACAAAATAAATATTAAAAAACAGGTAACTGGTATTAGATATGCTATATGGTTGGTCAAAATTAGTAAATTTAAAATTGTTATATCAGTTTTTTGACAGGATTTTAAGACTAAATATTCTGACATCGTAAGGGTAATCTATAAATAGAAATGGAAGCAAACTTGGGAAATATACATTTAAATTTAGCTAAAATATCACAGTTCAATTACTAATTCTTTTAAACAAAGGAATTATGCATTTGGAATAATAATTTCTACATTTAATACCGTTTACCTATCCACTGCCAGAATTTCCTCTGTTCCCGAAATTATCACAAACACAATTGGTTTCTAGATACCCAGATATGATGTTCTTATGCTAATTAATTTAAAACTGAAGCCAAGTAGATGCAATAGCAATTTTTAGGTAGTAAATAATATTAAAATACAGCAAATTTGACCTCTTCTTTTGCTCTATTTCTTAATAAATATAATAAAACAAGTTTAAAGAGAAAATCTGATTATCTAGATTATTAATTTTCTAAAAGATCTTAAAAGCTTTATTTACTTGTCTCAAATTGTCAATATTCACAACCAGACGATTCCATATTATTTACATTATTTTTTTAAATATTAGGGATAATATTAAAATTATTAAATATAGATCCTATATATTTTTGGTTAATACATGCATATGTATTGTAAAGGACCTATAAAAAGTATACATTCTTGTATGGTGATAAACACTATAAATGAAAATTTATGATTTACTCCGCGAATGGTTGAGACACAAAATTTTGAGCCAGTGTGAGCCCTGAAACCCCCATCCCCCAACGAGTGATCCCCATCCCCCAACGAGTGATCACCCGTCCCTGTCATGGATACCTCCCCAAAATTCCTACACAATGACACTTTCTTCTAAGTGATAGAACTCAGGTTATTTTTATAAAAGTCTAAGTAAACAATTTTTCCCTCTAGTAAGCTTCGTTAGAACAACCATGCCAGAGAGTTTGTTGTATATAGCATGTAGCATAGGAGAACAAATTTGGACGCTTTTCACGGTTATAATTGCAATATTTTTGTGTCTTGCCCACTTCAATTTTGCAGCTCAACTATTGTTCTCATTAAACATTAAATGTGCATTAATCTTCATTAAAAAAATTATTCCAACCATTTTTGTTCTTATGTCAATTAAAGCCACCATTTTTTGAACCTTTAAAAACAAAAGAGTTCCCTTAAAATCATTTGAAAGCTTAAAATTAACATGCACTACTGCATCAAGCTTATCAAGGGAAAATGTATGCAGAATCAAAACAAATAAACCAGCTGTATAAACTGCTGAAGAATCAAAACGCAAGGGAAAAAAATGCTGATTTTATTTAGATTATTTATTAGAAAGAATGTTTGAGCTGCAAAACTGAAGCCCGCAAGGCTTGCAAGTATTCCAATTTTAACTGCAACATCTAACTTTCCTGATATTCGGACAAGGAGCGAGTCCAAATAGTAAGCGCCATGCTAAATCCCTAACTAGATTAACCCCCACCTTATATTTCTGCTAAACTTAATTAAAATTGGTTGCTCAAAGAAGAAAATTTACAAGCTTGACCTTCAAGATGGCTGCTAAAGGAAATAACTTAGGGGAAAAAAACTAAATAAGAAAACTTCAACAAATCTTTATTAGATCACTGTTCTAACTGCTCGTGAGACAACACTGTAACAGGTCCAGTACAATCACTAGATTTAGCTACGTAGCAAGGTAAATAAAGCTATCTAGGTAAATCAAGTTCAGTTGCTAAATCTAGTGATTGTACTGGACCTGTATAAGGCGAGTACCCACCTTCTCTCCCACCACTGAACTTCACTCTGATGGTTTTGTCGAGGTATTTAGCAAGGTCTAAAATCGTTTCCTTTTTCTTCTTTTCTTTATCTTTGTCTCCTCCTTGCTACAAAAGGAAAGTACATAGAGATGAAAGACGGTGTCACGTTAACCACTGTCAACTCCGACTACAAAGTTGATTTGAAATACGATGGCATTAGTCAAACTACAAAAGATTAGATAAAGTACAAATTGCTGAGCATTATACAAACCTGAGTTTGCTTTGGAGCCTGTGACATGCTTATTTTGCGATATTTTTCCGAATCAAAAACGTGCCGGGAGCGTTCACTCAAACCGGAAAAAGATTTTGAAAGGAAAATGCTAAAATGGTTTGAGTAAAGTTCCTACATCCGGGAAAATTTCGTTCAACCCGAATTTTTCCGGAAAACATTTTGCATGTCTACATTGTTTTTTTTGCTGGCTTGAAAAATATAAATGCATTTTTCCGAGGCCTATTTTAGGCGATGTAACTACTTGATATTAATTAAAATAAGTTTGAATTTTAATGGGGGGGGGAGGGGGACTCGATTTTATATATCCTAGCATTATATGATAAGGATATTCGTGCTGATTTTGTTTGATCCGATTATAAATTAAAGTGAACACACACGATTTCTGATATTTTGATCAATCCCTCTATAAATAAAATAAATTAAAGTAAACACATGCGTACGATACATGATATGCGCGGATCTAGGTTGGGGGGGGGGTCAGGAGGGTCCAGACACCCCCCCCCCCCCCCGGAAAAATTTTCTAGATCCGCGCATGCATGATATTTTCATTGTGAGAGACCACGTGCACATACGATGCATAATATTTTGTGTGATTATTTTATAAAACGTATTGGGACAGAGGCACGATTCCCCAATGATGAAAGGATCCCTGCATTAAAAATAAAAGTATATATGTTACCTATCCCTGTGCCAGTCATATAATGATGTATTCAAGATTATTGATTCAAGACATCAATGGATAAAAGCTGTGAAGAAGGAGATGTTATAATATGTGTGTAGTACCACAGATGTTCGAGCTTTCAAAAAAGCATAAAAGGTCGAACCTTTTGGGTCTTCTATGTATGCAGTTATATACCTATAGTCAAGATGCTTTGCGGGCTGT
>WFKH01011926.1:20956989-20992513 GCA_016163765.1 Magallana hongkongensis
AAAATAAAAGTATATATGTTACCTATCCCTGTGCCAGTCATATAATGATGTATTCAAGATTATTGATTCAAGACATCAATGGATAAAAGCTGTGAAGAAGGAGATGTTATAATATGTGTGTAGTACCACAGATGTTCGAGCTTATCAATAATGCATAAATGTTCGATCTTTTTGGGTCTCCTATGTATGCAGTTATATACCTATAGTCAAGATGCTTTGCGGGCTGTTTTGTGCTGATTCGTTGTATATTTAGATTTTTTTATGACGACCTGGCCCTTTGAAAGATCATGATGATTTCAGTGAGGATGTGTTAAAGTCTAAAACGTGGCATGCACCTTTTAAACCAGTAAGTATCTTTAAATTAAGTTTTTATCATTCACTTAGAAAGAGGGAAGGAGAGGATGGGAGATGGAAATAGAGGGATTGAACATGTGTATGTTAGTGAAGACAATTTGTCAATAATTTCATATACTAGCTGTAAGAGAGAGAGAGAGAGAGAGAGAGAGAGAGAGAGAGAGAGAGATCAAACTTGAGGATATTAAGAATGCTTACCATAGTAAAGCCCCCCCCCCCAACCTCCACACACACACACACACACACACACACACACACACACACTTTTTTTTTGACACAGTAATAAAGAAAAAAGAAATCGGTGTGCCATTAAAATAAAAACATTGAAGCGTACCGGTCCAAACCCCACTCCCAAGGATTAAGAATATTTTAAACTTGCATTGTCGTTGTCGTCGGCAAAGATACTGTTAATACCTCATCCTCATTAAATATATATATTATTTTGGTGGGTTTAATTCTTGGAATGGGGTGTCTTTTGTTAGTTAGTGGTTGTTTTTTCTGTTTTGTTTTGTTTATTTGTATGTTTGGGTTTTTTGTTGTTTTTTTTGGTTTTTTTTTTTTTGGGGGGGGGGGGGGGGGTTGGTGGTTTTTTTTGGGGGGGTTTGTGGGCTGGGGTTTTTTTGTTTTTTTTTTTTTTTTTTTTTTTTGGGGGGGGGGGCTTTTTGGTTTAAATGTCAAAATGTAGTGTGGTACCCCTCCCTCCTTTTATTGAAAAACGATACTATAAGTCTGATCTTTATCAATATTTGGCTACCTTAATCTCTGAATACATATGATGGGGAATCATTGGAAGGTTGGGGTTCAGGATTCAGTCATTGTTTCTACCGTAGAAATCTGGAAATTAAATAGCACGAATTTGAGATTTAAATACAAATATGATATGAAATCGGTAATAAGTGGATACATAGAAACAGGTTGACAATTATTATAAATGCATACATGTTTTTTTGTAATTTAGTTTTAGTTATTGTGCAATTTGAAAATATAATGACAGTCATAAATCTTTATTGGAATGTTTTTAATTATTTTATTGAGGGGGGGGGGGGGGGGAGAAGGAGGAGGAGTATCTAAAAAAGTCGTTCGGAAAAGTTTTTTTAAGGGGGGGGGGGGGGCAAATAAGACTTCTTTACGATCAGGTTCTTTTATATATTAATGTTCATGATGGTATTTCTACATTGTAGCTTATGTGTTTGACTCAAATTTATCATTAAAAATATGTAACAACATTTATCGGTATATAAAATATGAAAGTATCAAGGCAACGCACCGTGAACTTAATTCCGATGCATTAATTTAGTAGATTAATTCTTACAAAGGAAACCCCGCCGGGGGCCTCCGAATCGGAAACCGGTGAATTTTAATTTTGTAAACACGATAGGATGGCAGAGCTCTGCACTCCACGTGTAATCTCCCCACACACAAAAGACCACGAAGTTTGCGCTCCGAGGATACAGTTTCAATTTTAAAAGCCAAGTTTTTATACAGAAATGTTTTGTGATATAAAATATCAGCCCATTCGCGAAGGCAACATGTACATTGCTGTTGAGTGAAATATTAACCTCTCCACACTGTTGTTTGCCTTGGACCGATATATTTTTATTTTCTCTCGATCGTACATTTTTTGACACATGGAGTTAGTGTTTCGGAACGCTTAGTGAAGAAAAAATATTTCTGGAAGTCAATTATTGCAATTCATGAAATATTTGTTTGATATGTCGTTGAGAGGGAAATGATGGATTTGGTGAAGTGAACGGTTTAATACGTGGCTGAATAATCCTTCAGATTTAAATTTATTTGTGAAGTCGACCACCGTAGTTCAACTTTATTCCAAACTAAAGACAGAGTAAAGGAAAGTTTTTGAAAGTGTGCTGAAACTTTTGACCAATGGATCTCGGTGGCTATTTCTAAGCGATTTTATGTGAAGTTAGTCATATGTTGTTCCTCTGATATCAAATTTTACATCCTCGTTTCCCGGTGATGCCAATGCATATACATGATGGCTATCTATGCATGTGACGCAACTCAACCACCTGAAAAATGACGTCATCACAGCATATTCGCCTTTTATGATGTCATCAAAATGTTCGGACCTCGGTCCCACCGATAAGGCCCCGGGCGGAGGGCCGTGTGCCCGGCGATTATGGGTGTTCTTAGTACTCGGGGCCCTGGATATTGTGTTTGGACTAGTGACTGTAGGTCTATACTTCAACATTCAGGCGGTCACCACTTCCAACGGACTAACAGAGGTGTTTCCCGGATATATAATATGTTTGGTGGTGAGTATGTGAAAATAACCCATTAAATTTATCCCCATACCCCCCCCCCCCCTTTTTTTTTAACACTAACTTCGCAAGTTGTCTTATTGTGGTAGAGTCATGTACATATCATTAGACAATAGTGGCATTCCTAATAGCTCTGGCTATTAATGTGAGTTATCTCTTTAGCTCGATCGGTGTGATGGATTTTTATGCCAGAGGACCCGGATCCAAAATCCAGCAGAGGCAATGCGTTCACTATAAGTGTCTCTATTGCATTCTGTCCTTATGTACCAAAAGCTGCAAGGTTCTTACTTAATGGCACACGTCCTTTGAAAAGGGGTCCAAGTGAAAGGTCTCCTATGGCATCCTTCTAAAATAAATGCCGATTTCCTTATCATTTAGATACGAGGAACAATTTAAGCGTGCACAGCTTAAGATTCGTTAATTACGGAAACAATCTCACTTTATGCTTTTTCCGATGTCTGATGGTGTTGTCTTTTTTCCCACGACTACCCCCCCCCCCCCCCCATATTTTTGGCATATTAGACTTTAACCATGTTCTGCGACTATGAATTAGTGCATAACGGTGATAGTTCGAAATGACATTAATTTATATCGTGTGTGTGTGTGTGTGTGTGAATTTTATTTTAATGCCGCAATGGTTCTCTCTCTCTCTCTCTCTCTCTCTCTCTCTCTCTCTCTCTCTCATATAACAACAAAATCCAACAATGAAAACATTAGCAGATAGCTGTTATCAAATTCCATCAGATGTTCTCGTCGAGATCGAGGTGAAAACAGATGTAGCTATAATGTTAGTTTGTCACTAACCCCAGAATAATCTCCGTCCTGATCGGACTAGATATACACACAAGCCGACCATTACACATTTCTTTGGGGCAGTCAAGAAATTTATGGTCGTTACAAACTGTTCCATCTTTGTGACTGTGCTGAAAGTGAAAAGGATAGATACTGTATATTAAAGCCTAGCTAGACTATGGTCACTAAGTCCTAGATATAGCGCCATAGTATATAGAGGCGCTCTCTCCTCTCTCTCTCTTTCTCTCTCTCTCTCTCTCTCTCTCTCTCTCTCTCACACACACATTAACGAAGACCACATTCCGTTACACAAACAAAAGGTCAAACACGCTATTGTGACCATTTGCTGCGTCCAGAGGATTTCATTTATCATCATGACAAATGTCCCCCTTACAATTCACCCCGGAACTTGGTCACTAATGGTGATCCGTGTCGACAGATTTCGGACACAATAACCTTTGTTGCTCACTGAGCTCTGCAATGTCTCTCCCTCCCCATCTCCATTGTTTACCGTCCCCCCTTCTCTGAGAATTCATCCCCCTTTCCCTTTATGTCCCGCGCCGGTCTCCCATTGACGCGCTTTGTCGTGAACCACCTGTCGAATTTTCCACGGTTCGCCGAGCTTTGGAGACGTATAGTAAGACAATTATACCACAAAAGCCCACTGCTTCTATTCATAAAGTGGCGTTAGATGTTTGTATACATGTGTGTGAAAGTGTTAAGATGAAGAAAGAAAATTCTTTTTCGAAAATAAAAGATTCGTATCTCAAAGAACGCAGGGGAAATGTATACCGAAGCCACCAAAGTAAAAAGATTTGTGTTGAGTGTGTGTGTGATTATGGGAACCCCCAAATCGTACCTTCCCAATTATAAGACCCCCTGCTTTTCAACCTCCTTGAAAGGTTTGCAATTTTAAAAAAATAAAAAAATAAGGACATTGTGTTTATAATCCCCAATCGATGCCCTCTTTATCAAAATTTATTCATATTTTTTTTTATCATTTAGGGAAAAAAAATATGATGGCATTTAATACGATGAATGAAATATATGGTTCAAAGAAGTACAATTCTGGACGTGATTCACTTGTCTGTCTCACAATGGAATCAAGATCAATTTGAGAAAAACTATTTCTTCAAGATCAAGTTCGGAGAAAACATATTACAGCAGTTTTAAAAATCTTGAATTTCGTGATTGAACACTGTTGAAAAATATCAAGTCTCTGGATGTACGTAATTTAGTCTTGTTAGATGCCAATGCAGGCGCACTGTCAAATTTTCCACCCCACCCTATCTTCTCACCCCCTCTCCATGATTCTAATCCAATGTTTTAATATGACTACTATAAATAATTTTATGATCAGAAAATTGTGTCTTTCACTATGAGGAAATCAGTATACATGTAGTCTAATTAAAATCATCAGACTGGTATAACATTAACATACATGTAATTGTAACACCAACCCCCAACTTCCCCCCCCCCCCCCCCCCCCCCCCCCCCCCCCCCCCCCGGGCCGTTTCCTGACTTACATACAATGCCGACGTTTTTGTGTTGATCTTTATCTCTAACCACCATGAGAATGAGAGCGGTTCCATCGCTTTGTCGCTTGTGAAGATTTTATAAGTGCCAGACTCATAATTTCAACAGCCACCGATATTACGCGTAAACGTTCCACCGACCTTTTTCTATAGAGACCGTGGGAAAATCGCATGCACGCGCGGCGCTCTCAATTTTTCACCGGGGTTAACGGTGTATGTTTGGAATTTGAAAACAAAAACAAAGAATCGATGGATTAAACCTGCTAATTTGGCTTCATAGATCTGATTAAACTTGTTCATCTTCTAATATCATATTCGTAGCTCTACAACGTAAAAACAAGATGTGCTATGTATGATATTCTGCATGTTCTGTTGATAGTTTGTTGCATGTACGGTGCAAGGCCATCTTTTGAAGCAACGAAACGACCGAACTGTATTAAGGGAGATGTACATGTATGACCAATTAATTACAATCTTTTACTCTGCATGATTAAACTTAAAATTTACCCCCCCCCCAAAAAAAAAAAGACTATCAACAAATAAACTGTATATACTTGCAGGTATTACTACATGTAGTAATAGTTCAAGTGGCAAATTCTCTAGGTCTGTTTACTAGATTGTGTGTATGGAAAAAAAAACTCTGAAACAATCAAAATATTATATACATGAACATGTACATGTATGTATCTACCGGTACGTATAACAGTTTTTTCTCACAAGAAAAAAGAACAAATTGTTTAATTAACAGAATATTGAAAGATTTTATTCAGTTTGATTGTAAACGACATTCTTTCATAAACATGTTTGCACATTTCGCGCTAACAACCATGTTCATTTAATCTTTGTAATGAAACTCAATGGCATTTGGCTGATATCGCGCTGACTGAGACTGTGACTCCACTCGTACAACTACACCGTTATTCCCGGTGTCTGCTGATGAAGTGGGAAGAAAAAAGAGTGACATGATAAATTCGACATCTGTTTTAAGTTTAATTTAATAAACAACCTTCGATGGTCCGGCAGATAAAAACAACACGTGGGAACCCCAATTGGGGGCCCACCGAGGGGAAGGGGGAAAGTGAAAGTTGAACAAAGTTGATCACTGACAGTACAGCACGTGCAAAATAATCACGTGTGCTTTTTTATATATATAAAGATTGGGTAATCAAGATAACGCCAGGAAGATATATTTTTATTTTTAGAACGAGAATTATTTGATCTTTCATTCTTAATCTCAATCTATAAAAAAAATTATAACCTTCTGTTCTGGATCACAATAAAGACGTATTTACTCTGAAGATATTCTAAAGCAAGAACTCGATATCAACCTGTGAAGGAATTTATGCAAATAATCTCAGCATGCACACCCTCTTTCGCCCGACACTCGTGTGTTTAATCAGGCGTGGCCATTGTCGCCTTTTTTACACACTTTTCGTCACGGTTGGTTGATCAGACACGGGGTTTATCGCGTGGAGAGCATTCATTTTCATCCCAATTCAAGCGCATCCGAGCCAATTAAAATACTTGTACTTTAAAGAAAAAACTTTTTTCGTCAACCATCAAACATGAAGAGTGAAAAGATAACGATAATTGTAGTGGTTTATCTTCAATAGTCTACACCATTAGTTGGAGGTACCAAATGTAACTCAAATACATTACTTTACAGAGTGAAAAAACAGGGATAGGGGGTATTACAATGTACAGTAACTAGTATAAGACTCAAATGTTTCAAAGGAATCACTTATCAATTTAGTACGATTCTGGGGTTTTTTTTATTTTCATCACGTATCTGTTCATATCCCCCTTGTCTCTAACAATTAGTGGAAAAGGTTTTATCGGATTAAGTTAAATTTTGCACATATTTCCACAAAATGATAACGTATTCCGGATCGTTATATATCTTAAAGGAGAGAGATTATGTGAGGGAGAAAGTTTGTTTCATATAGCCTAAATGAATGTCATTAAATTAAAAAGATAAAACGAGATGATAATTAATAGAAGTGAACGGCAAAAGGAACCATGCTGTCCAAAGATGCTTGTCTTTTTAACGTGATTTATGCTATCATAATTACAAGATAAACCAAAACAAAAAGTTCGTTTTTCCCTAATTTTATTTGAGGATTGTGAATTGAAAATAATTAAAATCGTTAAATTTGAAATTTTTAAATGTGTCACATATATTGAATCATTTGTTTTTAATTTCAGGTGCTTATAAAAGGTGCTATTGTCCTCGTTCTATTTTGGTGGCGGCCATCTTGTCTGGTGAGGATATTTTGTGATTTTTATAATTTGCATGTTTTATAATTCTTTATCTGTAATATATTTTGAAAATGTCTGATTTTTGTTGTTGTGGTATTTAAAGAGATTGTCTATACCAAAAAAAAAAATATTTAAATTGAAATAAAACGACATTCTTTTAAAGTGGAACAAATTCTCATTTGACTTTGCACTACAGATACGGATGAATGGATGGATCTAGCATCTACTATCTATCTTTCACAATTTATTAAGCCATCAATCTATCTATCAATCAATCAATCAATTAATCAAACTATCGCTCAAAAATATAATCATATAATATGTCAGTCAATTGACAACTCCATTGTTGAATCAATCATTTAACCAATCAATCAATCAATCAATCAATAATCATCCAATTAGTCAAACCATCATCCATCCATCCATCCATCCCTCCATCCATCAATAATCGATTTATAATTATTGTAGATCTTCGTGTGTCTGTCGGTGGCCGTGGGGTGCGGCCTGTTGTGTGTGGTCTCGGTTATCCTGTGCGCCACTCACGTGCTCTCTCCCATCAAGAACATCGACTCGTGCACGTACCGGAAGCAGGAGTCGGTGTGTGAATGTCAGACCTCTTACAGGCGGGACGGTCTCAGCATCGAGTTTCTCCCCTCGGGTAAGTCTTGCAGATTGTTGTTTTTTTTTAATCAAAGTACTGAAAGTACTCATATGCACAAAATTACATCAAAAACCACCACGATGCTTCCAAGAATCCGATTCCTTTTATTACTTAGTACTTCTTTTTTGTTTGACTGAAATTGATATGAAATGAAAGAATTTTGTTTGCTATGTATAGGGATATGAATGTAAACGCGAACAGACATCTTTACAGATAAATATAAGCTACTCTTTGAGATCTACATGCAGACTTATCAACATGTAAATTCCTTAGACAGTAAACATTTCTAGACTTGATAAGTTAAATTGACATATTATCAATGAAAATTTAATTGACATTATTAATTTGTCTATTACAGAGAAAGTCAAAATTGAATTTGAGAGAACAAACAGCTGTGACGTTATCGAATCTATACTTCCGGTGCTGCTATATGCGGAGTGCGCCCTCTATCTGTCAATATTCATCGTGTGTACAATTGTTGCTGTCCTAACATTCCTCATCATAAAGTTGGAGAAAAGAAAAATTTTAAGAGTAAGCTTCTCTCTCTCTCCTCCCTCTCTCTCTCCCCTCCCCCCTCTCTCTCTCTCTCTCTCTCTCTCTCTCTCTCTCTCTCTCTCTCTCTCTCACATTAAACATAAATGACAACGGAGAATTGTCAAGGTATTCATTTTAAGATGCATCTTTTTCATGGACCTGTTAATTTAAAAGTTTTATCTGGATATCGTTATATTTAAATTGTATTTTTTTGCTTTAATTACATGCATCACTAAACCATATTAGCATAAAAGAGGAACCGTTATAGAGATAGCGTTAAAATAACAAAAGACCATATTTCAATGACAAAAGCTGCTCAACGCTTGCTCATGGGGTAGATCATATGTCAAAGAAACAGATGTAGCCCACACCTTTGCATGATTCATGTTAACTTAACCTCCTGTCAGTGTCTAATCATAAAGTGAACAAAACTTGTTGTGCTTAAATCGGTTAACTCTTAACTGGATTGCGTTCAAACCATAAACACCTATTGTTTGCTCCAGTACTTCGATTGTTTAGCCAGAACAAAAAACAAAACAAAGACCAATAGCAAAGCTCTCTGTAAAAGTACATGTATTTTAATTCGTATGGACTAAGTTTATGAAAGAACCGGTTAGAGACATTATATTGCTTGCATTCAGATATCACACCGTACAACATTTCCACGACGAATAAACTTAAGACTAAAAACTGCCATCATTGTGCCAAAATGCTGAGAAAATTCGAACTGGCAGAAAAAAGAGGAAGTTCATTTAGTAGAGCTGGAATCCGGAAAAGGAAGTTCGGTGCGTGTTGGAGCTGAGTACACTTCCGTGTATGGTGACCTTGGGGTTACTGCGCACCTTGACCACGTCCCCCTGGTTGAGTTGGGCCACTACTATCCCTGTCGTCGTGTGGTACTCGTTGTTCTCCTGGCTGTCTGAGATTACGTTTCCTGTAAGACAGAAGAACATGACCACGGTTCAGTTTTATCGCCTTTCATGTACACGTCACTTGATAAAATTATAGCTTACAGCTAAATTAGTCGCTCTGGTTGACCTTAATGAAAATTTGATTCTGTGATGAACAATTCGGATGGAGATGATAACTTGGATCTAAAATTTGCGGAAGGTGAAGTATTTACTCACCAACTGCCACGTTGTTGACGGCGAGTTCCGAGAAGACAAACGAGGTGGAATCCACGACAACAGTCCAAGTAAACACAAACGTCCCAGCATGGGGAGCGGTGAAAAGTCCCGAGGAATTGCTGTACCCGGAACCCACGTTTGTACGGACGGTATCGAAAACGAAAGTGCGATCCGGATGTGGATACTGTAGATTTGTGCTCATGTAGGCGTAGAATGCGTTATGATTGGAATTTCCTTGACCTAGACAAAAAAGTTTAAAACATTTAGAAATTAAACTATTATCCACAAAGATTTATATTGTGGACCGCGTTGGAAACAAATATGGGTTGTTGCACATCATGTCCTTAATATGGCTTAAACAACTGCAAAGTTGAACTTTCACAACCGAAGTGTCTAAAATCTTATATTTAATATGTATAACTTTAGCCTAACAGTCATATCAAAAAATAGAAAGATGTACTATGAATGATCTTCTATGTTGAGGAATTAAAGTCCATGTGTATTAATTAAGTAGCGCAACTTATTTTTGCTGGGAATGAAAAAAATTACAGATTAATAAAAATGTTTGAATTTACGTTTTGCTATCCTTGTGTGTTCTGTGTCGCACTTTTCCGACAAATCTTCGATTCTCGCCCGCATTTCCTCCCTCTCTTTCTGCCCATAGATGGCGCTGGTTTCTAGTTCTTTCACCCGACTTTCCAGCCTCTGAATCGTATCAATTAATTGACCAATCAAACCCCCGCTTTGTTGATGCGCGACTTCATCACATTTTACGTAACTCACTAAACAGAAACAGACAAGGGAAGCTAGAATGACATGCGACTCCATGTTGTAAAATGGCTGACTGCAGTGGAATTGGCCTTATCAGAGTTTTAAAAATGACCTAGAGAGGACTCTGTCTGCATAACGTCCCACACTTGTACAGCTTATATAGAGTAAAACGTCATCAGGTTCAGTGTCAAAGATAAGAGTCTACACTAGTATGCCCGCTATAGTACTTAGTATTCCACAAAATTCGGTGAGAAGTAGTTGTCGTCTGCTGCACGAAAAATGTTTTGTGACGTCAGGTTTACATGATGCACTTGATATCAGCACGCACAACTGATGAACTGTACCAAAGGATCCGGGTTGAAAGGAAGGGGGGGCTGGGGGGGGGGGGGGGGGGGGTTAGTTGTACAAGGATATTTCCTAATAGTTACTTCATCATTGACACGTACATTTTGACCATTGTTTTGTTTTTTACCCCTCCCCCTTCTTTAATATCGTCGCTAGTTTTATTATTTCATCATTACGTTCGGATTTTGTTTTCTTGTACGTATTCAACTCAGAGCTGGTTTGCTTACTATGTGATAATGTATTTCGAGAGACGCACATGTAAGAAGTTGTGAAATATCAGACCTATATGGGCTGTTTTGTTTAAATTTCTGAATACTAGTAATTAATTCTTACATTTATTGTTTGCAGTTTGTGTTTTAATTTTAAAATCGAAAAAATATTGTATAGAATATATAGTGTTCCACACACTAAGTATTCAATACTAGTACCTGTTTATAACCTAAATTTCAATATAAGAATGAATCGCAATGAGTAGAGTTATAAATAAGTTTCAATATTTTTCTCCAAAGCAGATACACTTTCAATGTTATATTCGACATCTCTGAACTAACGCTACTAGTTACCCTTAGTTAACAAGTATACTCATTTGTTTCCTTGTTTTTTAATTTCAGAATGAAACATATGAAGAGATCTTCACCGTCAGTGGAGGATCGTCCTGCAGCGACAGTGACGCCGAACCGGAAGTAGAGACAACACGTACCGGAAGTGCCAGTATCACCAAACCGGATGTTTACAGTCAGTTTGACGGAAGAAACACCTGTCCGCCCGGAATCTTGAAAAATCAGGACAAACACGAAATTCTCGTGGACAAAACGTTATCTCGGTCAAAATCTTGCGATTCCATAGACTTGATTTATAACTCATCCGAGAGTGATAAAGTGAAGAAAGGCCGCTTAAAAGAACATAGGAGAAGAGATAGACGTGCAGTGACCTTGAATAATCTGGACACTAAACAGCTGTTACTGATATTAGATCTGCAAAAGAGATACCAGGAAGAAACTCGATTGTTAAAATCTCAGGGAAATCTAGATACAATAGCACCGGACGGTGCGACATCAATCGCTGCTTCCGCGATCCAAAGGAGAGCGATAACTCCGCAGCCGTACCGGAAAGCCAATCCGAACACGATTCCGCGTTCACACACGCCTCAACCGCGCAACGTGTATGGAGGTAACCTGACAATGGGTGAACTGGCGCGCAATTTACAGGAAAGCCTGAAAGAAAAGCAACCTTCCTTACCAAACAAATCCATGCCACCAAACAAGGATACGGATAAAAAGCAAACGGTGGCGAATGAAGGTTACGTCTATATGGCGCCAAAACCCAAAAGTAGACCATCCGCCCAGAAATTCTTCCTTCCACCTCAGCCCATCCAGAGATGCAGATCTACTTCTCCATTTTCTGGTCCTCGCCAAAGGAAGAATTCTCCTCGAGAACTTCCTTCACAGCCCATCTCTCGCCCGCTGGATTCATTCAAACAGCTCCCTCCGGCGCCAATACAGCGTGGTGGATCGGCCTTCCAGTTGGTTGGACATCCGTTTGGACCTATGTACAACCAAGGGTCCATGTCGAATGATGTCATCTTCCGGACACCGGGAGAGGTGTTTTGCGAAAACGCAATACGCGAGAACTTCAAACTGTACTCAAGTCCATTTATTTTGCAAAACACAAAACAGCGGCGGATGGAGACGGGTGCCAGCTGTTCCCAGATCCCTCCCCCATATTCGGGTCCGCCTTCGTACACCGACTTTCTTTCTAGAACGGATTCCGCACCGGATTCCGGCTCAGAGCATATATACGAGACGTACGAGAATATTCCGGAAACCAATGCGTCCTTGAAACCGTTCTCGTCCCCGAAGAGGAGTCCGAGGAAATCGAGGGAACGGGTCCAAACCACAGAGAGTGAGGATGACGTGTTTCTGCCAGTCAGACTGTCACCAGGTGGCGTTCTTGGCTCGCCAGCGCATCCATTTATTCCAGGAATAAGCGATGCTAGCCGCCGGAGAAAGCCGAAGAAACGCAGCGGGAGGCAAAAGCAACCGTCCAATGATGTTTCCGGAATTAGTCACGTGAAACCTGGTCATAATTTGATCCAGTTACGTGATTCGACTGATCAGCAGCCCGATTCGGAAGACTGTGACAATGTGTATGCTGTGAGCGCGAAAGCAAAACCAAAGTCAGACATCGAATCTGAAGGTATTAACAGAAAACTCGAGAAACCGAAAGTAAACGTTCCGCCAATAACCTCATCCAACTCCAGGAATACAACAAGAATTGACATCGTTAACGAAAAACTTATTATTAATAGTAATGGTTTGCTCGAAAACGGGACAATAATTGCCGACAAAACTCGTCCTGTCCATGTTACAAAAATTCGAGGTTATTCCGAACGTCCTTCGGAGAGTTCCGGATGTACGTATGAGGACGTTGAAGAATCATCCTTAGGTGTGTCAAGTCAGACTTCCCTAATCTCGAGCAGTGACGAGATCACACGAGAGTTTAATAGCGCCATTGACGAGATCCATCCGGGACTTGGAGATCCGAGAGTGTTAGAAACTATGATATAAGGCGCATGCGCGTTATAGGTTTTAGTATATTCCAATATTGTATATACATGAGTGTTGATTTTATTTGATAATTTGTGTTCTCTTTCCAATCCATTTACCACCCTTTATTTTAAATTGTGTTCAGTTCTTTTATTCCCATTTTGTTGCCATCCTCATTTTAAACAGACTCGTGCGGTGATTTATTTTTTTATGTTTGGTGCATCAAGTTTGTGTATAACACGTGTTCAAATGCCATGAGTCATATGTTTATCTGTATACGTTACATACTTATATTTTTCTATGAATTTTTTCCCCAGAAATTTAACCAATGTAACCGATATGAAATATGAAATAAACGATCTATGCACATTTTTTGTTTGATTATTAATATAAAACCTAGAATTCAGTAAGTGTTTTAAAGAGTACAAGTATTTTATGTACGGGTCAGCTTAAGCATCACGCGTCGTTTCAAGATAATTATAACCTTATCTTCATTTTTTAATATCATATTCTTCATTATTTTTCAATACATCATCACTGTCATAATAACCCATATCATCGTCATCATTTTCAAAAACAAACAAACAAACAAAAAAAACAAAAACCCCAAAAAACCTCTTATCGTTATTTCTATTATGAGTCGATGAGTTACTTTTGCCAGACCATGCCCAAATTCTTATAGTTAATAAACAGCATTTGTTTATTTATTTTTAGTTATAAAAAAAATAATCACAAACAAACGTACACTTTTTTAAATCCTGGATCGAGCAACAACAGTTAAAAATGCTTGCCAATTTTGATGCCTTGCAAAATAATGAAGATTTTGCGAGCATGCGACAAGACTAAATCTGTATCCCCCCAAAATGATCTTTTGAAGCATTAAAAAAAATAGAGCTACTTGCATCTATATGACTAGCTATTCGTCAGCAGGCACACTTGATTTAAGCTGGTATGGGACAACTTGAGATATTAGTGTTGATAAAAGTACATTACATTAAAGATATAATCATTGTTTTAAAATTTTCAAATTTTGTAATATTTTATCATTCAATACATTACAACTTATTTAGAAAGTCAATAAATGTAAAAGTCCCTATGGCTTTCGAACTAATGACTTGCACACATGCCCTTCGCTGATCATAATACATTTGTACGAGTTACCGTTCTTACATTGTTTAATAACAAAGCGTAATTTGCAGAAAAATGAATGAGCCATTCAACAGCACTTCAATGTAAAGAGCCATAATCATGTATTATGTAAGGTGTCTGTAGCACATTTGCATGCAAGATCATATACATGTATAATCAAAGATTATCATCTAATGATGAATTTCTATATTTATTTAAGAAACATGGGGTATGAAAATTCATCGATTAAATATCATCAATATAATCAATTAATGGGCTCTAATTATGAGATTCGATATACCTTGTTGTTCCGACGTAATATTCTATAATTTTTTTTTAGATAGTTAAAAACAAGGATATCTTCTAACTACATGAACATGTATATTGCATTCTTCAAAATCTTGAGGTGGTATTAGGGATTTCTCCCCAGGGTGTACTTTTATAGTAAGATAAGATAGCAAGTCTTTAATGGCCCCAGTCTTTAAAAAAGATAGATATTCAATATCGGCCGTGCTTATTGTCTTTTCTCAAAGATTTTGTTTAAAGCCGCGGACAATTATTTTAAGAAAAGAGGCCCGCGACGGGGAAATATATCTAAATAAATGGTAACTAACAGAGAAACGAATTCGGAATCAGTAAAAAGTAAGAGTATTAAATTAATACTGCGCAGGATCGATAAACATTAGGTTTGTTTGGGATTAGAAAATATAAATTATTCACAAAAACTTAGCAGACAGTGGTTTTTTCACCATTAGTTGTTGCATTTTAAGGTATTTAATAAATTAAGATTACCCCCTTCATAATGAGAACGTGGCCCCAACTTTTGTTTTGTTGTGTATTCACCGTTCCAGTTTGGACAACGAAATACACATGCTTGCAATTTTCATAACTGAACGGTCTAAAAGGAGAAACTGCGAAATATCTAAAGGTCTATCGGAGCTATGGGAGTTTTGTTTTAAATAAGTTCCTAATAAGAGATTTCGGGAAAGAGGCTGCGTTAGACATGAACAACGGATCTGTGACGTCATTGAAGAGTAAAAAGGATCCAGATCCTGATATTGACGTTTTCACGTGTCCCCTTTGCTTACGTCACTATAGTGACCCCAAGCAATTGGACTGTCTCCACAACTTCTGTGAAGGATGTCTCAATACGTACATCACGTCAAAGGAAAAGAAAGACCTGCTTGATGGGAAATTTACATGTCCGGTTTGCCATATCCCGACTTCCATTTCCGTTCCCGCGTCTAACCCAGAGACTTGGACAGGACAACTTCCGGGTAATAGTCTAATTACGTCCCTTGCGGAGGGAGTTCCGTTGAACCGCGAGACGCAGGTATGTACGCCATGTAAAAGGGAAGGAAAGACAACAGCTGCAAAACACTGGTGTAGGGACTGTTTCGAACCTCTCTGCGAGTTCTGCAAAGGAATACATCGTAAGATTAAGCAGATAACAGGCCATCGCATCATTCCTCTTGAAGAGGCCAGAGATAAACCTGGAAATCGCCGAATAGAACCGAAAACTGAGGAAACATGCACGGAACACAAGGGCAAAACTGTCGAGTTGTTTTGTCCGGGGCACCGGAAGCTTTGTTGCGTAGTGTGTTTTGCTACGAACCACCGAGAATGTCACGGAATCAAAATGATTGAAGAGTTAGTTACAGACATCAAGAGCACGGGGGAGCTTGCGGAAATCGTAGACGCCATGACGGACATCGTGCAGAGAGCAGACGAACAAATCGCCGACAAGTCGCAGGCAATGACATTACTGAATCTTAAATACGCCGAGCTGACCGAGAAAATCGAACTTTTGACCCAGAAGGCCATAGAGCGCCTTGAACTTCTCAGAGAGGAGTCTCTGCGCCGATTCGAAAAATTTCATATCAAAGAAACGAAGGCACTCGAACATGGAATGTCTGTTCTTCAAAGCTCGAAACTTGCAATGGATCTCGATCTGAAGTACTTGGAGGCGGTGGCAAAACACGGCAGTAGCTCGATGTTGTTTATAACATCTGAAAGACTGCGTCATCAAATCGGATTTCATCGCGAGAATTTGACAGTGGATAGAGAAAAGACCGAAGACCTGGACTACAGATTCGACTTCAATGAACACTTTTTGGCAACGGCTGAGAAAATCACGTCACTGGGAAAGCTCAGGGTTCAACGATCTAACGTGAAAGAGAATAACAACGTCAATGGAGAACAGGGCTTGGAACGAAACGCTCCAGTCATAGATCTCGCATCACGAAGTCTGGAAACGTACACGGTCATGTCCGGGAAAATTCCGCAGACGATCATTGGAATTCCGGATCCGTTCAGCCTGAAGCTGATCAAAGAGAAAGACTACAACGGATCGTCCGCCAACGATCGGCGGATCGTCTGGTTCACGGGAGGAATGTTCATGGCGGACGGAGTCCACTTCCTAATGGCCGACTACAACAACCACAAGCTGAAGAAGTTCAAGAAAGATGTCTACTACCCCGTCATGGAGTTCCAGCTCGAATCGGCGCCTTGTGACGTCACAGCAGCAAATAATGATGACGAAATCATCATTACTCTTCCACACGTCTGCAAGATAGCGCATTATCGTATCAACAATGAGGGACTTAAGTTGCTGGGCGCTATCACCACATACTCGGCTCCAGAAGGCGTGGCGTCCATGGGGGACAAGATTGTCGTGTCTTTTGGGGACTGTATCAAAATTCTAGGGGAGGAAGGTGTTGAGATCCATTCGATACCAACGTTAGAGAGCTTTACTTACACTGCCCCTGTGGTGGTGTCACGTGATAATCAAAAGTTTTATCATCGGGATGGAGACGCTATCGTATGTAGGTCATATGACGGGAAAGAAATACTCAGGTAGGTATTTAAGGAACAGACTTATAGCTGTAAAGTGATGAATTAAATTTGGATGAAGCGAATCTGAGACATAAGTCAAAATTTCAGTCATTCACCAAATACTGAATATTATTCTTAGATTGACTTTGAATGTGTAGGAGGACAATATGGAGAAACATTCCTTAAAATACATTTTGAATGTTGTTTGAACGTATTATTAAAACGTGTATTACTGTGTACAAATTCTTTATTAAGTCTAAGCCAGCTTGAATTCATTACCCTGGTCCAAAGATATTATCAGAATACTATTAATAGGAGTTTCAAATAAATATACTTTTAAAAAATTGTTTTATAACTATTTACTATTTTGGATGCCACATTAGGACTGAATGTGACGTACAAGTGAGATATACTTTATTATTTCGCTTGCAGGTTTAAGATACTTTACTCCTATATGTAAATAAATACATATCCCTTTTTTCATGTCTGTTTTATCAGATACCAGGACCGGGCTCTGAGAGAACCGGCTGGGTTAGCACTGGACTTCGAGGATAACATTTACGTTTGCGACTGCAAATCGAACACGATCTTTCAGGTGACATCAGACGGGTTACGTGGTCGAGTCGTCCGCTCCGCTCGGGTTAATGTCGGTAGTCCGGTCGGGATCGGATTCGATCAAACCGGAAGAAGATTATGGGTCACAGCCAACATAAGGAGATCCGGGCAATTGCTGACCATGTTCTACTTAATAAATTGAGCACGCAAAATAACATTTATACAGACCGCCATCAAAAAGTAGTATATAATTATAGTGTAATACGTGAATTCTTACAGTTGTATTTAATTCATTTATTAATTTATTAAACATATATTGTCAGTAGCGAGTGAATGTATATTTTTAATAGATTCTAGCATTCTTTAAATATGTGTATCAATGTATAGGTATGATTCTGTGTTTTTTAATTAATTTTTTTTATTATTATTTTTTTCGGGGGGGGGGGGGGGGGGGGGGGAGTGGTAACGGGGTAAGTTTTTTTATTCTATTGGGATTTTTGGGGGGTACCAATTTTTTTTCTTGGTTATTTTGATGAATTTTAATGTGAATTCTGTGACTGAGTGAGTGTATTTATACAGTATGAGTGTACATATTATGTGTCCAAAAGTGTATGAATTTTTACGTGTAGATCGATGTGTAACAATTTAACTTGAAGCAACTGTAGATGTACATGTATATTTGCTTTTCTATATAAAAACCTTCGGAATTTGATTGCATCGATGTTTTATTCTCTTTTTCTACTTTTAATTTTTTTTTAAACCAATGTATTTCATGCACATTCCATTGTACGATACTTGGTTTATAGATTGTTGATTTAAATCTGTCAGTTAACTTTTTTCTATGTTAAAATAGAAAAGAAGTAAAGCATTACCAATTCAATTTGTTAAAAAGATGCGAGATAACGGAACACTGACTGTCGATTGCTTGATACATGCACAATAGTAAATTCCATCGACCGTCTCTACAGTAATACTCAAAGTCATTATTATATTTCACAAGTATATAACTTATTTCGCGGAACAAAATTTATTAATAATAGAAGTCGCCAAATTAACAAAAATGGTGGGTTTTTTTTTTCCAAGTTATAGTTGTCGCTCTTACCGAAAAGATCTATGATCCTTTATCTCTATACAAACATTTTTAAATAAGGAGGGACATTTACCATTCAAGATACATATTGCGATTTAGATTTCAGTTTATTGATTGTTGTTGTCAATAGACGCAATGTTTGAAAACTTTAAATCAAACTAGTTCAAACAGTCGCGTCGCAAAGCAAACAGATATGTTTATCTCAGCATAATATTAGTTTTGTTCCTTCATAAGAGGAGTATAGTAAATCAAAGATCTGTTTTCAATATAAAAAAACAAAACTGCGTGCAGTGCATGAAAAAACAAAAAGCTCAGCAAGGTGTCTAATTTCTTAGGTACGTGGTAGATGCGTTAATAGTTGTTGTTAGCAAGTTGCTTCATACTTGTTCCAAATTTTGCAGTCCTCGCTTTGCTTGGCTGCTTGGCTGAACATGAATTGATGTTTCGCGCAGAGTTTAGGGTCCCACGGACGTAAAATAAACATTTTAACTGAAAAATGAAAATGAAAGTAGGCATTACAATGACATAACCGATTAACGAGATGTGTTGGGAATGCTAATGTTAGGGCCATCAGTAGATACGTGTAGATAAACAGAACAATACAGGGGGATCTTTTTGATGTGAACTGAATGTTACATCAATTGGACAAACAGACTACAAAGTAGGTGTGCTATTTAGAAGTTAGAACTTAAATTGCATGAGGAGTTAATAGATTAACAATCTGTATGCTAGCATCTTGAGTTTCTTTGACTAATTTCACAGACGTATTTTTTACTACGGTAATAGAGGAAAGAGGGGAGGATGGGCATTTGACCTTTTTAAAGTAAGACTTTATTTAGTAGTTTCACACCAACAGCGAACATTTAAGTACATGTACATTATAACGTCACCAGGTTTCCAGGTACGTGTGATATGTGTCAGTCAAAATACCGCTTCTCCTTATTCCACTTATAGCGACGGCTAGGTGCATCAGAGCCACTTGGTTTCAGTTCCTTTTGAAATATGAGAGTTCACTAAATTCGGATAACTGAATTAGCTCAATATGTAATGCGTAATAAATACATCTTTGTTTATAGGTTCAGCTACACTAAAAAACGATTTAGATGAGGTATATACGGAAGTGAACACCAATCATGTCATGCGCAGAGTGTACTTCCGGTGAGATGGCTGCCGATTGGACGTGTCTGAAGTGCGGAGTCTGTCTGCATGACAAGTGTATAGAACGTCACAGGGCGAACAAAGCGGAGACAACTCATTCCATCATCCCAAAGATTGACGCTTGTATGGCATTTAGTGTTTTAGATAATTTTATAGATGATTTTAAAAGCATCAGAGAGAGAGAGAGAGAGAGAGAGAGAGAGAGAGAGAGAGAGATTAACCAAATAACTTAAAAGTGTATGTATACATGGTACATTCCTGCATTATTTTATGAATTTTATAAACTTGAGACTTCACTCGCTGACTAGTTGTAGTCTAAAATCACATTTTATTCGAATCGACCAAACTGGTATAATAATGAGATTTTATTTATGATTTAAGTATTTCAGGCCCCTGCTGGTACGAGTAAAGAATCCAACCCCGACAAGATCGAGGTCCATGGACCGGGCATTGAACCAGAGGGGGTACTGGGAGAATACGATCCTACATTTAACGTTAAAACGCAGGGCGCCGGACCAGGAAGACTGGGAGTAAATATCCGAGGCCCAAAAGGTATGGAAACGATGGGTCATAGACGAAACTTATACTCAGAGAAATAATATTTTGCCATTATGCCATTTATACATATTTCTTTACATAATGTATCATGTATTCACAAACAGTCCTTTTTTATACTGCTACAGTCGTTTTTAGAATATTGGGTAGTTTTTTTTTCTTTTAGGGGCATTTAACGTCAAGATGGAGAAACTTACTGAAGACAAATCCATTATCGTTTGCTCATATGAAGCTAATGAACCTGGTGATTACGTCATAAATGTCACGTGGGGTGATATTGGAGTTCGTGGCTCACCTTTCAAAGTGAATTTACAGAACAAAACGTGATCCGATGACCATTTTCATCCTCACATACTTTTATTGTTGATCTTAGAAATAGCGCCAGTATGTGAACAACACACCGAATCATTCCAGACAAAATAAGCCTCCGAGAATCCAATTGCACATTAGTTAAAACCAGTTTTTCTTGTTCCTTCATCATTACTTATTAAAATGCATCATGCAGTACCTTGCAATAAATAATGATTGTTTTGTATGGTTGTTTTCCTTCTTCAGGTTACATTTGCACGTCTTGTTCTGTTCAAATAGTTACTGTTATTTTATTTCAAATTATTATTAGGGGGCAGACCTATCCCAAATCTTGATAAGCAAATAAAAAAATAAACGCCAATCGTCAAAATCCTAATCCGTGGGGTGGAGGGGGTGGGTGGGTGATATACTGGTATATAACCATTTTGATTGCGTGGACCCTGAGGTCCACGCAGAAAATATACAAGCTTATCTTTTAAAAAAGATAGGTGAGCTAGCGCTGTAGCCATTTTTATACATACAAAGGAAGGTTCGCGTGACCAACTGGGTTATTTTGCTGAAATTTTCCTCCGTGAATGTCGTTTCTTTGCTCGAATTTTTCCGTATGATAGACTCAAGCCAAAATGACCAACGAGAAATTATCTTTGTTTGTGCTTCAACGTAAAATTTTCCTGCTTGAATGTCGTTTCTTTGTTTATAACAAACGGGCTCTTCCGTCAAAAAAGGAAAAAATGAAAAAATTAAAGTGGTACTGCAGTATCAATCGCTTTTTGTCTTTCCGACATACTCTGAAAAGATATCCTTGTTTTTTTATGAGCTTGCCGGAATTATCTAGGAAGGTGGTATAACTGAAAGAAAAGCTAGGTTTTACCAGTTGATCTCTACACTCTTATTATATGACCTCAGTTTTTCTTGTACTTTTATGTGTAGGTTAGACAATAAATTAAGAAACTGCAGAATACGGATCATACAAGTATCTATTTTTCATGATATAACGAAATTGTCATCGTACAGTCTATGTACAGTTGTAGTTTTCCCAGAATGCCCGACCGTGAAGTCGAGCATGCGTATTCCAGGAATATTGACTAACGTAGTTGCTAGCGCTCGAGAGCGCTAGCAATAAGCGAGGTTAAACCGGATGCTATGGGGAAAATTCGTGTTGCGCATGAGCTAGACTGGTTCCTGCGCGATATTATGGGTAGCTAAGGGAACCAGGCCAGCACATGTTTATCTGAATCGGGATTGGGATTCCGTGCTATATGCCCATGTTCAAAGGCGCTATACTTGTAAAATTGTCGGTGAACAGCTAGCATCATGGAATACGTTAATGTTATGCTGAAACTACAACATGCATCAAATAGCATAAATCGCAAAGTTTTGTTGTTTTCCGAAATAGCTTACCTATACGTTTAGTATACGAGGCTTGTGTACTTCCCGATTAAAATTTTTGCGCATTTAAGCATGATTAAATAATTATGTGACTTTGTATAATACATGGTTGAATAATAATTTCACTGTATAAAAGTTTACATTTCAAGAGAAATGCATCGAAATGTGAAATCAATTTACACGAAGCTGTGTGTGCAAAATTTAATACATGTAATGTGAATTCACCGAATGCCTGATACTATACATGCAATGTTCATTAATATAGTTCATAATTAATATGTTTAATTCTCAGGTAAAAAGTCAGTGCTATTGGTTAAGACACTAAATCCAGGATTGCTTCGATAATATGCATTATAACACTTTTACAAGTAGAAGACTCCTCGTTAGATGTCTTCATATAAAAGCAGAGGGTTAGAGTCGGCGGAATCTGTGATAATTTTAAGGCTTTCACGTTTCCGTTAAAAACACATGCATATAGTCCACGTATTGCAGTCCTTTTTTAAAGGACCGCAACTTGTCTATTTGTTAAGTTTCCCTATAATTTTTTTCGCTGACCGACGAGGGGGAGGGGTGTGGCTAGTTCGAATTCACTTTTCTACATGTATATGTCATTTTTCAAAAGAATGTCTTTTTGGAAAAAAGTGGATTGGAAAGGGGGGGGGCTGGCCCCTCTGATGCTACGTGCCAGTTTTAATGTCGAAATATGTCTTATGTTTTTGTTTCCATCAAATAAGAAAAAATGATTTTGTTCATTAAAACACGTCAAAAATAATTTTTTTTTAAATGAATCGTTCATTTGATTCCGTCTCTAAATATTTTTTTTTATTCTGTGCATGACATTTGAATAATTGGCGTTGGTAAGATAATTTAATTTCTTGTTTTATATATTACGCATTTGAAAGAGAAATTTTTCGGATTATATCATATAAAAAAAATGCTGGAAAATTGCTCAACACAGAAATAGAGACTGGTATCGGGGTAAAAACATAGAATCATGCAGATGAGTGTCATTACACTTTATTCGTTATGTTTAAGGAGTTATAAGGAATCCTTCTTTTGGGGTATTAAATGTATGAGGTGATCAAATACGGTCAGGGGGGATCAAATCCAATAAAGCCTGAAGGGCTTAACGACGGATTTGATCACGCCCGACCGTATTTGATCACCTCATAATATTCAAAGAATGATTCCTTATTACTTATATAATATTCAGCAATTTTTTATTAAAATAGTCATTGATGAAATGTATTGGATCATACGTTACAAAGTTGATTTGTAGTGTTATAACAGACAAAGACATTGGGAAATGTATATATTTATCTCATCAGGAACATTTCCATCGCTTTCTTTTGTAGCTGTTGGCGATACACTATATAAGGCAAACCACAACGTTTCCAGAATTTTTTTTTCTTCAAAAAATACTGCAAGCGCAACAACAGTGTTATTTATGTTGAGAGGAGGTGAACGTGGTTTTCTCGGTACACCTGTGCATGGAATAACATTCTGAGGTGTATAAGTAAACGCCTTGGGGTCTGTTTTCAAGTTTTGAAGGCTGTTTGTGCAATTATTTTTATGTCCTTTTTTTTTTTTTAATTTTTTTTTTTTTTTTTTTTTTTAATTTTACAAATTAAGCAAATTAAATTCTTCAATTAATACTTTTTGAAAATTCAAATTCGTTTAGAACTAATGCAATTATGTTAATTAATATATGAATGTTGTAGATAAGTAACATTAAGTGCATTTATATGTTAATAGATTGGTTCCGGTTCATCATAAAACAGTTGTTCAGAAAGTGTTTTACTTTTCCACTAAAGCCATGTACTTTTTTTTATAATTAATTTTGGGGGTTGGTGTATAGCATAATATCTGTGTATTTGTTACAAGGAAATGCACGACTCCTATGTTTTTCGTCAGTAGTTTAAAAGCCTTATACAAGCTATTTTCACGGTCTAGCGAACAATTTAAATAAAACCTTAACAAAACTTTACCTACATTAGATCGCATTATTAATTCCCCCCTTCGGCGGTCCTCGATAGGCGGTCTAAAAATAGCCCGTGTCAACTAGAGAGAGAGAGACGATATATACACACACAACTTGCACACGTTGTGACATTGTCGATTTCATGTGTGTTTCTGTTTGAGCAGGAAGTAGAGAGGAACATGTTAATTCCATGGTGTGAATTTCTAGCTGGTGACGGTAAGTATTTTGACTTGTCATGTTGAATTTCGTGAATCTGTAACAATTACTCGTCATTTGCTCGTATCTTATTTGTTGACATCTTTTTGACAACCGGGACTGGTTGTATGTTTATGTGTATCGGAAGTGCAGAATGTATGAATCACCTGAGTGTATATGATAGAATAATGGCTGCATGTCATGCCGGTTTAGGGAATGTCAGTCGTACGCTGTTAAACAGTTATGGAAGGTTTTCATTTTGGACTTCGTTGACATTCATGCTTCAATTCGACATTGAACAGATGAAAAAAAAAACCAAATCATTTTTGACCATTCTCTTTAAAGCAATGTTCATTTTATGTACACAGTCAGTAAAGTGGTGCTTTCTCAACTCAATCCCTTACTCCGCCTCAATATTTAGACCCTTCCATAAATCCCCCATACACACTCAGGTGTGTACGGTAATATCATTGAGAGCATGTCGTGTGTATTGATTTATGTACCATGTACCTGCTTGAAACAGCCGGTTTAACAGTCTTGATCGCGACTGATAAACATTCGAACAGGTTAAAGGAGGTATGACTTGTGTTGGTCAAGTTATTATTAATTTTTTCTTCGGTTTTATGGTCAAATATTTTAACCGAGATCAGGCACAGCTTAAGGTTTGGAGGGGCACTTAGAAAAACATGTTTCTGCAGGTAGTTTTGATTGGGTATTTTGGTATAAAAATATAATTAAGACAGAATTAACCTCTCCTCTCCTCTCTCTCTCTCTCTCAGTTGCTACTACAGGTCAGATTCAGATGCCCCCCCCCCCCCCAAAAAAAAAAAAAATAGTTCAGTCTGTTGATCCATTTCTTTCATGAATTATGAATCACCAACACCTTTCCAAAAGGATTAGTACATTTATTTTTAGTACATGTCCCCATTCTCCATCTTTTGAAGAAGAAGCAACGGCCTTGCATAGTCTGTTGACTGTTTCAGTATTATGTGTAAAATTGTCTGTTTTAACTACTATAGTACCACTTTACAAGTATTCAGCTTTATTTAAGTGCTATCATCGTTAGTTTTACATTTTACGAAGAGGTTGTTTACATATCCACTCTCCTATCAAAGTACAATAATTACGTTTTCATAAGAATTTTAAAATGCTCTTTTTGTTGAGTTTCCCTTTGTCGTTATCGCCTTGTAATATTGTAGTTAACATCAAAAACAACCACTTGACCATGTGAAGATCCCATCAGCTATGATAATTTACTTTAAACCAATTTTGTTAACAACCTTCACCGGTTCAACCTCATTAAGATAAGAAAAAATAACATCATTTCGTTATGTGGACAGGTTATTAAAGACAAAATGAAGATTAGCATGGCATGCGCCGTAGGGTCATAGAAAATGAGAGGGCAGGGATATCCCCACCCATCCCGGTTCACCTCCTATCCGAGTACTTCTATTCTAAGATTTTTTATTCGGTTCTGCATCCATCTATCCCAGTATTTTGCCCCCCCCCCCCACCCAATCATATGTTTTAAAAAGCAATCTTGAGCATGTTAAACCAGAAGTACTTTTACGTTACTGTATTGTTTACTGAATTTGATTTCATTATTTTTATATCAAAAACTAGAGTATAATGAAATTCGGTGATCTACGCAAGTAACTATATGTGTATATGTAGCTTGTCCTGGCGCTCAGCAAGGGGTACATGTATTCTTACTCCCTGCTCTTTTTCTTGCCTCGTCTCTCCTAGGCATGGAAACCCGGTGCGACAACAATAAAAACAACAATACAACAACAATACAAATGATTATCTCCTAACAGATTACCAGGTTTAAATCCGCTATCTTATTTTTTTTCTAATCGCATTGGTCGTTTAAGATTTTCTACCCTGTTCGAAAAAGAATAAAGATGCAAAGAGGATTTTTAAAATCCAGTATATAAATTTTGAATTTGAAGGCCCCCCTCTGTTGTAATTTTTCAGTATTCAATTGCTTTTATCCGATTTGTTAGTTTGATTTATTACTAACACCAACCCCCTATCTCATAAGACAAAAACTTGGTTGTATTTTTGTCTGAAAATCTGAAGTCTGAAAATACGCCGATCTACGACTTGCAACTTCGGCAGTGAAGACTTTCCTATTTACGACTTAGGAGTTACGAATTCAATAAAGACAGCCAACGACCACCTCACTTAACGACATCCAAGGTTTTCGACTTACAACACACGATCTCGACAGTGTTGTATATAAATTTATACAAGTCATGTTGTTACATATCATACTAGCTCTTTGAACTCAGAATAGGAATACATTATAGGAGCATCGTGCATATTCTCCATACATGTATACCACTATATGATTTGAATGAATAAATATTAACTGAACATGAACGTGAATGGACAAATCGCTTCTACTAAACGTAGTGTCGACTCTCGACTAGACAATGAAAGTGCTTCGTATATTGACACCCGACCTCGACCGACAGTCAAGACAATAGAGAGAGAGAGAGAGAGAGAGAGAGAGAGAGAGAGAGAGAGAGAGAGAAATTGGTTTAAAGTATATTATCATAGCTGATAGGATCTTCACGTGGTCAATTGGTTGTGTTTGATGTTAACTACAACATTACAAGGCGAAAACGACAAAGGGAAACTTAGCAAAAGAGCATTTTAAAATTCTTAAGAAAACGTAATTATCGTTCTTTGAGATAAGAGTGGACATGCATGTAAACAACCTCTTCGTAAAATGTAAAACTAACGACAAGAGCACTCAAATAAAGCTGAATACTTGTAAAGTGGTACTATAGTAGTACTTAATAGACAATTTTACACATAATACTGAAACATGCAGTTAACAGACTTCGCAATAAAGGTTCAAAAGATGGAGAATGGATACATGTACTAAATTAATGTACTTATCCTTTTGGAAAGGTGTTGGTGATTCATAATTCATAGTTACTTTAGCTCCCATGAAAAAAATAGATCGACAGACCGAACTATTTTTTTTTTCGGGGGGGGGGGGGGGGGCATCTGAATCTGACCTGTAGTAGCAACTAAGAGAGAGAGAGATAGAGAGAGAGAGAGAGAGAGAACTTGTTTATCAAAGCGTTAGGTGTTTAGGTCTGGTTTAGCCAAACAAGGATGAATCATCCTCAGAATAAGTTTGTCAAGTGCAGACATTTAGTGAGATTTCGGTCTTTGCGGTAAACCCTTTATTTCAAAGTTCAAGCCGTGGGCAAAACGTACAGCATACATGTTTATCATTATACAAGCTCGCTTCTAAGCGAAGAGAGAATGTAAAACAATTCAACATGACTCTGATTACCCAAACTTTCAACTTCTTTCCTCCCTTTCCCTTCTCTCTCTCTTTCCCTCTCTTTCTCTCACTCTCTCTCTCACCCTCTCTGTCTCTCTCTCTCTCTCTCTCTCTCTCTCTCTCTCTCTCTTTTTGAATAAATTAATAAATTTTTGGAGAGACAAATGGGGGGGGGGGGGTTAGTGACGTTTGTTTTAATTTCCATTTTCCATTAGTCCCAGTCAAGAGTGTTCGGCACCGACAATTTTAATTACATGTTAATTAGAGACGTTTCCTGTCTAACTAACAACGTTTAGTTTTATCAAAACCGCGTTTGTGTCTTCTAGTTACTGGCCTCGTTTTAGTTTTTTTTACTATGCCGATATCTCTGAGATAGATAAAATGTGAATGGTGCATGTTCTATTTTTTTTTTTTTTTTTTTGGGAGTACATGTATTTTAAAAAATAAAAAAAAAAAAAAAAAGGCACACAAGTGCACATTGCTAGAATCGGAGATAAATGTAGCCGTGATTTTAATTTAGGTAAGAATCGAGGTTTAAATTTTCTGTCAAAAAAAATGTCACTTATAACAAAATGTAAACGTTGCCTTTTTATAGATTTGCACTTTTTTAAGACTAATGTCCTTTGGAATTTCGAAAATTGTAAAAAAGGGTTTGTGAAAATAAAATTAATGTTTTTTTGTTTGGTTTTTTTTTCCCCATTTTCTTCGTGTTTTGTCCAATAATTAATAAACGTGGGGGGAAAAAAATAAAATAAAATTAATGTTCATTGAATTGCAATATTTAATAAAATATTGAATCGATTGATTCATTAGCCATGGAATACGTTTTTCACTAAATCCACGAAAATTGATGCTCATGAATAAAAAAGGACTCAGTGTTATATATATGTATTATTTTGTAAATGAATGCAAATAGGCTGAATTTTTACAGAAATATAAATATCTATGATAATTATATTTTTTTTTCAAAGTGCTTAACCTTTTCTAATTAGACTACAGGATTAATTCACCGGCTCGACATTAATATGTATTATTTACGTCTTTACTTTCTCTTTTGCATCTTTTGTCAATTTGTACAAGTATTTCTTTGTGTTCGCGTTTTAGTGGACTAAACGAATTCATTTAACTAAAATAGCGCCAGCCAGCTCTTTTGAATATTTTATAGACTTTTATCTCAATAAATCATTAGGAATATACTATGAATATGTAAGTTAGATTTATTTATTATTATCAAGAATAATTACTTTCAGATGTATGACATTTTTAAAAAGATAGGGTTTTCAGATTTAAAAAAAAAAAAGAAAAGGGGGGATGTTATCGTAAGAAGTACTCTAGAATTATGATAAAACCTGATTAGCAATGGAAAAAAAATATACATCTTCTTTTTTCAGACCTCTTTAAAAGAATGACAATTTTTTTTTTAAATCTGGACCTCTCCCCCCTCCCCACTCTCTCTCTCTCTCTCTCTCTCTCTCTCTCTCTCTCTCTCGTTTTCGCGGCCTATAATTGCAAATACGTCCCCAGTTTCATGACATCCTAGATAATGAAAAGGTATGAAAGTAAGGCTTTACCTAGGCCCCTGAAAAAATTATGAAATTAATGTAAACAAACCGATAAAATACATTTTTGACAAGGAATTCATCCCATCATTTCACGAAGTACTCGCGGAGTGAACATATTTTTTCATCCGGGTCTCTGGTACTCATGGTACTTATGACTTATGTGCAAGTAGACGACAAACGGAGACTACGCACGTTCACTAAATTTTGTATGAGTACTTCCTTTGGGAAACGAGCATTGTTGAGGTGTGATGGGCCATACGGTTCTGAATCAAGGATCGAAATAGCCTTGTTTTGTTATGCAATCTTGTTAAGTACATGTTTATTATATACCGGCTTTTGTTTGCTGTTGTAAGGAAAGGTCTGTTGTTGTTTATGTTGTTCTTTCTGTGGTTATGGACCTGCGTATTTGTCTACATATAGGATATGAGTAAATGATACATGTATAAATGTCAGTTTTTGTAACATTACTTTTCAGTTTTTTTTTAATTGCAATGTTCCTCGAACACTGTGAGATTTCATTTTTATTTGCTTATGTACGTTATTTGTATTTGAATTTGATTTGCCTTTAATTTTTGTCCTTTGATTTCAGGAAGTTTCTGAGAAAATATAAATATGCCGGCTACGACTTTGGAACACATGATGTAGAAAGACACAGCCCGTTTACTAGCACTGAACAAAATCAGCATGGCAGCAAAGTCACCAGAGATGGTGTTAAATAAAATCTACCTTGACCTCTTGTGTGATTCAATGAAGAGGCTGTGGACCACGGGTGACCATTCTGACGTCACAATCGAGGTTGGCGAGAAAACCTTCAATTGTCATAAAAGCATTTTGGCAGCAATGTCACCATACTTTGACGCCATGTTTAGCTCGGGCATGCGCGAAAGCATTAGTGGTCAAGTGACGTTTCCCGAAATGGACCCGGATTTGTTCGAAATCGTTTTGAGTTTTATGTACACTGGGAAAGCAGAGGAAGTGATGACGACTGACAACGCTGTTGAGCTACTACACATCGCGGCGGTGTTGCAAATCAAAGCCCTGCAGGGCATCATCGAAGAGTTTCTCCACCCGCATCTTACCAACGAAAATTGTCTTAAGGTCTGGCGACTGTCCGTCTTGCACGATTGTCACACGCTGACGGAGAAATCCGTTCAACTGATTGCCCGGAACTTCAAGGAAATCATCAACACTGAGGAATTCTGGGAGTTGGACGGCCGTGAGGTGGCGTCCATTATTAAGGAGGACACGCTTGATATCGACAGCGAGGATCAGCTCTGTGATCTTGTCATCAAGTGGATCGAACGAGACGTCGAGAAACGGAAGGAAAGCTGCGGGATCTTGTTCGAACAAATTCGACTCGCCTTTCTGACGCCGGAATACTTGGTCAACCTTGAAGAAAAACACGAGTTTCTAAAAGAAGACCTCGCGTGTATGAAATTCATAAACGAGGCAAAGTCTTTCAAACTCTTACCCGCGCGGCAACAGGAGGCTCAAGGGAAGCAAACGTGTCTGCGCTTGACGGCTAGCCAGGAGGAAGTACTAGTGCTACTTGGTGGATGTGAATCGACCACACCCCCTTACGTTCGTTCATTAGGAGTGATATGCTACAGTTTTTACAGAAAAGAATGGTTTTCTATCGCTGCTCTGCCGTATGATCCCGGCATCGAGTTCGCCTCCTGCACTTACCAAAACGACATATACATAAACGGAGGCGGATCCATGCAAAAGTGTCTCTTGTGGTACGACAGCAGCAAGAATAAGTGGCTCCAGAATGAGTGCATGGGGTACGGACGCCGCCGCCATGCCATAGTCGCCGTCACCGGGGCGCTTTACGCGATCGGTGGCTATGACAACAAGCTTGATGACGGACATCGCATGTTGTCAAGCATTGAACGTTACATCATCGAAGAGGACCAATGGGAAATGGCGGGGGACCTGCCCATTGCCGTCAGTTCCTTTTCGGCTGCAGTGGTGGGCGAGTCCATTTACATCTTCGGGGGCGAAAAGAACGACAGAAAAGACACAGCATTTATTCAGTGTTACGAGACGCGCACAAGACAAGCAACAAAGGTTGATGCCAAAATACCGATGGCGTGCAAACTGACTAAATCCATCACGTGTGATAAACGCATTTTTCTGATTTTCTTCGATGGACGGGTCGTGGAGTACGTGAAAGACAGGAAGGACACGGCCAAGAAGCCGTTCTGTCGAACTGTAGGCCGCCTTACGGCGTTCCAACGGATTCACTTCGGAGTGATACAGCACCGGGGAAACGTCATAGTCCTGGGCGGAGAGATCGACAACGCCACACTGTGTAGCGATTTGATCATGTTCGACCCTTCCACGACCGGATGTACGAAACTTAGGGACACCCTTCCCAAACCGAGGCTGATCGACGGCTGCGTAAAAGTCGCCATTCAGAAGAAGTATTTACAGCCGCTTAAGGAGGATTCCCCGAAATCGACGCGCAGATAACGCACGTTCCCCTCTGCAACGTTTGCAGTTAATGTCGGTGCGCGTTACACGTGTCGCTTGAAATTGAATACTGTAGCTAAGAAACCAAAAAAACTTCTTTTTTTTTCGAAACATGTGTTTTGGTTTTCATAAAACATGCATATTTTTGTACCACACGGCCAGTTATTTTTTCAACTTCAGCCATAAAGAATCATGTTATTGAAGTTGTACTTGAAAATTACTTGAAAATATGTTAAACTGTTGCAGATCTTCCGAGTTATATATGCACATCCGTTGTTTTCAGACAATTGTTGTTCAACTTTTGAAGGCTGTGAAGATATAATAGTAATACATCTGTGTGTATATACACGTATATTTTATTTATTTTGTTTATTAGATTATGCATAAACAAGCGATTGTTGGTATGTTTAATCAGAGTATTGTAGACTCGGCTAAATAAACACTCTTCCAAGTGTGTAGTGTTATATGCCACTGTATTTTATTTTTTGATAAATAAAACGAAATGCAAGTACACGGAATTATTTGTTTTGACAATATGCATACAAAAACAGATGTTACATTAACATCACATGTTTACCGGAAACACTTTGTGTATGCGTGTTATGAAAGTTTTTTTTTTACTTTTACCACCTCATTATTGATACATTTTCAAGTAAATTAAAATTGGACCTTTTTTCGAGCTAAATTGGATAGGTTAAAAAAGTCTGATGCTCTTATCCACTCTCGATTTTTTCCCGACAGTTCAATTCCTGAATACAAATATTTATTATAAGCTCTTTTCCGTTGTTGATACGAATGCGATCTAAACATTACAATTAGTCTTGTCCCATGATCCCCTGTTCTACGATTGGGCAAGACTAAATGTATTACAATAGGATGTTCACTATTTTGATATAGATAAAATGTCTATACCATTAATTAAGTTTAGATTTTGTTGAGTTACTTTTATCAATCACGAATGTAGGTAAAAAAACGACGCGTGACTGCTTGGTTACAAAAATATATACATACTAGAAAGAATTGTATGATTAAGGATCAGGACTAGGTTGCTCAAAACTCTGGTTAACTTTAACCACTGGTTAATTTAACCATTGGTCAAAGTCATAATCCACTGGTTTGATAACCAGTGGTCAAAGTTGTGTTGCTCGAAGTAAATTTAACCGGTGTCTATCTAACCACTGGTTACTATTGTTAAACCAGTGGTTAGTATCCCATAATGCACTTACTTTGTCCGTCTGTCAATTATGGCTGAAAAATAAAATGATAGCTCTTTGGACAGACAACACTTAATTTATCATTAAACAAGTTTAAGACTTTATATCCATCTATACAACTATATAAAATACATGTAGTGGACTCAATGTGTTGTGTTCCAATACAGGTAAATTGTGAGAAAAGTGAATTTTGTTTTGATTATTATAGACATTGTACCTGGCTGAATATTTTTTTTCAAATTGGCACTTATTTTTTCTCTATAAGTGTGAATTAATTTACTATCGTATTGTTAGCTTCCACTGGATGTGAGTAAAAGGGAGCGGATCAGGGTTTTTTTCAATTTGCATTGAGCCATTGCTATTTATCAATTCAATGTAAAAGAAATCAGAAGAATTTCATGAAGTGTACAAAACAATCCTTACGAAGACCCCGGGGGGATAGCTAAAATTGCACACAAGTCATCATGTGTAGATTCGGGGAGGGGAAGGTAAATTAATTTTTTAAATTATTTATTGAACTCGCTAAAACCCCTCATTGTTTTAATAAGATGCTTATTTACTAACAAATAAGGAAACATACACTTTTTACATGAATTTACCTCTATCTTGAACCCTCACAGAATGATACCCCCCCCCTTCTTTTCTTCGGTAAATAAAGAAAATTTAATTTAATTAAGGTTGATTTTATAGCATAAGGATTTATAATCAATCCATGCAGCTAGGGATCACATGGGTCATTACCATTAGAAAAGCAATCATCGCTGCACTCTGCATTGTATTAGTATGGAACTTGCATACCCAAAAGTATGTATGTGGGGGGGGGGGGGGGGGGTGAGATGGGGGTTGGTTAAAAAGAAAAAAAAAAGAAATACCGGTAATATTGAAAATAATAATGAATGAAAATGTATTATATATATCAGATTATTCAAAACAATATAGTTTAAGAAATATTTTATTCAAAAATATACATATAAGTACATGTATATAAGTGAACACGGATTGAACAGCAGGCAAAAATAGCCTATATTAGTTCTCTCCATTTAGGATCAAGGTATAAATATTTATAATACTAATAGTGTATACTTTTCAAGTTTTACATGGACATTTTACTAACTTATAAAGAATATAGTAATATAGGATTTAGTTAAATAACAAGATAATGAGAGAAAGAAAAAACAAGAGAAAATAGAAATATATATATATACATATATAGAAGTTATAATATAATAGGCCCAATAATTAGCATATGTAAAGTACAATTAGCACAGTGTTACTCATTGTTAAATTACATTCTAAAATCTTTTACTGTTTTTTATAAATTTGTGAACTTGGTCAAAAAATGACATATTTTCTGAGAGAGATAGACAATCATAACCATGTAGTACAATATTAATATCTTTTGGTATGTCATGATCACTCATGTATCTAAACAGAGAGTTTCTCTGAGGATTATAACATTGACAATGAAAGAAAAAATGAAATGAATCTTCATAGGAGTACCCACATCTTAAACATTTTGATGATTCAACTAAGTTATGATTATACAAATCTGCATTAAGGTTACTTGAACAATTTCTTAACTGGCAATGGAGAATATTTAAATTTCTTTGTCCATGGTTGTATAATTTAGGTTTTGTTTTATCTACAAGATTATTGTTTTGCAAGCCTTGCTTAAATTTGGCTATACTTGTTGCAGATTTTAAACTGTTTGGCAAAGTGTTCCATAATTTAACTGTTGACGGTAAAAAACTATTATAATATGCAACAGTTCTGGTAATTGGAATGTGAAACAGGTTATTATTACGTAATGAATAATTATGTGAGACTGGGAGACACTGTTCAACCATATCATACAAATATTTGGGTGTATAATTATTAAGTATTTTATACATGAGTGTAACTTTGTGTTTCTTTCTTCTATCACTTAGTGTTTCCCACCCTAATTCTTTATATAAGTTTTGTCTTGAGGAAGTGCGCCTTAGTCCTGTAATAATGCGCCCAGCCTCTATTTGTACACTTTCTAATAGATTGCTCTGTTCCTGTGTACAATTATCCCATACTACATCACCATATTCTAAAATAGGTCGAATAAAAGAAATGTAAATTTTAATTAAAGACTCCCTGTTTAATTTATATTTAAGAGTACGAAGAATATTTAAACGTTGACATGCTTTATCAAAAATGTTTGTAATGTGTTTAGACCAACAAGCATTTGATTGGAGAATTAGTCCAAGATGACAATGACTTTGCTTACAATCTATATAATTTATTGTATGACCAAAGGAGATATCTGGGTGTGATTTATCTGATCGAGTGAAGTTAACATTTACAGTTTTGTTAGGATTAAACTCCACCAGCCATTGTGTAGACCATTTTTTAATTTTTTCGAGATCATTTGTTAAAGATATAGCAGGTCCTATTGTATCAGAGTCTACAATTACAAAAAGAGAAGTATCATCCGCAAATAACCGAATTTGATTTTCTAGATTAAAAGTGATATCATTAATATATACCAAAAAAAGAAATGGACCAAGTACAGAGCCCTGGGGAACACCAGCATTTATA
>WFKH01011926.1:21007571-21019914 GCA_016163765.1 Magallana hongkongensis
AAAAAAAATAATGATTAAAAGTGTCATAAAGCATCAATCTGTTTGATTTCTACGATTAGAAAAAAGATAATCTAACGGTTTTTTTAGGTACATAAATGTTCAACGTTTTTTTTTTTTTTATAAATTTTGAGCTTTCGAACAAAAAGGAGATTGCTTTCAGGAAAAATCAGTTTGACATGTACAAACGCTTAAAACGATCTGGGAACTTTTAAGATATATATGGTGTGTCGTTTATCAATTGCAACTTCTACCTTTTTATGGGGAAATACATTCGGGATCACTTTTTATTAGACTATAGTTATACATGAAAAGAAAACATTTTCACAGAATTGATGACAGTTTTCCCCTTTATTGCCCCCTTAATAGAGTGCATTGTATTTTTGTCTGTCTCGTCTAATAGTCAGTCCTAATATTTATACCTGAATCGGCCTCATTCCTTTTTATCTCAATATAGACTATCAGTGAATATAAATCTTGTCCTCTATTACATATACATAGGAACCAAGATATGCTGGACCCCGCATGTATGTATAAAACCGTTTTTAATTACTTTACCAGTCCTTTCCAAAATTCAAATTAAGTAGGGTAATACCTTTATAACGAATTGTTCTTTAATGCATTTATTAATTAACTAAATGTAATGTAAAACACGTTAAAGGTGACCTACAATATCATAAGCACCTCTTGCAGATTCTTTTTTGTAACACTTTCGAAAGTTTGGCTGATAAAAATGGATAAGTAAAGCAATTTAATGATGTGCACATATACACTTTGCATAAACACAGGCACTGCTGTTAGGTTTGTTTTTTTTTTTTTGGAATTAGGAAACTACCACTTATAAGAAAAATAGGTTTTGGGAGAATACGCGAGGTCAAGACGGGCTTTAGAAATGGACAAAACAGGGTCAGACGAAAAAACAGAAAATGGTGCATCTGAGAACAAGCGAGATAAAGACGAGGGTTCAAGTAAAGATTTTTTAGAAGAAGAGGACCATGGTGTAGAGGAATCAAAAGTCGTGAGACAGGCGGAAAATGAAGGGAGTTTATGGCTGCGACTGAAGCGAGATAACATATACAGAAAGAAATACATTTTGACAATAGCGTACTTTTTGTCCTTCCTCATTCTTGTATGTTTAAACAAACATTGTTTGTTACAGTAAACTTTAATGGTTTTTCAATCCTGCAAAAAACAAAAGATGGTGGATTTGATATAATATAGATGTTGAAATAGTGAAATTTAGTACATTCATGTGTATAATACTTAAATATTTTTATCTTACCTATAAATAAACATGCTATTTCAACAAGTCTTCCATAAAGATGACGTAATGATTTTCATTTAATACCATGGTTAACATCCATTCTATTAAACATATATATCCGTTCCATATATC
Source organism: Magallana hongkongensis (assembly GCA_016163765.1). Taxonomy (NCBI): domain Eukaryota; kingdom Metazoa; phylum Mollusca; class Bivalvia; order Ostreida; family Ostreidae; genus Magallana; species Magallana hongkongensis. The sequence continues at coordinate 21,008,965 of WFKH01011926.1, forward strand.
ATACATTCTATTTCAGGGATGGGCAAATGGAATAATCGGTCCCACATTTCCTGATATCTTACTCATTGCCCACACTTCTCTAGAGAAAGGCTCTCTGTTCTTTACCATAGGAACACTTGGATATCTGTTTGGATCGCTAATAATGGGCTTTGTCTTCGATAAACGGATCTTGGACCGGAATTTGCTCATGTTTTTAGTCCTGGTGGGTCTTGGCGTGTCCTTTGCTGTCGTGCCGTGGTGTAGTTTGTTTGAGGCCATGATTTTTATACACGTGATGAAAGGGATCTTTAGCGGTGGACTGGACGCGTGTAAGTGATCAAACACGTATAACAAGTCAACAGCCAAGGTCAATAAAAGTCAAAGTGGTATATTATATTATATGCTAATAACTGTAATTTTGTCCAGTTGTGTAAAAGAGATGCTCGTTAAAGTGTAATTCCTCAATTTGGAAACTTTTACAAAAAGCTCATATTTTTTCTTATGATCGATTCAATTCTTCATGGTCATTCTAGTACATCATCTTGACAGTTTTCGAAATAACATTTACTACTTCCTGCAAATAATCATAATAATTGATTTATCAACAGGTGGAAATGCTGGTCTTGTGGTCATCTGGGGATCGGAGGGCCCTGGCTTCTTTAGCACTTTGCACTTTTTATACTCCTTTGGTGGAATTCTCTCTCCTTTGGTGGCCGCACCGTTTGTGATGTCATCTGACAATGACGCAAGCAACACTTTCATCAGTAAAAACAGCAATGTGACTTTCACTAACATTGTGAACTTGAATGAAGTCAGTGTTAATATGACTAATCTAACCAATGATTCACAAATTGAACAGACATCCCAAATTTATGTTCCTTACACGATCACCACGTGCATTTGTATTCTTACGTCACTTCCTTTCCTTGTCTTCAGTTACATATCTTTTCAAAAGACACTGGATGGTGAAAAAACAAATTCTGATATAAATTCTGATATAGCAAGAAAATCAAGAAGACGTCTTAGACTTATTGGATTCATAAACATGGTTTTCTATATAGCCATGTATGTAGCAGTAGAAAACACCTTTGCTGGATTCCTTACAACGTTCTTAGTGAAAGAGCTGAGCTGGAGTAATTATCAAGGTAGCTACATCACTTCCGGTCATTGGGCAGCGTTTGCTACTGGAAGATTTTTCGTAATATTTCTCGTGCGATGTGCCAAACCAGCGAATCTGATTTTCGCCTCGAGTCTGACGGTGCTTCTCTCAATGCTTGGTTTCATGATGACTTCAATGTATGACGTCATAATTGGTGTATGGATATTTACATTGTTACTGGGAATTGCAGTGTCTGTGATTTTCCCGGCTGTTATTATGTGGACAGAGCTTAGGTTCATCAGGGTCACGGGGAAAATAGCGTCCATTTTTGTGATGGCGGCGTCTGTGGGTTTTATGGTGAATCCTATATTTCTTGGTTTACTAATGGACACCTTCAGTCCTATGTGGTTTAGTTATCTCCTCTTTGGAGAAACGGTTTTGATGATGTTTATAAATCTCACGGGTTTATGTATATCACGAATCATTTCGTCAAGACAACTTAATATTCAGGCAGAACATGAACTTGTAATTTTAAGCGAAAATAAATGACAAATCCAACAGCTTCTGGTTATCATTAAGTCGTAAATAACATTTTTCATAACAGATGCTGTTTATTATTTTCATGATAGATTTTATTTGAGTAAAACTACATGTATTAATAAAGATTTACCAAGCTTTAGGTTTCTTAATTGCTTTTTTCTTTTTTTTGGTTGACAAAAAATACATGGTTGACAATTCCTACTGCAACATTCAAATGAAAGTGATTGATCGAATGGTTTTTATTGAGGATTTTTCATGATTCAATGGTATATGGTTTTATCCAACGAGTTGTGCGTTTTCCCCATGAGTTTTGAATATATATATATATTAGAAACCACACGACTTAGATGAAAATCATTTACCAAAACAAAAGATAAAAGATTTCTTTTTTTGCATGTTATTTTTTTCGTTTTATGTGTGAATGTATATTTTGAATGATTTTTATCAATAGGAATGCGTAAAATATATCGCGACGATATTTACAGCATATTGTGACAAGCATGTGATAAATACGTCCTATTAAAGAATTTTCATTACCGTCCAGCCTTTACCAGTACATGCGAAAGGTTACAAATATTGACCTTTGTCAATAATTTAGGAACATTGCTATCTTGCAAGCGCCTCTGTGATACGAAACCCAAGTAGAGGCATTATCCAAATGGGCCAAGATATCACTTAATAAAGGAGAACATATTAAAACGAATTGTGCAAAGTTTTCCGGAATGCAAATTTGTTTTGTTACCAAAATACAAGCTGCTTACAGTTCGGATTTCAAATTCATTTCAAAATTTGATCACTCAACTTTAAAAATTTTATATTTTGGTCTAATTACTAGTATTTTAAATGCTCTAATATAATTATGTTTCTTGTTCATTATAATACATGTAATGAAAAATGTGTACAGTGTCATGTGATATTTCAATCTTTTGTTGTTAACCTTATGTAGAATACCTATTTTATGATCAATTAGTATTTTTTAGTAATATTGATAAAATTGAAAATTTGAAATGAATTTAGACTCTCAAATATAAAAAATAGATCTGTAAACACTTTTTTTTTGTTTTTCCATCTTGGTGATGAACTTATTAGTTATTGATATTCAGTTATTTAAGAGGGACTCAAAGAGAGATCAAAATATAGTTAAAAAACTGATGGGATCATTGCACGAGTTTAGACGACTCAGATGTGGCTTATAACTGTGTATTGTGCAATGCCAACTACCGTCATTTCTGTATGTACAAATGAAAAATCTTAATACATATACATGTATAAGGTTAATCATTTTCTTGTGAAGTCCAGCCTCACTGGAATGATATGAGCTTCTATATATAAGTATGTTATAGGTTTGTAGTAAGTCAAATATACAATTTATTTAGTTTAATCTAGTTTAACTCTGTTTCAACATTCGCTTATGACCAACTTTTTCGATTTATTTTAATTTTTGATTTACGTATTAGTATTTAATGATTAAACTTTTAATCAATACCTGCATTATACAGTCAAATGACTATCTGATTTTCCCTGTTCAATTGAAAATTTAGAAAAGTACGTTGCCATCTTTTTTTTTTTTTACCCAACGTGTTATTATTTTAGCTAACAAGTCAACTTAAGTTGGCATGGAACACCTCTATGTTGTGACGTATTATTTATCGAAATAAACAATAAAATCAAGTATAATTTTATAAATGGTTTTTTTCCCAAAATTGTCATATAACAGCGTAGCGCAGTGGGTTAGAGGGTTCACTGCAGATCTGTAAGTCATGAGCTCGAATCTTGCTGGGGATTTTAAAATTTTTACCTATCCAAACATTTTTAAAACGTCTTTTTGGTTAAATATTGTGAAATTTGAAAAGTCTAAACCGGTGAAAATATTTTAATTATTATGTACCTTAATCCACATTAATATCGACAGATGTCCCATACCACCTTAAGGTAAGTAACAGGTTGGTACAGATGCACATTCAAAAATCAAAGTATAAGTATAAATAGTCCTGGTAGTCTCCACAACAAACAAAGAAATTAATCAGATTTGAGTTTTATTTACATGCTAGTAAATAGACAACCTGGTATTTAATGAGAAAAAACACCGGTGCATTTTATTCAATGTGGAGCCACTTTGTCGAGATATTAAAATCAAATAAAGTTCAAAGAGATTAATTGATTTATGCATAAGGTGAACTCCTGACTGACGAGGCAGGCCTTATTACAAATTTGAAATGACATATGCTATTCATACTGCCGAAACACTCTTAATTAGTTATGAAATATATATAAGCAATTGACCAAATGCTTCAATAAGAGTGTCGGGTTCTAATAAGTTTAAGACATGTCTGGATATTAGGATGCCGTCGTTTTTTTGCACACATAAAATAAGCTGTGTGTTATTCTTCTTTCTCGTTCAAAATTGAGATTTCTTGCTCCGTCTGGACGGGTTTTATTGACGAGATCTTCCGTGATATACATAAACCCGTAAAATACAGAGACATCAACAAGACGGTTTCTCCAAGCAAGAGATAACTAAACCACATTGGACTGAATGTTTCCATCAGCATGCCAAGAAATATTGGGTTGACCATAAAACCCACAGATGCCGCCACTAGAAAAATGGACGCTATTTTCCCCGTGACCCGTAAAAATCGCTGCTCTGTCCACATAAACACAGTAGGAAAAACTACTGACATGGAAAAACCAGTAAGCAATGTAAACGCCCATACACCGAATACAACCCCATGTAATGACGTCAACAGGAAGCCAAGTAGTGACATAAGCATCATCACGTTGTAGGTAAAAATCATTTTTGCTGGGCTGAAAAATCGCACAAGAAATATCCCTAGAAACCGACCCGTCGCAAATAGTGCCCAATGGCCGGAAGTGATGTAACTACCTTGAGAATTAGTCCAGTTAAGCTCTTTTACTACAAACGTTGTAAGAAATCCAGCAAAAGTGTTTTCTACTGCAACATACACGCTTATATAAACAACCATGTTTATAAATCCTACAATTCTTAGACGACTTTCTGATTTGCTTGTTGTTTCTTCTTCAGGGTTTGCTTTCTGTCTTTCGATCTTCTTTTGCAAAGAAATGAAATTGAAGACAAGAAAAGGAAGTGACGTCAGAACACAAAGGCCCGTTGTCATGGTGTATGGAATATAAATTTGTGATGTCTGCTCATTTTCTGTCACTACAGTCAAATTACTCGTGTTGAACATGACTGTGTTCAACCACGTATTGTTGTTAGTAAAATTCATCATAGAGTTATTTCCATCAATGAACGTATTGTCTACGTCGTCGCCAAATGACATCAGATATGGCGCAGAAGCCAAAGGAGACAGAATCCCGCCAAAGGCAAATGAAAAGTGTAATGCACTGAAGAAAGAATCGCCCTCTGAGCCCCATATTACAACAAGATCCGCATTACCACCTACAGAGAGAAAAAAATCATTTGTTAAGTGTTGTTTCTGAAACATTTCCAAATTAAATGAAATTATGACATTATGAACTCCATAGAAGTTCATAAAACCTTTGTCACTTAAAATATAAACTTATTAACAATGCACTCTAAATCTGACCTTAAGACCATAAACTGAAGTCAAGTCAAAATTTTAACGAATATAACTTTTTGAAATACCTTTGATACCTAAATAAAAATTTCAATGTGAGTTGATATGGTTAAAGAAAACACAATTAGATGATCTTTATTATTTAATATTCATATTGATTTTTGAAAAAAATGTATGTTGTGCTTTCTTATAGGAAAACACAACAGGAAAACCATTCGACTAGTACTCTATACTTACACGTGTCTAATCCGCCCCCAAACGCTCCCTTCATCACGTGTATAAAAGCCATGGCTTCAAACAGACTACACCACGGCACGACAGCGATGATAACCCCATAACCCATCGTGGCTAGAAACATGAGCAAGTTCCGGTCCAAAATTTTTTTATCAAAGACAACGCCCATTATGAGAGAACCAATCAGATAGCCGAGCGTACTCATGGTGAAGAACAGCGAGCCTTTCTCCAATGATGTGCGGGATATAAGAAGGATGTCTGGAAATGTGGGACCGAACTGACCTTCCACCCATCCCTTAAATAAAAAGTGGAATAAATAATATATTAACACTTTATAACAATAAAGGTCTTCATTCCAGTTGCCTAATTATTTTACTGAAGTTCTTTACTCTGTTACGTAGTCTTTTCTCAGTAAGATTTTTTCTTTAATCGATAAATTAGATATCCAATATATTTTTCTTATTGCATTTTTTGGGACATATAATCTATTACAATTTCCAAATTTTATAACTGATGATTAAGTAGATTCGTTTGCATGGGAATGTTGCCAATCAAATCAAAGAATTTACAAACAACGCTAATATCCAAAATGGATACTGAAAACTTACTAGAGTGAGAAAGGACAAAATGTAAGCTACGGTCAAAATATACTTCTTTCTGTAGATTTTGTCTCGCTTCAGTAGGAACCATAAACTCCTTTCATTTTCCTTTCGAGCATTTGTCTTCTCATCTTTTACGCTATCGACGCCCGAAATATCTTTGCCTGAATTCTCGTCACGATCTCGTCTAATCTCGGAAGAACTGCTTCCTGTCTTTTCGTCCTCTAAAAGCCTGACGTCTCCATCTTGACTTGAAATCTCGTCCAGATCTCTAGATCTTGTGCTCTCGGATGATCTTTTTCCTGTGTGGTTTTGACTATCATCTATCTGGTAGTTTTCTGACAGTACGTCTGACTCAGCCTTTTCTCTACCTTCACTCATTTTAGGATGCTCCTGAAAGCAGTTTAAACAATTATGTTAAAGGATTGCACCCTTAAGCGTCCATGTTTATAGTTAGATTATACTAATTTGAGAAATTTATCGCTGGGGTTTACAAGCGTTGATGCTTCAAAGTGTATAAGCATACACAAATATTTCCTCGGCATAGGAATTGAATATGTAAAAAAAAAAATCTATAAATATGATCCATATTGTTTTCCACACTTAATGATAAGCGCCTTGTCACGTTACACTTCCTAATGCAATGAAATGAAGATCTTTCATTTTTTTTTCTATGCTTCTATACTTACACGGTTTTTATAGAATATTTCCGGATTACTGGACGAGCGATTCACCTTAAGCTATGTTGAAATGTTTCGCCGTGCTTGGAATTGGTTGGGTTCCTAATCTACGGCACGAGTGATTCTAGATAATGTATGAAAGCCCAGCAACTGACAAGTTTTACACAACGGTTCATTGTTTCGGTAATTTTTAGCGTAAATTTAAAATTACATAATGTATTTTTCCCCTATCTGTTAAACAATGTAGCCTTTGATTTTTTTTTTGTTAGATAATTTGATGTTTCATCTTTAAAACTAGAACAAGGATGTCCGGAATAAAATACTGATAGAAATCACTGTAATCAGTTTAAATTCTAAAAAAAAAAAAAAAAAAAAAACAACTTTACCTTGGCATTGGATCAAAAAATGTATGATAGTCGTGGGCTACACACAAATTCAAAGCAATTTCTTACATTTTTTTTTTTTTGAATTATTTTTGAATTTTTTTTTTGCTTTTTGTTGGTCGAGTATATCCACAAACTTAAAAACCAATATTGCACAACTCTGTTGCAAGACGAGTAAATTCATCTTACGTTACAGTGTGTTTAAATAAACGTACAGAGAACACTCAAATTATGGTTGTGATACATGTACAGGTTTGAGGAAATTTATAATGGCTAAAAATTTTCTTTGATTAATAAACAAACGTGTCATATTGACTGATATCCTATGAATTATAAAAAAGACAGAAAAAAAGCAGAATCTTTTTTTAAAGGTAATTAGTAAATGTGTTACATGTAACAGAAGTTTTCTGACGTAATGAAAATAGAATAATCTTCGCGAGTCGCTAAAGTGTCCCTCTGATAGCACAAAGAATTTATCTTCAAAGGTTTTGCCCGAACAAGGAATTTGTCAGTTTATTTAACAAATTAATTTATTGTCCGACAATCTGTCGAAACTAAATAATTTCTAGAAAAGTGTCCAATTGTTTAAATGCCATGGTCATTCAATTAAAAAGTAAAACGTTACCAATAATTTTTTTTTCTATTAAGAAATAAAGTATCACTTTTAATAGTGAAAAAAAATATAACAATTGAAATAAGGAAAATTTAAATGATTTTGAAATAGAAATTGTAACTATGAAATGCAAAAAATAGAAAAATTGACACATGCTGAATTAACATTCAGAAGTTATAACCTGTTACATTAAAGTTTTAAAATTCAGGGAATTTAAAACTATCTATAACAAATGTATCAAACATTGTTTTTTTAAAACAACAAAGAAAGGTGTAACAAGAATTATTTCGATCATTACTCTAGATTTTGAACATAAAAAGTAGATTACCATCGGGTTTGAATATTTTCTTGTATCATTATATACAGCCCTCCTTCTCAATGAGATTAATATAGTACTAGTCTAATTGAAACAGAAAATTATCCAAAAAATGGGTACAGAAAAACTTTCTAAGTCCTAGAATTTTATTTTTAACAAGAATAGAATTCCTGGGTCCCCCGCCGTTCAAGCAGTATACTAGTATACTGTACTGTGGAATCATTAAATTTCGTGGGGGCCAATTTTCGTGGATTGCTTAAATTTTACAGGTTCATGGGGACGTAATTTCGTGTATTCTCTAAAACCTACAAAGGAAATATGATTTTATTACCCTTATTTATTAATTCGTGTAGGATGTTAAATCGTGGATGAGAGGTACCCACGAATTCCACGAAAATTGAACCACCACGAAATCTAATGATTTCACAGTATATGAAATTGCAATATTTTCAAACATTCAGGGCTGTTCCAGAATTAAATGTGTGGGGAGGTTGGGAGGAACATTTTTTTACCCCGACCACCCATTTTTTTTTCTATTTTTCCTGTCGCAAATATATCCAAATACTACAATCTAAAATCAAACAAATACCTATTAACATATATAAGTTTATTTAAAATGTACGTTTGTACTGAATTACAGACGGAAAGGAGTAAAACAATATGCCCCCTCCAGCTTGTCTTTGTGTGAGCATAAAACATTTGGTATAAATTTTATGAATATCTTAAAATTTGTAGGCATGAAAGCACTTTCAAGGTCAATTTTTGATATAATGAAGTAATTATTGTGGTCAAAGTCTCATAACTCCAACAAAAAGTATCGACCAAGGCTGATTTAAGAACTTAACCAAGGTATTAGTGGTATAAACATTTGGTATAAATTTCTTGTAAATCCATCAAAATTTGTAGGCATGAGAGCGCTTACAAGGTCAATTTTTGGATAAAACGGAGTCATTATTGTGGTCAAAGTCCCATAACTCCAGCAAAAAGTATCGACCAATGCTGATTTTCGAACTTGACCAAGGTAATAGGTGTACAAACATTTGGTATAAATTTAATGAAAATCCGTCAAAATTTGTAGGCATGAGAGCGCTTACAAAAAAGTGTGACGGACGGACGCACGGACACACGGACCCACGGACACACGGACCCACGGACGGACGCCCGGCATTTCTATGTCCCCGCTCCGCGTTGCGGCGGGGGACAAAAAATCATACTGTACAGTATATGGAACGCGGATGTACAAGATAGGGGAAAAAATCAGAAAATTTAAGTTGTTCAGTATACATGTACATGTATATTGATTTTCCATTGAAACATAAAAAAATTACATTTACAAAATCATTTTATAATTTGTTTGCCAGGAAAGGAACTAAAGAATTATCTAGAGCCTCTTTTGTTTGAAAAAGATAGCATTCATGAACAAAAAACTTAACATAAAATGAGATAAAAATTAAGTAACTGAACAGAACTGCATTGAATTAGAAAAGGCCATGATAATACATTCACTCAAGCTGTTGTATTCACAATTTATTGACCAATTCACTTGGGAACACTTTAATCTAGATCCAAGGCAAGTAATCATGACAGCATAGAGAAAATCTGAAGCTGATTATCACGCCATTTATTAATTTTAAGAAGGTCGGATGGTCGTCGCTATTTTTATACATCAATAATTTAATATCTCCTGTAGAAGGAGAGCTTTGTGTAAAGATAATGGAAAATATTTCAAAGCTTTTAAATATAAAGAATTTTCCATTATTAAATAAAAGTTGATGACCAAAGAAATATTCAAATTTTAAGGTAGATCTGATAGTTAAATTGTTGACCATTCAGCAACCTTAATGGAATAAAGTTGAAACAATTGTTATGTATACATAAAATTTATTGGAAAATATATTGGTATAAAAATTATAATTGCACATCATCTCAAACGTTTTACAGTCCCTGGTCCACTATCACGTAAAGTTATCCATCATCTTCTCTGCTTGCCTTAATTCTGTAAAAAGAAACACAATAGTGTAAGCCTATGGGTTTGGTCAGTTCCTTGTCCAGTCCAGAAATGATAAGTCCGATTTGGTGTTTGTAGATCTGATTAGATAATTTCTAAATTTGTCAGAACATGTTTTCATTTTCCAATTTTTTCAGGACATTATATTTTGTAATGTGATGCAAGGCCGCCATATCTATGCACGAGGTTGTTTGAAGACCCGTAGTGAAGTTTGAGCTGTTTAAAATATTATTGCAGATGTATCAGAAAATAATCACGGTAATTACCCTTTGCATTGTTGTTTATACGCAGTAATAACCTTTTGTGTTTCTCTATAGCGTATTTTTGTTGTTACACACGAATTTAGGAATGTAAACAAAAGGGTATGGAACGTCTGTCAGGTCTAAATGTCATATTTTAAATTTTCATTGCTAATACTTTCGTAAATTATTTGTATGTTACTTAAAGTATTTACAGTCATACGCAATATCATCAGGTCAGGCATTATTATTTTCTGTCAGATTTATACATGTACAACATAGTAAGTTTCGTTACTTTACTTTTATTGTAGTCAATCTTTTCCTACTTTTCGAGAAAATAAACAGAGTGGGAATGAATTGGCTGTTGTGATACATGTACATAGAAGCAGTTCATAGCACTACAGTGTTGAACAATAATTTATTGAATTGTGATCGTATAGATTTTTACAAAGCAACTTTCAAAGTCTACAAATTCAAATCTCAATCTCTCTGACTGACCGTTCTCAACATCTCTCTCAGCATCTATTAACATGGGCTTATATATGTTCATGTACACAAAGAGAAAAATAATTCAGTTAGTTCTGTCCAACTAAGTAATTACATTATGATCATTATCATTATAAACAATCAACACTTCACACTGAGCATGATTTCTATGCATTTAACCTATAGCGACATTAGCTCTGTGGCTATTATCTTC
>WFKH01011926.1:21019924-21038360 GCA_016163765.1 Magallana hongkongensis
AATGTTAATTACTGTATATGTTTGTCGGGGCGCTGAACATAATTACTTCAAATTCAGTATCCCAATCCTAACTTCTAAACTGCTGATAATTTCAGCAAATAATATATGATTTGATTTTGTACAGCAAATTATTGTTAGTCACCTTTTTCCACGACATTGATTCATCTACGTGTAATTTAAAATACAGCCAAGCAGGCTATCTGGTTACATAAGCATTATATAGTTCATAATTTTATGTTAACTTAGCTACAGAGTTATTTCCCTTTGAAAGCAATGTTTGAAATCAAAATGCTCAATTTCCTTCATTATTCATCCAATTTCAAAAACCTTTTCAAAGAATATTTATTTGTATAAGCCTTAATCCTAACCCCGAAATTCATTCTCCATACAATTTAATGAATAATTTTTTATACCATTCAAATATATTTAGATTTTAGAAATAAGATTTTGAATGTACATGTACATGTACAAATTGTCAAGTTAGACAGTGTGCTGATTAAAAGGCCTCTAATATAATTGTCGATAAGAATCATAATACATCACAAGCTCCTCATTATGCTTAACATACCATTTAGAAGGATTCGGAATTTATCCATATCAACTGTGAAGGAAACCGGAGTTGTGGTCCCTGAATCTGGATTCCGCACGTGGAGTTTCATCTGGACACATGGCTCGTTCACTTCCTGTAGAGAACAGTATTCAATGATTAAATTTTGAAATATTATTTCATATACCAGTGTCATTACATATTTTAAACCCTGCTAAATATTAAACCCGGGCTCAGACTATCATATAATATTTTGAACGTGGGTTCAAAGTTTTGCAGTATCAAAATATTATATGACACCGGCACATATACATGTATCTATTAAGAAAAGCTTTTAATATACATGTAATTACAAAAATTTAAATTAATTTTCCTACATCAAATTACTCAAATTAATGTATGTAATTGCAACTTCTTTGTGAGAATTGCCTAAATGCAATAGAGTTATGATCTATACTGCAGTTGTTTCAATGTTGTGCAGGTGTTGTACAAGTACATGTACATGTACATCAACATGTGCACTGTAGTGGAACCAAATCTCGATTGCAACTTCTTATGCTTTTCCGACAATCCCAAATCTCTTTCGTAGGCATTTTAGCAATATGTCATTTTAAACTAAACCAGTTTTTAAGGTTACCGTAGATTCCTTATTTTACACGTGTACTGAATTCTGCAATTCAACCGTTTTGCATCAAATCGCGAGAGTATAAAATCGCTGACGTCGAAATTTTATAATCATTTAGTTTACATCTGTCCAAAAAATAAATGCGAGATTATAAATTCTGCGAGATGGACTTCTCGCGATTTTACGCAGATATTAATTCCTCGCGTTTAATTAGGAATCTGCAGTATATGATGTACAAACCTTCAGTTCACTAGAACTCAGGATGTAGTCCACTCTCCATTCAGTCTTCTCTAGATGTGATACTGTAGAGGAAAGAAAGCAAAGATTTAGTTTTTGTGACAATTTAATTATACATGTATATATTGTCTCTTAATCATCAAGAAGAAACTGCTGGATTTACATTTCTTGCAAAACGTTTGATTTTCTTGAGTTGAAAAATTCTATATCAATCATTTACTTACATGTGTGAATATTTTCCCTGGTATAATATAATTTTAAATGTAGTACCGTAGATTTTGAACTACTGGTAGAGATTTTCACAACATCCAGAAGTAGGTCAAATATCTAAATTTTTTTCTTTAATATTATCTCAGTATTATCATCTCATCACTATCTCATTACTCACATCTCAGACTGGTGGTCCTGAGATGAGCCTGTAATCTGTCTGAGCTGTCACTGTATGACTTACACAGAGAGGTAGCATGTTCTGTCAACAAAAAATAAAGCACCGTGTTAGCCATTTCAGAAATAGAAATTTTTATTTGCTCAAATTTTTGCAATTTCAATTGTTTTTTAAAGCCCTAGCATGAGCTTTATTTACTGGACTAAAACTATAAAGGTGCCACTCTGTAGAATTTACAGAATTCACATTAACATGTATTGAAGTACATTTTAAGTGCTGTACTTTTTTCACAACTACATGTATCTATGAGATGATAAGTATACCAAACTTAAAACAGGGTAAAATTCACACCTCTCCCCCATTTTTCCTATTTTCATACAATTTAAAGGAAAGAAGATCTCTCTCTCTCTCTCTCTCACCCTTTGGGAGTCCTAGCTGCTGTAGTTCATTGGACACGGTTTCTCCATCACAGTTATATTTAGCTGCACTGGACAAAATGAAGGTCAGTGCTGCAATGGATGCTTTCACATCACCAATCTCTGAAAAAACAAAAAAAATTATTGAAAATTAGTTTTGATTCATAAATAAATTAAAAATTAGAATAGAAAAGAATTTCTACTGTTCATACGAATAAAAAAATTTTTTGTAGTAATTAATTTGCTTTAATTTACAAACAAACTGCCTACTGATGATGTAATACACGCTATATTTAATCATCAATCTTAAATTGGTTCAATTCACACTTTTAAACTTTATTTTTTAATAATTAGAAACAACATTTACAACACTTTATAATGGGGAGGCCAACTGGACTTTTGCATTTTTCAAAAAGTCAAATATGAGCGCAGTGAAGTACATTTTTTTCCTTTCACATATGGATAGATTTTGACAAAATACATTGACCACCTGAAGGAGAAAAATGTACATAAATGCGCTCGTGTATTTTAAAGCTTTTCAAATGTGGGGCGGAACTAAAAGTCTACGGGGATATTCAATCAATATTTATTGTAGGGGTACACTGTTTACATTCAGTAAAGAATATACCTCTACCATAAATAATAATGAATATCTTCCATGTCATTGTTTTATTTTGGATAAAAAAGGGATTATACAGAGAATAATACATACCCTTTGCAATATTACACCCTGTATCAGCCCGAGACACCAATATCAGCTAGAGGGCCGAAGGCCCGAGGGCTGATATTGGTCGAGGGCCGATACAGGGTGTAATATGGAAAATGGTATGTATTATCATATTTATTACATACTTAGTAATAAACATATTGAAGACATTTTCTATGCCTCAATTCAATTAAGACGTAATAAGGCGAAAATTACGTCAGATGTTTTGTGACATATAGATCATTGCCAAAATTTTTTACCTAATTCTGATGGGGAAAAGCTAGAGGAGTGTGATACGAATCCATATCAGCCCTTCAGATCGATATCGGCCCTGCAGAATCCGTATCAGCCCTGAGGGCAGATACTGCTATCATAAAGTTTGCTGTATCGCATATGCAAAAACCCTGTATTCATTTCCAAGTATGTAATAAATTAGGGTACATATATCAAAGATTAAGTAGATGCAAAATGAAACAAAATTTATTTTTTTGTCAATTTACTGGGGGCCATATTTCACATCATCATTTATTCTGTTTATTTCGTTTTTGTTGTAAAAGAAAGGAGAGAGTAGCAAGTCTTGTTGTATACTGTATAACCACTTTATAACTGGGGGAGGGGCTTTTCAATGACCTCAGGTACAGACAATCATGAGCCCTGATATTTACAGTAAAACACGCTTATAACGAAGTGTCAGGGACGGGCTATTTTGATTCGTTATAAGCGTAATTCGTTATATCCGTCAATTTTACAACATGAAATAAAGTCATGGGGAATGAAAATCACTTCGCTATAAGCGTCAATTCATTATAAGCGTGTTCGCTATAGCCGTGTTTTACTGTAACCGGTAGATTTTTAACAAAACTTACCAAATTTGGCATCCTGGGTTATTTTATACACTTTTTCATACTGAAAACAAAAATAATTTTCTGTATAAGCAAATTAAAGTCAGGCTCTGCAGCATACACCATGTTGTAGTGGTAAAGTGACTTCTTTAAGGCTTGTGTTTTGCTGCTATAAAACAAACTTATGCTATGAACTTGCTAAATAAATGGCTTATGTCAAAATGGTTTGAGACAATTTTTTTTCTCCAATTCAAATAAATAGATTTACAGCAACTTTTTCAATCAATCCATTTATGCACATTAAATGACTACAATGAATATTGTAAGATAGAAATTAGAATACAGAGAAGTCCTAACAGCATTGTAAATTTATATTAATTTTCTATGTATTTTACTTACATCAATGCCTTCGGATAGCATGTCCTTGATCACTTGTACACACAACAGTTTCATTTTTATGGATGTCTATTGAGAAAACAAAATTAACTTTATTTTTCACAGATGACAGTCAGCAACCTTACAAGTCAAAAAAAAAAATTGCCTTGTATTGTAGAAGATTTGTGTGAAGACAGAAGTAAATAGCAAGTGGACACTAGAATCTGAAGGTTCCAATTAAATTGTTTATTACTTGAAACTTAATTTCAATACGAGGCTTATTTGTATAGAATTGTCATCTGAAGAATAGGATAACCATGCATGGATATGTAGATCAACATATCAAAATGAACTCCTTATTTAATTAATATGAATTGTTCAAAATTTTCTCTCTTTTGAATTGATATGTAATGGGAGAAATAATGAAAGAATAGACCAGGATTTGACCCCAGGTCCCCTGAATTTCTAGTAAAGTGCTCTACCAACTGAGCTAACTGGCGCCAGCAATCAAACCGGTCTGACTGTCACATAAATGTATGTATTATAAATCTAGACATTTTAATACCGAGCACAGCATACGTGGTAACACGTATATATAAGAAAATCAGTGGAAAATGAGAGATGAATCAGCGGTACTAAGGGCCAAAAATATTTCTTCCAGCCATGGGCGTGGCCATATTGGCCGCCATTTTGTTACAAAAAGTTAACTCAATCATTAAATGACTGCCGCTTGTCGATGTTTTTTGCCCCAAAACTCTATCAAAATCATTCCAATGTTTAATTGAAAGTAATTAAGATGAAAATAATTGACTGTGCAAACTATACAACTTTTAACTGTGCTTTAATCAAGAAATACGACTAGTTTCACGTATGTCTTGTCAAATTCTTAGATGAAAAATAAAATCATTAATATCAAAGAACCGATCTTTTAGAGACTGAACAAAGTAGAAAAAATTCAATTCATCAACTTGGTAAAATTATAAGCATTGAAAGAAGAAATAAAAAATTCTCAGAATCAAGAACTTTTCTTCTGCTATTTCCGAAGACAAAACTTTTACGTTTTACGTATGAAACATGACGTCATAATGTAGTCTGAGCACGCGAGGTTTAGTTTAACTTTTGCTTATGATTTGAGTAGACAGGCGGGTCCTACTGTGTGCGTTTCAAATAAATTTTGTTCTACAAAAATATTAATTTGTGTTAAACTGTGTTAAATCTGCGCTCGGTCCAACGGCCACACCGTTTACATATTAAATAGGGAGTTTCATCATAATGATCTTGTTTTATATGCATTTCTTAAATTAATTCACCATCTTGGCCAGGATGCTGATCTCAGCAAGGACCCAGTCCGGACAATCCAAATCTCCGCAAAATCGGAATTTCTGGAAAATGAAAGGACATCAACAAAGCATAACAAACAACAAGACAACAAGTATTTTACATTGAAGTAATTCTACTTTCATTTTTTTAATAAATGTACTCAATTAAACATAAGTATGGTCTAAGAAGTCTTATGATTTATCTTATTCAACCTATTTAAACCTCTAGCTGCGTATATGAATCGGGAACAGTGAAAGTTATCGTTTCTTGACGTTTCATTTTGGAATTTGAAATCAGTCACCATTAAAATAGTGAATATAAATGTTTGGTATTACAAGTTTAAGCTCTGTAAACCTCGTTTATACTTGCCATTTTTTAAACTGTAGCGTATACGGTTTAATTTCTCAAAGAAACAAAATGAACGCCCCTTTGAGACAAAATAATCAAGCAGGAAACCTAATGCGCTGGGTAGTTTTAAGAAAAAGAGTGCAAAAAACTTTTTTCCGGATTAAAACGCATTGAACGAATTTTTAATGATTTAATAAAATTTGGGAGTTTTTATCCAGTTCTTTTGTCATTTACAGCATTTTTGTCATTTCAGAATTTACTACTGGAAATCTATTTCCATGATATATTTAAAATTTAAAAAAAAATATCCATACCTTTTGAAAGATAAGATGCGGGGTTTTTTTTCTGGGCGTTTTTTTTTCAGTACAGGTGTGACACAACATGTAATATTTTTATTATTACATTGAAATAAAAGGTGATTGAAGCGTTTATTTTTCAACATGTACATTGACATGTATTTTGTTACAGTAGGCACGAATGACAAAAGAAATGAAATGTATAGATCACGCGATCTCATGTTTCTGAAATGCATCTATGATATATATGCATTCTGTGTACACACCTGCACAGGTGCAAGATTGAATATCTACAAATCTATAGGTATGTCTGAATGTATCGACATTTTAAAACACTCGATCCTTAATATATATAATTAAATACTCATGACAACAGGTGTAAACAAACTGATATATCATTATCATAGTGCCATCTATTTTTCAAACCGCCATTGATGTTATATTTACAATACATCTATATGGACGAAATTTCGAAAATTATAAAAAAAACCTAAATTTCAAGAAATCGAAAATACAAGATGTTTTTAACATAAAACACTTGTTTATGTTTATGCATGTTTCAAGATGAATTAAAAAGAAATTTTAAGAAATCAAGTACACAAGATAATTTGAAGACAAAACACTTGTTTTGAAAATTATACAATATATAATTTAAAAGTAAAACACTTGTTCACGCAAAATATTGCAAGAAGGCATATCTATGCATCATATGGTAGATTTTGTGTATTTAGAATTTTTTTTAAAAACAATATTTTATTACAAAATGAAATAGGATCGGACAGCAGGCATAGCCTATTTTTGTCCTCTCCTTACAAACAAGAATTTAGAATTGACCAAATTATATGCTTAACATGTACATGTAGATGAAAAAATGATAGCGCTACATATAAAAAGGTACTTAAAAAAAATGAAATTTATCTATATATTGTGCATCTGTGAAGTGTAAATTTATTGCTTTGACATTTACGTGCATATCAACGATCTAAACCAGGTGTCTAATTTCAGAAAAAAACCAGTATCTCTACAGCTTTTTTTTTATTCGACTGCATATATCATGCATCACATACAAAAAAAAAATTCATGTACATCTGTTTTTACTTTTTTTTTTAAAAAATTTAAAATCATTTTGCAATCATGCAACAAATGAATGGATTCCTATTTTCCTTTGTTGTTCTGATCACGATCTCGATCTGTGTATGTATTACTTTTTTTGTTTTTATGATGTTTTTGCATGTTCTTATTTTTTCATCTACATGTGAAACAACCTAGCTTGAAATTGACTCAAGGATTTTGATGTATCTATACATACATGTATAAATAATTAATGTTTAAAGTAATACGAGCTGTAATTTTTAGAATTATATTTTGCTCTAAAAACCTGGAATTATGATTGTTCTGCATGTACTCTATGATAAATAAGGCTAAAATAAATCAATGTAGATTTTATCAGAATATAAGAACGGTTTTTCTACTAAGGTTTTTTCTGCAAACCAATTTTTTTGTACAGGACGTCAAAAATGTATTAAGTTTGCTTCAATCAGGGCATGTAAATAGATTTTCATTTCTATTTTGGCTATTTTATCACTTAAGAGGAAATTGCAGCTCAAATCTAAATGATCTTGCGTTGAAAGCCGTACCTGTGGACTTTCAGGAAAAATATGAAACAGAAGTCAGAGAGAGAGAGAGAGAGAGAGAGAGAGAGAGAGAGAGAGAGAGAGAGAGAGATTGACATTTGTAATAAAAGAGATTTAATATTATATTATATGACTGTCTTGCGTTGATTTCACTTTAAAAAAAATCCCTGTTTAGAGCAGGTTATATTAATATTCAGATTGGGAAAAATAAATGGTATCTCCATTAAAAAAAAGTTGAGCAAAAACAAAAACAAGAAGTCAGATACGTATTATTTTTATTTAAACCAACTATATATTGTATATTTACCTGAAATACCTATAATTCATATTCAACGTGAATCTGATATGTGTTATGGCGCTTTTGCTCGTTTCCCGTAAAAATTACGTGAGCCACTTTGGTTATCATGTACTTTTGAGCCAGGGTCCTCCGGCATTGGATCTAGCATTCTACAAATCTAGCTAATTATAAAGAGTTAACCAATTTACTAAAGCTACTATGAATGCCTTATATCTGACTGTTCCACAATGATACGTTTTGATGTTTTCAATAGTCCTTTGCTGAAGCAGTCGACAGACCGGATATTTGTTATCTCCCCTGGGAACACGGCACCAGGTGTCGCTCCAGACTGCAGCGATGGTGGTTTAACCCGGAAACGCAAGTTTGCCAGAAAATGATCTATGGCGGATGTGAAAAAAATGAGAATCATTTCTTTGATCGAATTGAGTGTGCAACAACATGCAATGAAAGAGGTTTTTAATTTATTTAATTTTGATTCCCCTTTTTAATTGTGATACCATAACTGAACTTGACCTAATAACTTAATTTAGATACAATAGCTCCTTCTTTTGTAGGAACAGAGGAATTAACATTTCTCTTATAGATTGATGATTTGTAAACATTTTACATGTACAAGTTGAAATGTAACTTTACTTTCCGAAATTGAAAGCGAATTTATAACCTTACAATACAGCCTATTGTATTTGCTATAGTATCCGGATGTTTGGTTTATAATAGTTGCGTTCGTAAATAGCATACTTGAGAATAATGTTGTTGACTTTGTTGATTCGCAGTTTTGAATAGATTTTGAATAGATTAACCAACAGTATCTTTTGTTTTTTATCATAGCTTATATTAATGTAAAAATATGTGTATTAAATAAAATACCTCTCTTACTTTCCAACTCGACGACCTGTCTATTCCGAAACGTATAGACCGGTATACAAAAAAACCCCCCCAAAAAAAAAACAAAAAAAAAAAACAAAAAGCCAAACAAACAAACAAAACAGAACAAAACAAAATAAACCGTCAAATAAAATATTTTTTAAAATTAGAACGAAGGGAAAGATAGGGGGCAAAGGTGTTTGTAATATTTTTTTTATTGAATTGTAACTGGGTTGAGATTCTCCGATGTCAAAGTTGTTGCTGTTTTATATATACTTGATCTTATTGGCTTTGACAGTGACGGTCTCCTTAGTCGAGTGCTACTACCAGCCCAAAGACAAAGGTGTCGGCCATAGATGGCTGATGAGATATTATTACAACTGGACAAAACAGAAGTGTTTACGATTCATCTACAAAGGAACCGGGGGGAACACGAACCGTTTCCTGACCAAGGAGGAATGCAATAGGCGCTGTGTGATGTAAGGAGGTCAAGGACGATGGGTTAGTTGAAGGTCAAGATCGTTGTTTGATGTAAAGATTGCTGCTGACCACAATAAATATTTATGAAATGGTAAATTGTTTTGTATTGTGTAAGATTCAGTGAAATGAATGAAATATGATTTGTGTATTCTCATCTGGTTTTAATGTCCATCTGGCTATCACCATTCAATTTACAAGAATCTCTTTATCGCTCTTCCTCTATATCCCTGCATGTATATTAGGCGTGTTACAACAATTTAGATCGATTTGAGTTATCTCTCTTGAAGAAGCCCATAACTACACCGCGTAAAGCGTTTGATAGCTTTTCTCCCTCAATTTCTTCTACCAGTATCTCCATATTATGTTAACTTAATTATGAATTATGAACAATTTGAATCGATTTCAGTTCTTCACTTTGAACTAGCTCAATCAATATACATGAATTAAATGATAAGGATATCTCTCTCTCTCTCTCTCTCTCTCTCTCTCTCTCTCTCTATTTAAATCGACACATTCTTCCACCTGTTCAGTAAATGTATCTGCATGCATAGATGTAAGCTGATCGAGCCCGCTGACAACTCGTGTATTGAAGGTCAGGAAGATCCATCTTAAGTAAAGCTTCCCATTTCTACCTTGATCATCTTCAGGTGCGAAAGGCGACACCGTGGGACGAAAGAACGCTCGAGGTAAAACGACACCAGTCCCCGGCGCGGGCTTACCTCCTTTTTCAGGGAGTTTATAGAAAGATTTCAAACATCTGAAATTTAACAGTGTTTTATTTATCTGCGCTGATAACACGGACAGATACATAAATTGTCTTTTAATGCGCTGCCTATTTACCTAAGAAAATGAGGTCCCGATCCGAGGTAGGCCAAGGCAATTCTATTGTTTGGTTATATCCATATGTGAAGTTAAGATTCTTCAATAGCTTAAATTTATCGGGCTTCTTTATTGATAAAAGGTTTAATAATAATTTGAAAATTGAAAATAAGTATCATAGATTTTAAAATTGTCGAAACGTGCAAGTTTTTAATATGAACCCCATTTCTGGATTTTTGGTTAAATGCCTAACCATTACGAAGCTCCGCGCCTTGCACATAGTTAAAATATTTTTAGTTTCATAGTTCACATGTTTTAAGCTTCCAATGTTAAGTGGATTTATAACAATTTTGAGATGTGAAAATTATAATCACCAAAGTTTGTCTTTATCTGATATTGTGATTCACAATTTTTAGCAATTGAACACCCCCTTCCCCCGCCCCCTTCCCCCGCCCCCTCTTTGGGATTTCGAATTTCCAGAGTACTTCAAGACACATATGCTGTTCTTATTTCCTCCCTCCCATAAAATGATGCTGCATTTAAAATTCGCTGATCTCGTTGCCTCCCTCTGCGGACGGTGTTACATTACCGGACTATAGCTAATTCCATTATCCCCAGACGATCACCAGTAGTTGAACTCTCGTCTCATTCTCTCACAGATCACTTTAATTATCTAAGTGCCCGACTCCCTCCAATAACAATGCTTAAGTGATATGGTGTCTTTCAGGGTCTATAAAATCTTCGGCGGCAATCCCGGGGAAAAAGCTTGTGCTCCGTAAAAACTGCTAATTTGCGCGGGTGTTTTTTTTTTTTAACGGGAAATGAACGAAGGCAAAACTGATCGACTTTCATGGCCATGCAGACTTCCTTTCTTTCTTGCAAATTCTTATTTTAAACAATTTGCTTTTGGTTACTAGGTAATCGATCGTGGATAGGGAACTGCTCCAGCATTAGGTTGTTCGGGTCGGAAAGTATTAGGAATCGTTATAACCATGTGATTATCCGGTAGAAGAAAATATTACTTGCACGTCTTAACTTACCAAAGTCACGTGTTTTGTTAAGTCACGTTTAGATTACGTGAAGAAGCTTATTAATTTTATATCCTTCTAAATTCGATAAATAGAATAAAATTTACATGAATTGTTGAATGTAGATGGAATTTTTCTAGTCTTTTTTTTTCAAATAAAAGAGGAGCTCACGTTTATCATTTCAAGATATGCAATCACGTAACAGAACACGCGTGATTTAACCGTGATTTGGTTTATAGGAAAAGTTCGAGTTTCAAAGAATGCATTGAAATCTTGCTTTATCTTTAATTAATCGAATATAAGATGAAACAAAAAATTATATATCTAAATTTTCTAGAATCTATTGTATAAGAATTTCCAAATCCGGCATTAAGACTTACAGGAATTCATTCTTTTTCCAGGTAGGCAAAACACGAATTTTTAGAACAGCTTGGCCTTCTTTTATAAAAGATTCGACAGAATGATTGAGAACGTAGATAACATTGGGTCTCATAAACGTTTATTGTCGAGGGCCAGTCATACGTGTTACACAAGACCTAAAATAACCAAGTTCTCGCGAAGGCATGCCTCGACACTTTAATAAAGAATCAGGTGAAATGTCAGGTAACGTGTACTAACTGCAAGATTGTTAACAAACGTTAGACTTTGAGAGGAAACAAAAATGTACCGAAAAATACAAACCACAGAAATTGTTCTTGTTGTTGTTATGCTTATTTTAACAACAACAACAAAATGAATGACATTGATTACACGTGTATGCTATTAACTAATATCATCGACAACACGGTATACTCATTTAAAAAATGAAACTTGCAGAAAAAGACATCTGGACAACCCCTTTTGACTCAACAGAGAGAGAGAGAGAGAGAGAGAGAGAGAGAGAGGAGAGAGAGAGAGAAAGTCTACCAGTAGTCTTTGAATCGTATTGGAATAGGGAATAGGGAAAAACAAAGAGAGATGTGAATTTAACCCTGTCTTCTGCTTTTTAAGTTTGATAAAATTTATCATATTATCAATAGTTTCAAAGAAAGAGGAGAGATTTTCGAATGAGACAACATCTTTATGAAAAACAATTTTGAACATCTAATACAAAAATCAATATTTTGCAAAATTAATATTCATACTTGATCTGCGTGACGGCAACACAGATGGTAGAGTAGATTTCTCTTCGAAAAGTTTTCATGAATATTCATGAGCAATCAATGGATTCTGATTAATTTTTTCTCACTGCTTTTTTTGATACAGTGACTCCAATTATTTTTTAATAGAATATCATAGCTATTAAACGTTGAATATTACACTAGAAATTCAAGGATGTGTGAAATTGAGTTCATAAAATGCATTTTCACAAGTTATACAATGTCATAAATATTTGATTTCTCCATTATTGGTCTAAAAACTTTTTGACATCAGTGATGTAACTATACAGGCAAGTAGCAACGGGGTTGAGGGGTGGGGGGGGGGTAGGAGCTGGTCCTTGCAGATTATAAAACAAATTAACCTTTGCCACCTTTCTTTTACATGTAAATTTCTATGTAAAAAGAAATGTCAAAGTCAATTTGACAACCCTTCTTTACTTTTTGTCTGGCCCCGACATTGCTATATGCCTGATAATGAAAATTAATCAGTAACAATTTTAAATCTTCTTTTTACAACAAATGAGTGGACATGTACTCTCGTTTAAGAAGAGAAAACACAAGTATTGTGCATAAAAGAAACCCTCAGGCATGGGTTTTTGAGAAAAGTTGTAAAAACTACAACCGAATAATTAAAACAAAATCGCCATCTTACAACCCACTTCAATGTTGTTCCATCATCAAATTATTAATAAAAACAACCATTTCTTGTGTAACTTTTTTTTATTATTGAATATCAAAGAGGTTATAATAATCAATAACATTACAATGGGAGACACTGTTTGTCTGACGAAGACATCCATTAATGAAATATTATATCAGTGTTGTAAATCGCGCCCCCTGGCGATGAACAGCAAAAAACAAGATCAGATAACAACGAATTGTATCATTATGAAAAATAACAAGACTGTTTAAGATGACAAGGTTTTTTAAAAAGACAAAGAACATTGGTATTACAACGGGATGAATAAATAACCACCTTATTATCTCAATTGATGCCAAGTTAATAAAGATATCGGTAAATTAATTAAGCAGATCTTCAATGCTTTTTTATCATCTCAACGGTGTATTTTTTTGGTTTAAATCTAGGAATTACTAATAGAATATGTTGTTTTTCTCTTTTAAAATGTTCAACACATAACGAGCAAAACTTGCTGTTTAATTACAACATATTCTGAGAGATGATTTAATTAATTCTGATGCATCAATAAGTCTTATGTAAATTTATACATAAGCGATAGGAGGTATACGTGTAGACTATGGTGTTTTGAACTTTGGTTCGAATTCGATGTACAATTAAACAAAATCATCAAAAATATATATATCGTATATTTCTAAGCATTTAAGAATCTGTTTATTGCGATGGATATTTTTTAAATCGTTTCTCTAAAAAAAAAAAATTCGCGTAACTAAAATAAAATCAAAGTAGAACAGTTCGAATAATAAAAATGTTTCAATCTTAGACTATGCACATCAATTTTAAAAACTAGAGCTTTTTTAAATTCCTGAAATTTTTTTTAAAATATAAAATACATGCAGAAATATTATGGCTTGGAAGACAGAATTATGGTTTTGAGAATGTCTCTGCATAATGATTTGTATTGCTAATGTTTAAATATAGCTGTACATCAAGTGAGTTGAATTTGTGAATTAATGATATTTGTAAAACGAAATGCACTATGAAATCATACACATACACACACAAACCCATTTCCAATCTCTCTCTCTCTCTCTCTCTCTCTCTCTCTCTCTTATTTATTTAAATGTAGAAATGTAGAAAATAACATCATTGTTCAAGGAGTCGCAAAGTTCAAAACGAGGCAAAATGCTTTGCAGTTCGCAGAAGTCCATAAGTATGGTCTTTTTGATTAAAGACAATGTGAATGACTTTGCAGAATGGTTTTTTGAGATAAGTCTACAATAGCACTATTGATGTTAACTTTAGTTTTATATCCTTTTTTTTTCGAACAAAAGATACACTGACTTCGATCTGTGTTTACGTGGCAAACTTTGTCGTTACACAGGGAGCATACTTTTATTGCAAGGTTTCTATTTCCATCCCCTGAGCACTTCTCCGAAGTAAACCGAAAATAAGAACTTTCTCTCGAATAAACACACATTTTAAGGTTATGCACTGGAATTTCCTGCCAGGAATCCGGAAGCACTTTTCCTATCCTAACTTCTATTCCACTGATCCTACAAGGAAAGTTTCCTTAAACACGAGAATATAAGGAAACGATTTTATTCTCTTCACACACTGACCATCTTATGGTCTTAAGATCACACACCGACCATCTTATGGTCTTAAGATCAGAAGTTAGGAATTGACGGGTGTTTTGAGACTAAACAGAAATCTCATTCCAGGTTTGTTTGTTGCTGTTGTCGGCTAGTCACGCTGTAGTCTCGAACTGCTGGATCCTGTAGGCATCGTGCAAGAGTTTGGCGACATTTCCGTTCGGAACGTGTGTGCGTCCGTTCGGAAGATTTCCATTCGGAAGATGAGTTCTTCCGTTCGGAATCTGCTGGGTGTCACTAATTGTCTTATCGTGACCTTGGTATGTTTGAAGCTGTAGAGGCTGGCCGTTCGGAACACTATTTAGTTTAGGGCCAGCGGAGAGCTGTCTTTTGAATGCTTGGCTTGTGTGGCCAATGTTGTTGTTGTTAAGATGTCCATTCGGAATGTTTCCGTTTGGTGTTCCGTGAGAAGATGGTGAAGTGGGCTGAGACGATCGAGATGGATGCGTTCCGAATAGAACCCCGTGAGAACTCGGATAGATCGGCGTAGGTCGAGCTATTGCGCCGACATTGTCAAAGTGTACGGGGGCACTGCCCGAACGGTTACCGCTGAGGTGTACCGGGTGATTGGTCGATGCTGGTTCCGAGTTTTCTCCAAGTTGCAGTCCCGACATTGAATGATGCTGCTGGTGAATGATGTTGGTAGAAGGCGGAGGCTGTCCGGAGGGATGCAACTGCATCGGACGTCCGTTCGGGATGTTTCCATTAGGCGTCTGCTGCTGTGCTGTTTGCGTTCCGTTGTTGTTGCCATGGTGTCCTCCCGCGTGAGATCGGTGGTGCACGCCGCCATTTTGTTGTCCGGTAGGTGGCTGGTATGGAGGAGGTGGGTAATTCTCGAGAATGTACGGAGGAATGTTTGGCGTTCTGTGTTCTCGAAGATGATTTGGGTTCATCGAGACACCTCGGACGTTATGCCCGTGCATAGCGAGTTGAGTATTGATGCTTTCGTAGCTCCGTCTGTCCGGAATGACCTCGTAATAGTTCTCCGATCCGCTCGACTGACTGTGACTGTACTGAGAATTATCGGAGTGCTCCCTGTCAGACAACGAAGGATTAACGTAAAATATATCCTGCGTCATGGTCGCTTGTGATGACGTCACCGAACCCCCCTTCTTTTTCTTATTCTTTCTCCTTATTCTGCCTAGAAAGAACAAAACGGCGAACACCGTGGCGGTGATGGTGGACAAACCGCACAAAACACCCAAAACCACCACCACCACCAAATCCGGCTCAGCTTTTATGAATTCCGGATAAATCGTTTTCGAAAGTGGATCTGCTTCGCACTTGCCGTAATGTCCAGTGACGTTGAAGTAATAATTCATGTTCAACAGGCCTTGGTTCTGAGATGCGCCACACCGACTGATTGCGAAATACCACGTACGAGGTCCATTTGAATGCAGCCGTCTGTCTCCCGTGCAAACGTAAAGGTTCGTACCTTCACTGTCCGGGTACAGAATACAACCTTTGGTCGCATTCCGGGTGGACAGCGGAATGATTTGGTAATTGTCTTTAGGAAGCACGTCCACGCGCTCCTGACAAGACATGGACTCCGTCAGTTGCGAAATTTGATCGTCATAATAAATCAACAAGTTGGCACAGCATTCTTTCTCTGGGTACGTGATCTGATATTCGACTCGCGCGTCGTTCGTTTGAAAGGTTTTCTGCAGCATGTACCCGTACCATTGCAGTCTCGTGTTGACTTGACCTTTGATGACGCACTGCTCCGCGCCGCACAGGGCGATGCAAATCACGGAGAAAACGAGAACAGAGCGTGAGGTCTCCATTTTCTAACCGGATGCAGAGTTCTTCTCACTTTCAGTAAAATTTTTCAGGCTATGCAATCCACCCTCCTCATGAGATCTGTAAAACAAATTATAAAATCATTGTAAACGTGTGTAAACAATTACTATCTTATTCTTTTTTCGGTCAAAAGAAACAAAATTAATACGAGTAGATTAGTCGTGAAAAGGGATCATAATTGTGATAAAATCTTACGAGCCTAATCTATTTTAATCCCCTATTAATTGCGGAGCTTAACGGACGATACAGGTATTTTTTAAAGAGAGGGAAAATATGACGACATTTGTTGTTGAGATAGATCTCCGGTAGTTTTATCCGATTACAAGAATTTTTCCCACACAAGTGTATGGAGCAAAAATAAGAGTTCGGACTAATCCGGAATTACGTTCCTCGATTCAATAGGTGACAGGCCCACGTCGTGTTAAATATGTGACGTAATCCTCGGTTATCTCTTTAGTACTCATAATACATCCCAACGTTTTTTTAAATCGCGTAACCCAAAAAATGATAATAACTTTGTTTCCATTCACAATACGGAAAAGCTTAAGAGACTCTCTGACACATTAAAAAGAGCTTAATCTGGGGTCTGAGGAGGGATGTCATGAGCAAGTTTTAGTTTTATTTTTAGGCATTACTTTGACTCTGTTACTACTTAACATGGCCTTTTGTTACTATTCCTGTTTACTGTTTTTTAACAGCAGAATTTTTGGTATCTGGGGAAAAATATATTCACTTCTTTTGTTAAATTATATATATAAATTGTCATCAACTTTTGAATTGCTCCGTAAGAAAGTACGTGAAAAACGATACTTATCGGACTATTAATTATGTACATTATATTACAAGTTTGAAAATGAAATATAAAAGAAAGAACATGCAGCGTTTTTCAGAAGCAGAGTCACCCCCCCCCCCCCACCCTGCTCCCCTAACACCCCATTCAATTGTCTAAATATCCCCCCCCCGCCTCACCTTTTCAGCTATATGAATGTAAGAACGTTTTTATTCCCTCTCTATCTGTAGATACATACATAGATATTGTCTTGTTCAGGGTCGGCAATTTGTCAATGCCCGTTAATTACTTGTACTGTGATTGTCAGATAATTAATGACTGTCTATATACATGTACATGTTGCAGTTTAACCCCCTTAGGAATAAAAATCTTTCGCCACGATTATCAAAATGCTCGTTATTTTATATATGCAAGTTCTTATGCCTGAATATAAAGCCTAAATACAATGCATTTTTCTAAAAACATAAAAAATGGGTAAAATATCATATCTTTCAGTTCATGACACATTAAAATGTGAGAGATTGTTTGAGAACTATTACAAATATATATAATATTAGTGACGTTTTACCTGTCTTTACAGAAACAAAAATCCGGTTCACAATTTATAATGTAAATTAAACCTGGGAAAGCAAACACTACACTGCTCATGTACCTCCAAAAAAGAGACTTCTCCACAGAAAACAACCAACGTCTAGAAGGTTATACAGACGTATTCACCGAATGATAAAAATAATAAAACAAGCGAGAGAGAAAATAGAAAAAAAATAGATGTCAATAGGTCACGTGTGACAGATAAGTCAATGGAGTGTGTCCAGTCTGGTTCCACATGGCTGAAGGGTCAGTCAAGTCATCGATCCATCACGTGGGTAATTTATGTGGACAGAGTCTGGTTGTCACAGAACAAAACAACCCCCCTAAAAAACATGGACCAATAAAGACCTCCTGCCATTACGTTGTATGGAGACAATCGACATTGAAACAAATGGCCCAGATTGCTGTTTGCATCGTCATTTAATATTTTACACATGTTTGTCCATTGCGTAATCGGTTTGCTTACTGAGCGAGTAAAACCTTAGGATATACAGGATACAGGAAATTTTATATTAATTTATAAAGTTTGAAAGGATCTCTCTCTCTCTCTCTCTCTCTCTCTCTCTCTCTCTCTCTCTCTCAGCAAAAACAAAAAACAAAAAAC
>WFKH01011926.1:21052099-21062272 GCA_016163765.1 Magallana hongkongensis
GTAGGAGGAGTTCGAGGAAGAAGGTTTTTTGTGAAAAAAACGTCATTTTTTACCAATTATCTGACTCCCAGGACTACCAGAGAATTTTTGAAACCTTTTTACAAACAACATGACACCCCCAATCAAACTCCAAGAGTTCAGATTGCTAGTTTATACGATGTAAGAGCAGTTTGAGAAAGTAAAACGTGACAGACGGACGAACGGACGGACGGAACAGGATAACAACAATATACCCGACCTTTCTTTAGAAAGTGAGGGTATAATAAAATAAAATAATAATTGCTGTAAATTGAAATTGTCAAAAAAAAATTCATAATGCCCGAAAAGGAGGACAATTCCTATCAAAATATCTCCCTTGCAAAGTAGGAAAGTAGTCATGAAAATGATATATGCTGTAGAGGACATCTTAATGTTAATGTGTTTAAAAAAGCAAAAACATTCATTGACAAATTATTTTACACTGCAACGCCCTGTTCCTCCATAAAGATGATTGATTTGCGCACACAAGGAAAAGTACATGTCTTGAACATAATAAAATTTTTGCATGGTTGATATTTTATATATTTATTGGTATGGCTAGTATTATATTATAATATTGCATTCTATTTTCTTTAAAAAGAATTGATAAATATTTGATTTTAAATAGTGTATGGGGATCAACATATACACTGAATGCGCATCCAGAAATGTATCAAATAAATTTATGCATGAACTTTTCATATTTCTAAGAATAACGTTTCGTTTTTACCAGCATCTAATCTTTTGAAATAAAATTATTCAATCAATTAACAAAACTTGAAAAAAAAAATTAAATAGCTAATATAAAAATATTAAAAAGTGCAACAGTTTGACAAAATTGGAATGGAAACGCATTTTTTTACCATCCTATTCATATTTTGTTCTTCATACGTTCCGTTTTGGTACTGATGTCCCTGGTTTGAACGACAGGATTTAAAAAAATCATTGTCTACGAAATATTCTTGCGAGCTTACCAATTAAGAATTTTAGTAATTTTATTTAAGACAGAGAGAGAAAGAGAGAGAGAGAGAAAGAGGTGGTCGAGGAGAAGCATAAAACCAGTAAAGCATGGGGTAATCTTTCAAGAAATACACATTTTTTTGTTTCTGGGGCCTAAATTATTCACGTTAAAATAACGTATTATTTAATGAAAATGACACAAAATCTGTTTGGTTAATCTAAAGTAATTTAACAAACTAACATATATGTAAAACGAATATATCTTCAAATATAAAAATCATAATCTGTTCTTAATCATATATCATCTTAATGGTGGTAATCTATGTGAAAAGTAAAGATGGAACCTAATAGAAAGAACACTCTAAGAAGTTGATGCGATTTCTTTTCTACATTTATTAGGACCGATAACTACTCTTAGTAAAACTATACACGATAAAAATGCTTTGATTTCTCATTAGGTCAGTTGTTAATTAGTTTGTTTAATTTCGATTATATTTCATTTGCCTTAATCTCTACACATGACGTTATAATTTGGCCATTGTTAACGCGGCTACCATGTAAAAAAGTTCTGTACATTAGGAAGCGCCACCCTAAACATTTATCACATTTTTTCTTTATCCAAACAACTTGAACTGAGATTATCTTTGTAACTTTAACATTAAATCTCAAAATAGATTAATTTTTAAACCATGAATAAATGCACAAAACATCACACTCAAAATTATATATTACAAATAGGCGACCCAAACCTCTCAATATTGATGTACTTGCAAAATCAAAAAGATTTCTTTCCTTATTTTTGGCTTAAAATTCCGTTTGATTCCTGACATTACCTTTCCCTATCTACTTATAGACCAGGTTATATGGTTTTAGCATTTAATCTGCTAGTGGTTTTAGATGCCGTATATTATCTAGAATTATTGCGACCTATAAGATAAAAATTAAAGCGACTTTATCAACGTGTCAAAGTCTTACATCAACAAGTATCATTGCAAAACCTGTCAAATCATCAAAATAAAGGTAAGTCAGAGAAAAAAAAATGATTGCTAAATAAATATGCTTTCCAATTTAAGAAATCGACACAATGATCTTGATAAATGGTGTAATTATCTGGAGTAAGCTATTGAATACGCCCGATTGTTTACTCCAGAACAATCGGTCGCATGGCCAACACCATACCAAACACTGAAACACAAAACTGTACAAAATGTAGTTCCTACTTCTGTTATGATTCTCATAGTTGGTACTGTTAGTTGTAGTCCTAGATTTTGTTTCCCTTGTTTTTAATCTATTGTCCTATTTATTTCTCCTAAAGAAGGGACTGTCTGACCTTAAAAGTTGACAATTTCAATTTATCGCGTCGTTAGCCTTTTTAAATGCTTAATACTTTATATATATATATATATATATATATATATATAAAGCTGCTTTATATATTTATTTATTTATAGGTCGATTATGTACAAGTATATTAAGGTACATTAATTAAATTTTCAGATGGCATTATCCAAGCCAGTAGGACTATGTACTGTACAGGACATACCGGTCATAGCACAACATTATTTGATGTGTGGCTCTGAAAACTGTGAGAAAAACTGTCAATTTTACTGCAACGACTGTCACCAATCAATGTGTGCCCAATGCAAAGATGAACATCAGAAGAATCCAGAAACCACAACCCACGAAGTGGTCCCTTACAGACAACGTAAACGAAAACTTCCGGTAGAGAAGTGCAAAGAGCATCCCTCTAAAGATATAGACATGATTTGCGAAAGCTGTAAAGTTCCATTATGTTACAAATGTGGAGTAAAATATCATCGAGGGCATATGTTTGGCGACCTAGAAACGGTTTATTCAGAGAATTTTACCCTTTGTCTTGAAGCAATCTATAACATTCACCAATATTTTCTCCAAACATCACAAAATCTGCAGAAAGATATAAAAAAAGATGCCAAAGAAATGAAAGCATTCATGGAACAAATAAGAGTATGCAAGAAAACTGAAGCAAGCTTACTGAA
The DNA here is from genome assembly GCA_016163765.1 of Magallana hongkongensis. NCBI lineage: Eukaryota > Metazoa > Mollusca > Bivalvia > Ostreida > Ostreidae > Magallana > Magallana hongkongensis. The sequence goes on from WFKH01011926.1 coordinate 21,055,096, forward strand.
ACGTCTGGTGGATGAAGTTATATCAGAAAACATAGAGCAAGTCAATAAAATGGAGAAATTATTAATGGAAAAACTTATAAGCCAGGACAAAATCTACGAAAAATACAATGATTATCTTAAGAACCTTGTCAAGGAATACAAAGGCTACATGTCCTTTGATAAAGTCCAAAACAATCCAATCGTTTTTTTACTTTCAGAACATCTGAAAATCAATCCCATACCTGAGACCAAAGTACCAGTGTTTCCGGTACTTAGTGTCTGTAGGATAAGCAAAGCCCATGTCTCAAAACTTCTGGGTAACATAACGGTTCCCCCCAAGAAGCCAAAAAACAGGACAATAAAACCCATGGAGACTGCCTCTACTCATTTGAAACCTACAACCAAACAGATTATACAACACAGAGAGAAAATTGGGGTAAAGCAAAGACATTCTCTGTCTCCTTCTGTCACCAAGGTTAGGGAATATGCACTACCAGTTGTTCAAAGTGTATATCATATATCACTGGGAAAATCAGGCAGACTCTGATTAAGTAATAACAGTGGTGACCTTGTACGAACAGATCTACATGGGAGTCAGCTACAGATGATAAAAACAAGTGATATGAATGATGGTTACCACTCTTTAACTCAGGATGAGGATCTGATCTATACAGACAGAATGAAGAAAGTAATCAACAGAATAACGCTTGGTCATAATATGACAGAATTCATTAAAACGGGAAACTGGAAACCACTCTGCATACACTCCTCCGAAATCAGCGGGGACGTATTAGTAGGGATGAGCTCCGATGAAAAAGGTAAAGTCACTCGGTACAACAAGACAGGAAAAGAAATACAAAACATACAGAAGGACAGCAAAGGACAAGAACTGTATAGTGGAAATCCCCATTACATCACAGAAAACATCAACGGTGATATATGTGTATCAGATGCTGACAAAGAAGCTGTAGTAGTGGTTACTAAATCAGGACAATACAGATTCTCGTACACAGGTCAGGAGTCCGAGTTTGATCCCTGGGGTATATGTACTGATAAACTTGGTCACATCATTGTGTGTGATAATTATAGTGACAAGGTTCATCTTCTGGATCAAGAAGGTCACCTATTGTCGCTACTACTCACAGACAAGCACGGGATATATCCTCCCCTTAGTGTGTGTGTGGATGATGAGTACAACCTTCATTTGGGACAATGGGACACCAACAAAGTGACAGTGTTCAAGTATCTTCAGTGAGCATTACTGTGTAAAATGCTTTACATAAGATATGCACTGTATATTTTATCATGGCTATAATTAAATGATTGCATTAAATTAATCAAGCTTCATGGAAAACGGTGTTTTCTAAGAGAAAGGTATCAATTTGGTTTCATTCAACTTTGCTTTGTTTACAAAAGATAATAAACTCTTAGCATTTACATATCAATATATATATGTTATTGGCATGGTTAATTTAGACACATACATATAAATCTGTAAGTACTAAAACCATAGTAGAGGAAAAATAATATCATCACATGTAAAAAGAGTTAAATTGGATCTGATATACAAGTAACAAAATATGTATCATTGTCAACATATAACTTCAATGAATTCCTAACACCCATCCTTAAATTATCATATGAATTTATAAATGAATAATAGCAGTTTGTCAAGAAAACGTATAGGTTTTTCATTGTCTCTATTTTGTTACTCTTTTTTAATTTTGAATAACACGCCGTTACGCTAACACAACTTCGCAAAACATGCCGTCTCGCTAATACACATTTAGCGACGGCGTATTGTGTGACGGAACATATTTTGGACGCGCTATCTGGCTTTGCAATGGTCCTATTCGGACTCTATCACACAATCAATACGGTCATGAATGGTCGGAATAAGTGACTACAAAAGATGTTGTGCATGAGGGTTAGTTTCACTGGCAAACGAAACCAATTTACACTTGATTGTAACAAGTTTGTTCCAAGTGAGACATGGGTCGCTTAAGATGTAAAAATACATGTTTTGATTTATTAGCTGTACTCTTTTTAAGATAACAAGGGGATAGCTTAAATAAAATGCTAAACAACAAACCAAGATTTACAAACTTGATTTTATTCTTCACTGAACACGACTGACGATTTGGCTATCATAGTCTCAATCCTTGATTTCTGTTATCTAATAAAATAAAACATTTTTAATCGGCATGAAAATTTGCCAACATGAAATTCTAAATTATGCAGTAACAAGTGACATATATGGCACGCCAAATTCACAAAAATGAGCTAATCATAGTTTCACAGTCAATAAACTAGGTTTAACGGTTGTAAACTATAGTTTACGGACAGAAAACTATAGGTAACGACGATAATCTATATATTACATTTGTAAACCATAGTTAACGCGATCATCTATGTTTCAGAGGTGTAAAACTAAAATTAACACTGAAAACAACCATTTCCGATTGCAAAACATAGTTTATCTGATAAATATAGTTTCACGAGTATGAAACTATGATTAACAACTCTTAACCATAGTTAACGAATGCAAATTATAGTTTACAGATCTGAATCTATATTTATCAGCAAAATCGATCGTTAACGTCATTTGCAGACTTAGATTATCATTCGTAAACTATAGTTTACAACCGTTAAATATGGTTTTGCAGACGTAAACTTTAGTTAACAATAAACTATGGTTAACTATAGTAATATATATAACGCCGTTAATCTATATTTCACATCTATAAACCAGTTAACGAATGTAAATTATAGCTTACAGATATGATCTATATTTATCAGCAGAATCTATTGTTAACGTTATTTGCAGACAGATAAACTTGGATTATCATTCGTTTATTATAGTTTACAACCGTTAAATAAAGTTTTACAGATGAAAACTATAGTTAACGAATCGTAAACTATAGTTTGCGGTTCGTAAACTATAGTTAACAGTCGATAAACCTAATTTATCAAATGTGAAACTATGTTTAGCTCATTTTTGTGAATTTGGCGTACCATAGATATATACCTATTCACAACAAGTCGACATTAGAAAGGGAGCTATGATTAACTTTTGTTAAACATAATTGATCGTGTTATCTCCTCAACAAAGGTAAATTACAATACATGTACATATTAATGGGTAAAATGAGGTAACAAAATCATTGCATTTCATTCATGGCTTCGATTTCCTCAGTTACAATTTTTTTAAACCTTAAATACTTTTTGTCAAGTAACCCGAACCTGAAATATTTCATTTACATATATTACATATTTTATACAAGTAAAGTTTTCTTCGGTATAATAAATTATAATGATTTCAACTGCTATGCGAGCAGTTGCAATCCTTATAATTATTGACATTGATAAGTCATATTTTGATTTGTTGATTTTTTTTTTTTTATATTTGTTTACCATAGAGTGTCACTAATGTGTTATTTTGGTATTATTGACATCGAGGGCACATCTTTGACGACCTAGAGACCATTTATTCAGAGAGGTTCAATTTTTTTCTTGATAGAATCTATAAGATTCATCAAGATTTTCTCCCAACCTCACAAGATATGCAGAAAGATATTAAAGAAGATGTCCAAAAAATGAAAGCATTCATGAGTGAAATGAGAACATCCATGAATACTGAAGCAGAATCTCTTAAACGTCTTGTGGATGAGGTGATATCAGATAAGATCAAGCACGTCAATAAAATGGAAGTCTATGATGGAGGAGCTTCAGAACCAAGACAAAACATACGAAGAATACAATATCTCTCTTGGGTACCGTGTCCAATCGTTTAATTGCATTATGTCCTCTAATGGAGTCCAATACAACCCTGTCATATTTTCTCTTTTAGAACACATGAAAATCAAACCTGTTCCAGATACCACAAAACCAGTCTATCCGAAATATACTGCTGGTCAATACAGCAAGAATGATGTAACAAAACAAGAGATCCCAACACTAAACCAGGAACAAGAAAAATAAAACCCAAGGAAACTGAATTTACAGAGTTAAAACCTACCGGAAATCAAATGAAACAGAAGAAAGAAAAATCTGTTGTAAAACAAACACCGTCGCTTTCTTCATCTGTCACATTTGTAAGGGAGTACTTAGTGTCAAGTGTGTATAATACCTATCATATATCACTAGATAAATCGGGCAGACTCTGGCTGAGTGATGAGTTCGGTTCTCTTGTCCAAATGTATTGGGCAACCAGCTACATGAAATACAAACCGGTGGTGAAAATGAGAGTGGGGGGTTCCACACAGTCAAACAAGACGGGAATTTGATTGTTGCAGAACAAGATGACAATGTCATAAATAAGATAACAATGGATAATACAATCACCGAATTCATTCAAACAGGAAACTGGGAACCACTCAGTATACACTCTTCCCGCATCAGCGGGGACATAGTGGTGGGGATGATTATGGATGGTGAGGCGGCTAAAGTCACCATGTACAGCAAGACAGGGGAAGAGATACAGAACATTCAATGGGACGACCAAGATCAGGAACTGTATAGTTATCCACATCACATCACGGAAAACATCAACGGTGATGTGTGCGTATCAGACAATAATCTGGCAGCTGTAGTAGTTGTTAATAAATCAGGACAATACAGGTTCTCCTACACAGGCCAGGAGTCAGAGGAATTCGATCCGTATGGTATTTGCACTGATATCCTCGGTCACATTCTGGTGTGTGATAGCTACAATACGGCAGTTCATCTCTTGGATCAGGACGGTCAACTCCTGTCTTTACTAATCACAGAAGAACATGGGCTATTTGATCCCCTAAGTGTGTGTGTGGATGATGAGAACAATCTTCATGTTGGACAATGCGTAATGAACACAGCGTCAGTGTACAAATATCTAGAGTAATCGGTACTCTGTAAAATGTACGTTTAAAGAATCCGGTGATCCCGATTGAAATTATTGAACATTGACATTAATCTGTAACAATTAAGACCCGTAAGATACAATATTTGAATGTGTGTTGTACAAGGAAATATTGAAATAATTATTTGTATAAATAGCATGAAAATTTGACATGTAAATACAATCATTTAGTATGTATCAATTTAAAGAAATACCAGCGCTTCTGATTGGTCAAACATTTTTATTGATATCTGCATCAAAAAACATTCAGCCGCATATGCTTTTCTCTACTGCTCTGAATCAAGTACTATTTATAGAAAGGGAATTTCTAAAATAAACACTGTCAACAAAATGTAAAGCTATGATATTTTTTTGTAATCAAACCTTACGTAGCTATATACATCTAGAAATAAAACCTATAAATACATGCATAAACATTACCCACTGGTTTAAGAAAAAGAAAAAAAATCCCGATTTTGTTTGCTGTTCTGAGAATAAATTGCATTATACATGTTTACACTTTCACGGTAAAACTGGTGTTCATATTTTTCAAAATGGGGAGCTGTACATTGACACACGTTATCTGACTTTTCTTTTTACATAATCGGCCATCAGAACAAAGCGTCGTACAGCTAGTGTGTTCCCTCCTTCAGCGTGTTCCAAGCGGCAAATATACCATTAAAGTACCACATTGACTGTCTTTGCAAACATTGCACATACTATATTCTTTGTCGACATATCAACTATTTTCGTCCACGGTCATCTCCCCCTGCATCACGTGACAGGTTAATATTCCACAGGTCCAACTCTCAACAACCAGTTTTAGCGAATATTGCTGCACAGTGAAGTGTACTGTATATCAAGCATTCGTATGTCTTCCTTCGTTTCCAATTCAGCCGTTTCAGATTAAACCTTCATTTTGTCACAGTAACAGTAGCATCAGCTGAAGGCGCGTCCATTTTGAATATTTTCAAATTTCGGATAAGTCTTTTCTTTTTAAAAAAAACGATGCTACACTGTACGTGTCTGAATATTATACCATCATAATAAAGAATCATAAGTTGTTGGACGCAGGGCAGAAAAGTGGTTTTATGCCCAATAGTATCCATTTTCTTTGGTTTATCTTTCATTCCCACTCTTGATTTTTTAGATAGATTTTTCAAGCCATGTAATTAAGTATCTTTTAAAAAACGCATATTATTGACTGGATTTTGATAAATATTTCCTTGGTAAACCATCTACAGGTTTACTAAATTAAGAGAGAGAGAGTGATTCTCCAATGGAATGCAATTCAGCTTCAGCTTGCAAAATCATAGGTTGATCATATGCAACTTGGTTACACAGAAAGACCAAGTAAATCAGTCGAACAGAAATATAATTTTTCAGTTTTTAATAAATAGTTTTAATTTAAATCAAATGTTTATAAAAAGAAATGGACTATTCTTTTGGCTTTCACAACAATTTATTTATATTGTGTGTGTGTGTGTGTGTGTGTGTGTGTGTGTGTGTGTGTGTGTGTGTGTGGAGACTATCATTAAGTAAGGAAAATATTCATATATTTCAAGCTTTGATGAAATATTTCCTACTTAGTATATCTATATAAAGAGCTCTGCTTCTTGAGGAGATTAATATAGTCTAAAAATGTTTACAATCATATAGCTCTCTTAATTGTTACTGCAAACACACTGAGGTTACAGACGGCCAATGGTGTTTGTACAGGTAATAGAAGGATCAATACGGTCATGAACGGTCCGGATAACTGACCAAAAAGAGATTGATGATTGGTTTTAATTTAACTGGCAAACAAAATCAATTCACACCTGTTTGAGATAAGTATATAAAGTATATAAAGATGTTTTATATACTAGCAGGGCATATTAGAGAACATACATGTATGTGTTGAAGTAATGTACATGCCTAAAAAGGTATATAAAATTAATATGATATGGTATTATTAATATGATTCGATTAAATTTTCTTCGATTGCGTTTCAATTGTACATTCTTATGTAAGCTGAGAGTTAAAAAGTCACAGTCTACGTTTACAAAATTTTATAAATGAGAGAAAGAAAGGAAAAAAGATGACTGGGATAAGAAAGAGAGGGGAAGAGAAGGAAAGGCATACTTATCTACTAGTATTTCATTTGAAAGGTTATGAAAGAATGCATAGAAAAGGTAGAGAGAAAGATGGATTGTCGGGATTCTTTAAACCCAAAGGACTGCAAATATTTATATTGATCTAATGGGTTTTACTTATGATACCGTTACCAAACCTATTTTCTCTTTTACAGCACATCTTCTGTTAAGAATTCCTGTGAATAGA
>WFKH01011926.1:21072602-21099128 GCA_016163765.1 Magallana hongkongensis
ACACACACACACACACACACACACACACACACACACACACACACACATATATATATTATGTAAAATTGTTTTATATTTACAAGACAAATTATTGTTTTTCATGTTTGATTTTAATGCCATCATTTAGAAAATAGGAATGTTGAGATGCTGATCTTACAAAAAAAAAAACCCCCTTTTTTATAAAGTAATGCTCACTGAAGATACCTGAACACTGTCACTGTGTTGGTGTTATTTTGTCCCACATAAAGATTGTTCTCATTATCAACACACACACCACGGGGCTTCTCTATCCCTTGTTGTGATGCGATAACTAAAGACAAGAACTGACCGTCCAGATCCAGAAGATGAATTGTGTCAATTGCATTATCACACACCAGGATGTTACTGAGGATATCATTGCAGATTCCCACGGGACGAAACTATAAATTCTGTCCTGTGTATGAGAATCTGTGTTGTCCTGATTTATTTACAACCACAACAGCATGTTTGTCATAGTCTGATACACAGATATCACCGTTGATGTTTTCTGTAATGTAGTGTGGATATCCACTATGCAGGCCTTGGTCTTTGTTGTTCCTTTGAATGTTCTGTATTTCTGTCCCTGTCTTGTTGAACCTGGTGACTCTACCCTCTCCATACTTTCTCATCCCCACCAATATGTCCCCGTTGATGTGGGAGGAGTGTATGCTGAGTGGTTCCCAGTCTTCTGTTTTTATGAATTCAGTGATTGATCTTTCATGTGTCATTTTACTTATTATATTTTTCTTTTTGTCTCTAATGATCAGATTCCCGTCCAGGGTAACTGTGTGGTAGCCTTCATTTTTACCGCTGGTGTGTATCATCTGTAGCTGTGTCCCCTGTAGATCTGTTTGGACAAGGTTACCTTCATCGTCATTGAGCCAGAGTCTGCCTAATTTACCTATTGATATATGGTATACACAATCAATACCTGGTACTGTGTACTCCCTGACCTTGGTGACAGAAGAAGACAGAGAAAGTGTTTCTTTTGCATCGAATTTTTCTCCGTCCTGTTTTTTTCGTTCTCAAACGTGTAGAGGCAGAGTCATTGGGTTTTATATGTCTGCTGTCTGGTTTAGTGTTAGGAGTAGCGATCTTACTCAGTAGTTTAGCGATATCATCCATGCTGCATTGAACAGCAGTAAATACCGGATAAACTACTTTTGTTGTTTCAGGTATTAGTTTGACTTTCATGTGCTCTGAAAGTAAGAAAATGAATGGATTCTTTTGGACTTTATCAAAGGACAAGTAGCCTTGGAACTCTTTTACAAGGTTTTCAAGGTAACCATTGTAATCTTCAAAGGTTTTTTCTTGACCCTGAAGCTTTTCCAATAGAGTCTCTTCTGTTTTGTTAATTTGTTCTAAATTGTCTGACATCGCTTTTTCCATCAGGAGTTTAAACGATTCTGCTTCAGCTGTCATGGATGCTCTTATTTTATCCATAAACGCTTTGATTTTCATAGTATCTTCTTTGATATCTCTTTTCATATCTTGTGTGGTTGGGAGATAATATTGATTAAGGTTATAGATTTGATTGAGACAAACATTGAAGTTCTCTGAATAAACTGTCTCTATGTCTTCAAGCGTATGCCCTCGATGGTATTTTATAGCACATTTTGAACATAACGGAACTTGACAATTCTTACAAAGGATATCTATATCTTTAGACGGGTGATCTTTGCATTTCTCCACAGGAAGTTTACGTTTACGCTCTCGGTAAGGGACTACTTCGTGTGTTTTAGTATCTGGACTCCTCTGGTGTTCATCTCTGCATTGTTCATACATCGGTTGGTGACAAGGATTGCAGTAAAACTGGCAGTTGTTCTTACATTCTTCAGTGCAACACACTTAATAATGCTGGGCGATAACTGGTATATCTTGTACAACACCTGAACATACTGGCTTGGATAACGCCATCTGAAATTTTAATTTGTGTACTTTTTTTACATAATCGTCTTAAAATGTATACAGTTGAAGACATCAAAGTGAAAATAGAAATAAATCTAGATCGGCAAATGACGTGGTATTGTTTTAAAAATTGGAATAAACGAATATTATTTAATATAAAATATGAATATAGAATCAAGAACTTATCTTATGACTAACCTGGCTTTTGGAAGTTTTGCTGTGGTGCGGGTATATGTTAGACGTTATACCGTTGATAAAGCGAGACTTTACGAGATATGCATTATTTACTACCTAGACTATTTAGCTGTCATTGACTACGAGTGCGAGCGATTTGTCTAATCAACTTAAATTTCCTAGCGGCAACGTTTGGAATCAAGGGCAGGCTTTTCAGTCTATTTATTTACTAGTGATAGATAAAAATAGATCTAAATCCTGAAGATAAACAGAACTCAATGTTTTGATACCAGTAGGATCTGCGATTTTTTTTTTTTGCTCATTTTAATGCAACATTTGGCTACGTTTTTCTATATTATATCAATAGTCTATCATTGCTTTTTATGGATTATTAGCTTACTGACACTGGTGTAGCCATGTCTCGAATATAATTTTTTTTACTACATTATAAATCATAGGTGTTAGGTCATTTTATTGGATCACTACTAGTTACGATAATTAGTGATCCAATAAATTGACCATCTCTACAGCTCAGAACATATCCGAAGAGAAACTATTTCTCTCCGGATATTTTCTGAGCGGTATAGATTGCCAATCGAATATTTACAATCTTTATGATTATCCTTTTTTATTATTAGAAATTATTTGTATGGAATAAGTCATTGCTGCCAATTATATGCAGCGTAATAGAGTTAAGATGCTTAATTATTCAAGAAAACGCAGATAGCAAATGTATATCTATATTCTACGAGTCATAACAGATTAAACTTTTTACTTGTTATGTCACAGAATACTATTTTATAGCCATAATATTGTATGAGTACATTAATAACAAGCTTAACATGTAAACGTTACATTTCTGAACAAAATGATTTTACATTAAAACATTAGAGTAAAATTCTGAAAAAAAATTGACTTTCATTGATTAAATTCCGTTTTCCGAAGATAATCGATTGCGACATCATTATTACGCATATTTTTGAGCAATCAAAATATTTCAGGTCAGAGAAAATATGATGAGAAGTATCTAAAGTTAGATAAACTTATAAATTAAAGAAGACAACAAGGATAAATTATCACGGAATAAGATGACAGCAATTATTTAAAATCAAAGCCATTTTGGCTAGCAGTTTTAACTCATCAATACGTATATAAAAGTGATATTTTATATGCCTAATATCTTTAACATGATACAACAATTAGTAACATGTATTGTTTTCATTGTCATTGTCAATTACAGCTTCAGATCTACGTCAGATGGATATATTGGGTATAAATCACCATTTACTGTAAGTAAACGGTGATACTTGTATCAGCTTGGCGACTATGGGGGCGATTAAAAATGTTTCGTTTTATTAGATGAAGATCACAATGAATGAAGGAAACATTGTGAAAGTGATAGTTTTGTTCAATAAATAAAATCATTTAAATTTAAATAATCGTTTGTTGTTTAGGTTTTTTTTCAACTTACCACAAGAGTTCCTTTAAAATTTACGGGAAATAAATCATGCAAGTACACGTAGTTTAACTGGCCCATAGTCTGTCTGATTTACCACGTGCTATGTGAAATATACTTTTAAGACCTGATACTGTGTACTCCTTAACTATGGTTGCAGAAGACGGGAACGGGTTTGTTTTACGTCAAATTTCTCCGCCCCGTTTTTTTCTGCTTCCCTTTAGGTTTCAACTGTGTAGAGGCAGTCTCCATGGGTTTTATTTTTCTGTTGTCTGGTTTAGTGTTGAGAACAGTAATTTTATCAAATAGTTTAACGATCCTTCCTTTACTGACCACCAGTAATTACCGGATAAACTGTTTTAGTGGTGTCTGGTTTTATTTTTTATTTTTATGACTACTGAAAATGGAAAAAGGATTGGATTGTTTTGGACTTTATCAAATGACAGGTAACCATAAAGCATTTTGACAAGGTTTTGAAGGTAAACAGTATATCTATCATATATTTCGTTTTGGCTCGGAAGCTTTTCTATTAGAGTATCTTCTATTTTAATGTATGTTCTAAATTGTCTGACATCACTTTGTCCACTAGGCGTTTAAGATACTCTGCTTCTGCTTTTATGAATGCTATTATTTCATCTTTGTAAGTCCTTGACATCTTCTTCTATATCGTTCTGAATACCATTTGAAGTTGGGAGAAAATATTGCTGAATGTCATAGTTTATATAAAAACAATCCATTAGAATACACTGTCTCTGGGTCGTCAGACATTTGCCTTTGGTGGTCTTGTACTGCACATTTGGGACATAATGAAACTTGGACAGTTTTCGCAAATGATATCTATATCTTTAGATGGATGATATGTGCATTAAAGGGGTGATTCTTGCATTTCTCAACAGGAATATTCGTTTTCGTTGTCGGTATGGAACGACTTTTGACATTTCTGATGTTTAAATCTGCATTGTTCACACACTGGTTTATGACAAGGATTGCAGTAAAACTGCAATTCTTCTCACAGTCTTCAGTGCCACATATTAAGAAATGCTGAGCAATGACTGGTACATCCTGGATAGTATCTGTATTTAATGGCTAAGAGAATGCCATCTAAAATTTGTTATTAATATCCTTTAATTTTTTTCCATCGTTCAAATATTTATAATTATACAATTGTAAAAATGAAAGTAAATCTAGATCTATAAAAGTGTCCTTTTTTATATAAAAATAACTAAATGAATATTCTTTCCTTTATCATATAAATATTAATATAATCTTTTTCTTTTACTTATCTTGCTTTGGGTTATTTTGAATGATTTGAGTATGTGTTAGACGTTTTACTTTTGATGTTTGGTTTGAACATATTTTATTGTAAAGATGGTATATACAAAAGGATCGGGCACAAGTTCTGCAAACTTAAAACGCCCTCTCCTTTACTTTTGATAAAGCGAGATATGTGGGTTTCTTCTTACTTATTACTGATACAAGTAAATAAAAATATATTTCAATTGTGCCGAACATTTAAGCCATGTGATACCAGTCAGGTTGTTCTAATTTAGTGCACCAACATTTGGCTACGTTTGACTATGTCATATTAATATTTTAATATTATTTTATTATTTGACAGTTTAATCACACTGTTGTAGCCTTGTCTAGAATAAAATATTTCTAACAACAACAGAATTCATTAATATTACGTCAATGCGCTATTGGGGGAAGTCATAGTGTAATTGAGCATTGAATGCATAACACCACAGCAAAGACAGCTGTGAACTTGATAGCTGTCAATACGTCAATATGTAACTACTTTTTTCACATAATAGCATTATAACTTTTAACACATATGCACTAAACATGTCATAAATACCATTTCATTTTCACAATATACAATCAAATACTGAATTTGATGTATTTTAAAGTTAAATTTCACAGTCATTGTTATAAATGAGGCGGGATCTGTAGATCTAATTAAGATTACTTTGATGAAAGTCATGATTACTCTAGGTACTCGTACACTTTCACTTTGTTCGTGTTATATTGTCCCACATGAAGGTTGTTATCAGCATCCACACACACACTAAGAGGATAATATATCTCGTGCTCTTCTGTGAGTAGTAACGACAAGAACTGACCGTCCTGATCCAGTAGATGAACGGTGTTACTGTCATTATCACACACCAGGATGTTACCGAGGATATCAGAGCATATACCGAAAGGACGGAACTTTGAACCCTGACCTGTGTAAGAGAATTTGTGTTGTCCCGTTTTATTGATCAATACAACGGCACTTTTGTCATAGTCCGAAATACAGATATCACCATTAATGTTTTCAGTGATGAAGTGTGGATAGCTGATATATATTTCATGACCTTTGTTGTCCCTCTGTATCTTCTGTATTTCTTTCCCTGTCTTGTTGTACCTAGTGACCTTACCCTCTCGATCCTTGTTCATCCCCACCAGTATGTCCCCGTTGATGTGGGAGGAGCGTATGCTAAGAGGTGTCCATTTTTCAGTTTTAATAAATTCAGCGATTGTTTTACCTAATGTTATTAAATTTATGATATTGTTTTCTCTGTCTGTGAAGATTAAATCCCCGCCTTCGGTTATTGTGTGGTAACCTTCATCCCCGGCACTGGTTTTTATCTTCTGTAACTGATTCCCCGTCAGATCTGTATGGACAAGGTTACCATATTTATCACTGACCCATATTTCGGCGGATGTATTAAGGGATAAATGATAAGCACCTTTTACACTTGGTACAGTATATTCTTTGACAATGTCTACAGAGGAAGACAAAGAGAGTTTTCTTTTTACAACCGATTTCCCTCTTCCTCGTTTTCTTTGTTTTCCTGTAGGTTCTAATTGTAGAGGTACATGTTCTTTTGGTTTTATTCTTCTCTTCTCTGGTTTAGTGTCAGGAATTGATATTTGACCGAAAAGTTTAGCAACATCATCCTTGCTGTATTGACCTGGAGTAAATTCTGGATATATTTGCTGTGTGGATTCAGGGATAGGTTTGATTTTCAGATGTTCTGAAAGTGGGAAAAGGATTGGATTGCTTTGGACTTTATCGAAGGACATGTAACCGTAGATCTTATTATCAAAACTCTTAAGATAGCCATAGTATTCCTTGTATGTATTATATTGACTCTGAATTTCCTCCTTCAGTGTTTTTTCTAGTTTGTTGACTTGTTCGAACTTGTCCGACATCACTTTATCCACCAGACGTTTTATGGACTGTGATTCAATTTTTATTAATTCTCTTATTTTATCCATGAAAGTAATAAGTTTCTTGGCATTGTCTTTAATATCTTTCCCTATTTCTTGTACGGTTGGGAGAAAATATTGATTTATGTTGTAGATTTCATCAAGGCAGAGAGTAAAGTTCTTGGAATAAACGGTCTCTAGATCCTCAAACGTGTGTCCCCGGTGGTTTTGTATTGCACATCTGGAACATAGTAGAACCTGACAGTTTTCACAAATCATGTCTATATCTTTAGAGGGATGCTCCTTACATTTCTCCACAGGAAGTTTTTGTTTTCGAAGACGGTAAGGGACCACTTCATGGCCCTTAGTTTCTGAACTCTTCTGATGGTCATCTCTGCATTGTTCACACATTTGCTGGTGGCAGGGATTGCAGTAAAATTGGCCGTTTTTCTTACAGTTTTCAGTGTCACACACTAAATAATGCTGGGCCATGGCTGGTATGTCCTGGGCAGTACAAGAAATCTCTTGCTTTGATAATGCCATCTGGAGATGAAGTTTATACAATTTTTTATTTACAAAATCGACTTAAAATACATTTTGTATGATACATATCAAAGTGAAAGTAAAGAGAAATCTAGATCAAGAAATGAAATGACATTGTTGAAAATAAATTAAAATAAACTAATAGTATTTAATATGTAATATGAAAATAATATTAAGAATGTATTTTATAACTCACCTGACTTTGGGAAGTTTTGCAGTTGTGCGGTTATGTGATGAGCGTTATATCGTTGAAAGAGCAAAAGTAGTGATAAAAAGTTTGTATTTTTAAAAATCTGCTTTTACTTAATCATGTTACTCTGCTATCAAACCTTGAGCAACATAATACCAAGGGCGTCCTACATCGGAGGATTCTCAGTATTTAATTGTTAGGCAATCCCCATATTTGGATGTTTTTAAATAACCAGTTTCTCCTTTACGCTAGGTAAAAGGGGTCTCTTTTGACCATTGGTTGCTGATTTGGTATTACGTTCAATCAATAAATAGTTTGAATCATGTTGGAGGTGTTTTCTTTATTGTGAGTAAATGTATTTTAATAGGATTAAGAACAGGTAACTAAATTTCTAGGTTCTATTTAACTGTGTAATATCATGATAACCCTTTTGAGGCCCCAGCTGGTGAACATTCAAAATAAGAACAGCCACCCACCGACACCCACTGCCGCCATAAAACAAAACAAAACAAAGAACTAAGTTGTGTTAATATTTATATTAGAATATACCTTGAGACAAAGTATGATATGATTTCCAAATATAGATGTGTTTTATATTCAAGTATAGTTATTTGAAAGTACACTTTTATATTAATTTATGTTTCGATAAACTTTGTATATATATTAATTTATTTATGAAATTTTGACAAAATTGTCAGAACATAAATCCTTTGCAAAATTGTTTTGAAAATACTTTATTTAAATAACACCTGTCATAGTAAATTACAATTGATACAAATTGAGAATCACTTGTTTTTGTTTCACATACTTATCTTAAAAAAGATGAAATGAAATATAATATTTCTTATCTGGCACGATGCACCTATTAACAACAACAAGGTTGAGGCCAGTCTTCCGCGGTCTGATAATCACTTATGAAGTGATGTCTGTAAATATCACATTACTTTGTGAATCGCAAAGGTTTAATCTTCACACGTAACACATGAATGAAATTGACCAGGTACAATAATTGGGATCGTTCGATGCAAAACATGACTATTTGTACAATATATTTTTTTTCTTCAAAATTTTGATTGATATCAGTCTGATATATTCATATATGGACGAGACGCGTTAAAACAGATTGGGTAACAAGCTCATCTCTCTTTGATAACATTTGTTGACGGCTGTAACCATTCAAAATTGATTCTGAATAGTGAAGTAAACGTTTTGAAAAGACAAGGATTCAGGCCATCGGTATTTGTTTCTATAGCTTCTAAAAATATACAAAGTAAATTATGGAGAGTAAAATAATTCAACATTTTATCTAAGAAAGCATATCCATGTGATCGTTAGCCAAACAGTTTCACTTCCACGAGACTAATAAAAAATAAATTGTTGGACCTGGGGTCTCGGTTAAGTTTTGCTAACTTTGCGAATAACAGGGTACATATGTTATCTAGTAATTAGAAACTATAGAACCAGGTTTTAACCAAACCTTTGCTATCACTTCAATTTTACAAAGTAACCGCGGGAATAATACCTGGTGAATGTGAATTTTATATTGTTAATTAAGGTCTTCCGTTTCCAACGGAAGACCTTATAGTGATTGTAATGTTTTTTATTATAAGGTCTTCCGTTTCCAAGTGATTGTAGTGTTTTTTCTTTCTTTGTCTCTTTCTTCTTATTTTTCCCCCCTTTTTTGTCGGCAGAATATCTCAGAGATGACTTTATAGATTTTCCTGAAATTTTCAGGAATGATAGAAAATGATAATATCTCGAGGAGGTTTTTTCATTTTTTCAAATTTCATTTCCGGTCGTCCGTTTCCTGTCCCGCGACAAAGAAGCTTGTCACCTCGAGATCTCAAAAACGACAAGGACTTTTACATTCTTACTTTGTGGGATGATAGATCTATATGTGTAGATATGTTTAAACTATTTTGTTTTGTTCGTCGTAATTTCCGGTCGTCACCGGAAGCACTTAAAAAATAATTCTTTTACGTATTTAATTTAATTTACATAGAATGAATATATAAGTATAAATCTTTATATATGTCATCTAAACGATGTTCAATCAACAGAAAATTTCCACTTCCGGTGAGATATCTCAAATATCTCAGGTAGCTTTCTAAAAATAAATTTTGTACCAGCGAGATCTCAAAAAGTATAAGTGATCAAGAAACGAAACTTTCATGGATGATAGACATTTGACTGAAGATGTGTTTAACTGCTTTTATTTTGTCGGCCGTCACTTCCGGTCCACACCGGAAGAGTTCAAACAATCAAAGCTGTTTATAAGTTTAACTGTTTTTCTTTTCCAATTTTAGAAAAATTGATAGGCAATAAAACCTAGTTGTCAAATGCATAAGAGCTACTTACTTTAAATTTTCACTGAGTACTTCCGTTTGTCCGTTTCCTGTCCCAAAACAAAAAACTTGACTCCTCAAGATCTTAAATATGGTAATGACTTGAACAATCAAACTTTGCAGGGTGATAGACCTATGTATGTAGATGTGTTTACACTAATTTATTTTGTTCGGCGTAACTTCCGGTCGTCACCGGAAGCATTTCAAAAATTACTTTTTTTTACCTTTTGAAGTTATTTTACATTGAATAATTATTTTAGTATGGATCTTTTCATAAGTCATTTATGCGATGTTAAATAAACAAAAAAGATCTATTTCCGGTGAGATATCTCAAATATCTCAAATAGCTTTTTTATACTATATTGTGTACCCGCCGTTAATCAGAAACTGTTAGTGATTAAGACACAAAACTTACATAGGTGATAGACATTTAATAGAAAATGTGTTTAACGTGTTACATTTTGTCAGCCGTCACTTCCGGTCCTCACCGGAAGGGTTCAAACAAATGACATTGTTAATAAGTTTAACTGGGTTTTTTTTTTTTACACTGTTTCAGTAAGCTTGATAAACAGTAGTGTACGAGAGGAAAATGTTGAAGATATATTAACATTTTTTTCATTAAGCTATTCTGTTCGTCCGTTTCCTGTCCCGAGACAATAAACCTTTTCTCAACGAGATCTCATAACTGACAAATGCTTAAGCATCCAAACTTTGAGGGAAAATTGAACAATGTATGAAGATATGTTTACCATGTTCCGGTTGATCCGGCGTAACTTCCGGTCGTGAGAGCAAATTTCAAAAATGACTTTTTCTCGTTTTGTTTTGTTTCACAAAGAAAAATTTACTGAAAGATTCCATCACAATATCGATTATATCCGTTTTCTTTTTATAAGAGAAATGCATTTTTTTTTTTACAAATTTATACATGAGGAACGGAAGACCTTTTTGTTGCTATAGCAACAAGAGTTTAGTTATTATTAATATTATTTTTTCCCCTTTTTTCTCAGAGATGACAAAATATATCTTCTTGAAATTTTCGGGAATGATAGAGACTGATAAAATCTAGAGTGGTTTTTTTCATTTTTTCAAAATTCATTTCCGGTCGTCCGTTTCCTGTCCCGCGATAAATAAGCTTGTCACATCGAGATCTCAAAAACAATAAAGACTTGAGCATTCAGACTTTGTGAGATGATAGTTCTATAGTTGTAGACGTGTTTAAACTATTTTAATTTGTTCGTCATAACTTCCGGTCGTCACCGGAAGCACTTTAAATTTTTTTTTTTAGCATTTAGTTTATATCACATAGAATTAGAATATAAGTAAAAAACACTTGCATATGTCATCAATCCGATGTTAAAGAAACAAAAAAATCTACTTCCGGTGAGATATCTCAAATATCTCAGGAAGTCTTTTTAAGATAAATGTTGTCACAGCGTGATCTCCGAAACTGTTAGTGATCAAGACACGACACTTACAAGGATAATAGACATTTGATAGAAGATGTGTTTAACGGGTTTAATTTTGTCGACCGTCACTTCCGGTCCACACCGGAAGAGATCAAACAAATCAAGTTCTTTAACTGTTTCTCTTTGCCAATTTCAGATAAATTGAGAGGCAATTAAGTCATGTTGTTTAATGTTTAAGAACTCCTAACTTTCATTTTACACTGAGAACTTCCGTTCGTCCGTTTCCTGTACCGAGACAAAAAACCTTGATCCCTCGAGATCTTAAAATCGGGAATAACTTAAACAATCAAACTTTCAGGGATAATCGAACTTTGAATTTAGATGTGTTTACACTATTTTGTTTTGTTCGGCGTAACTTCCGGTCGTCATCGGAAGCACTTCAAAAATTATTTTTTAAACCTATTTTAGTTATTTTAAATAGACTGATTATATTGGTATAACTCCTTACATATGTCATGTATGCGATGTTAAATAAACAACAAATATCTACTTCCGGTTAGTAATCTCAAGTAGTTTTTTTTTAAACTTAATTTTGTACCCGGCAGATCTCAGAATCTGTAAGTGATCAAAACACAAAACTTACATAGATGATAGACTTTGGTAGAAGACGTGTTTATTGTGTTTCATTTTGTCGGCAGTTACTTTCGGTCCTCACCGGAAGGGTTCAAACAAATGACAAATTTATAAGTTTAACTGTTTTTCTTACACTGTTTTAGTACGCGGGTATGATAAGGCAACAAATCGAGTAAAAATTCCTCTGATCGATATGACGTCACAATAAGCAGCATAATGTCATATTCTACTCAAGAAATCTGTCAATTTTAACTTTATCTCTGGTCCAAATTATGAAAACTACAGGCGTAAAATGTCACTAGAAGCTCTTTTAACAGAATATATCTTCGATTTCTCTGCATTACGTATCGTTAACATTGATGACGTCACAAGCATGTTTAAAAGAGAAGATCAATGTCCGGAGACAAATCATCGGAATGCAGTGTAAACAATGCAGAAATAAGAGTTATTTAATACAGATACCTAAGATTTAGATAAGCGTCAGTTAGGATATAACCAGGATAATACAGGCATGGATATTTTGTTATATCAGCCAGTGTTATAAGGTAAGCAGATAGACATTTATGTGGCTTGACCGGCCTTTCCTCTGTCAGTGTGTACAAAAAAGACAAAAGTGTAACACTACCCCGAATATTATGAAAGATGAATTTGGCAAATATCAAAAGCACATGCCCTTAAATACTTGAAAAATGCTGCTAGAATTCTTTGGTTTGTTGTTGTGAATAAAAAATGCGTAGTATTTTCATTGAAATTTTTTTCAAACGTTTTTACGTTACGTCAATATAAAAATTTTAAAAATGTCAATTTGTCCGCGGAGTTTTAAAAAAAACGCTTTAAGAAAATGGCTTGAAATTTTGCGTGATAATTTATATATCGATTTACCTTTGTAATAAGGCTGGATATAAAAATCCGTCACTTCCGGTCGAAACCGGAAGTGAATCAAATTTTCCGAAAAATTGATTTTTTTGATCAAATAAAAAACGTATACGTGTTTTGTAGAGTTATTCAAGCTGAATCTAACGCTGAAATCCGTTTTAAAATCTGACAATGCATTACAGAGATATTGGCGTTTGAAAATTGATTTTTCCGGAAATGTTTATTCCGCCTTTTGGGTTAAGAAAGTAGTGTTAATTTCTAAATCTAATTAACTCGTACCTAAAATTAATTGTTAAGTCGTACCTGAACACATTCGAATTTTTTTTGTTAAGTCGTTCATGAAATCGTTAAGGTTTTTGTTAAGTCGTACTTAAAATCATTCGGATTCTGTTAAGTCGTACCAAAATTTATTCGATTTTTTTATCTTTTTAATTTAGTTCCTTTTTAATTGTTTTAAGATCTCTGCTTCTAACAGGAACTTCTAGCATTACTTTCGACATTAACAGAAGACCCACTCGTTGCTTTGCAACGAGCTTTGCTTTAGTTATTTTATTTTTTATTTTTTTTCTGACTTTTTTCGAACGCTATTTCACGTGAACTACTCAACTGATTTGCATGAAATTTTCAGGATGTATTAAGCATCAAACGTACTTGATATTATAAAATTTTTGGCTGATGACGTCACTTTCGGTTTGAGATTTTGAGGATTTAGTGAATTTTTAAGGACCATTTTGTCCACGTAACTTCTCTAATTGTGATAGAAACATCAAACTTCCAGTGATAGTAGATGAATGTCTGTAGATGATCCTATTTATTTGATATTTTAAAAAATGCGCAAGACGCCGATGCTCGCCCGAGCTCAAAAATTGGCACCAATTTTTTTCACGAAATTTTCGCACATTTTCACCCCTAGCTTTTAATGTGAAAATATTTTGTTTAGACATGTAATGCAAAAGTTGTTCAAATTAACAAGGACTTTCGTTTGATTACAAGAAAAAGGGGCTGGCCCCTCAAATTAGGGGCCAAGAGGGCTCTATAGTATTTTTGCAAAAACTCTTTACGGAACAATAATTTGTTATCAAATATAGAAGCAAAAATGATAATTGTAAATCTGTTTATCTATACAGTACCACACCTTAATCATATGTTACGTAATTAGGGGTTTCAAGGGGCCAGAAATCCAAAACTTTGATCATTAATATCTAGAAAAGGAGAAATATTTTGAAAAGCATTGTAGAAGAAAGGTTGCTCAAAATATTGTTCTTAACAATATGATACCTAAAAATCTTTTGTTGGTGGCCCCGGTAAGGAGTTTAGGGGTCGGCCCCTAAAACACATTTGTTCAGATATCTTTAAAACGGTCAACAATTCGTGAACACTTGCTGAACAAAAAATGTGTATATTTGTGAGACCCTTTGTTTGATATCAAGAAAAAGGGGCTGACCCCTCAAATCCGGGGCCAGAATTGCTTCAAAGTCTTTTTATAATAACTTTTTGTGAGCGATAATTTGTTATTAATCATAAAGTAAAAAACAAGAGCTTATTAAGCTTAATTTAAAGCTGAAATCCGTTTGAAAATCTGACGATGCATTACAGAGATATTGGAGGTTGAAAATTGATTTTTCCGGAAATTTTAATTCCACATTCTTGGTTAAGAAAATAGTGTTATGTTCAAAGTGAAATTAACTCGTACTAAAAATGATTCTAGAATTGTTAAATCGTACTTAAACACATTCGGATTTATTTTTGCCAGGTTGTCTTGAAATTGATAAGGTTTTTGTTAATTCGTACTTAGAATCATTCTGATTTTGTTAACTCGTACTAAGAATAATTCGATTTTTTTCGGTTTGTTTCAGTTTCTCATGTTTATTGGTTTAAGAACTATGCTTCTAAGAGGAACTTCTAGCTTTACTTTCGACATTAACGGAAGACCCACTCGTTGCTTTGCAACAAGCTTTGCTCTAATTATTCTTAATATTCTTTTTCTGCCTTCTTTAAAGCTTTATTTCTCGAAAACTATTCATCCGATTTGCACCAAATTTTCAGGACTTATACAGCATCGGAGGGGACAAATGTTTTTAGTTACATTTTTTGATGACGTCACTTCCGGATTAAGATATTGACGATTTAATGAAATTTTAAGGGTCATTTTGTCCACGCAACTCCTCTGAAACTATTCACGATAGAAAGTTGAAATTTTCAGGGATTGTAGATGAAAGTCTGTAGATGTACCGCATTGTTTTATTATATGGATAATACGCAAGGCGTTGAAGCTCGCCTGAGGTCGAAAATTGACACCAATTTTTTTAACAAAAATTTTGCACATTTTCTGAAATTTTTTTAAACCTGTAAATATTTTGTTAAAACATGTAATGTAAAAGTTGTTTCTATTTCCACGGGCTTTCATTTGATATCAAGAAAAATGGGCTGGCCCCTCAAATTAGGAACGAGGACTCTAAAGTCTTTTTGCAATAACTCTTTACTGAACAATAATTTGTAATAGACATGTCACATCTTGGGATATAATGGGGGCTGTCCTATAGATGTGCAATAAGTCTTGAAATATTAAATTTAATCCTGGTAGTCAAATAGTAGCAGAAAATTAACATTATCCCATGTGCGGATCTAGAGATGGGGTCAAAGGGGGTGAGGGTGGGGGTGGGGGTCCAGATCCCCCCTCAAAAAATCAAATTTCGTTAAAATGCATTATAAAATTGCCCAAAATATGCCTTGAAAACACCACCCCCCTGCAAACTTGAATAACTGTCAACCCCCCCCCTCCCCGGAAAAACTCTCTGGATCTGCGCATGTATCCCTTCTAACACTGTAAATAAAATGACTTTTTTTTTCTAAAAATAAAACAAGAGGCCCATTAGCCACATCGCTCACCTGAACAACAGTTCGTTGTAAATTCTATCTCATAGCATATGATATTTCTATTTTAAACTTTCTGGGGCACCAGTATTGGTCCAGGGTTGGCTTTAACAATTTAGAATCTTCACTAGTTGAGGATGTTTGCATAGTAATCTAACAAACTGTACCAATGTAGTTCTTGAGAAAAAGATTTTTAAACATTTTCCCAATATACTTCTATGTTAAACTTTGTACCCCTTCTAGGACCCC
This sequence comes from Magallana hongkongensis, assembly GCA_016163765.1. Lineage (NCBI taxonomy): Eukaryota > Metazoa > Mollusca > Bivalvia > Ostreida > Ostreidae > Magallana > Magallana hongkongensis. The sequence goes on from WFKH01011926.1 coordinate 21,088,473, forward strand.
AGTGTTGGTCCGGGGTCACGGTCTTACAATCTAGAATTTTCACTATTAGAGGATCCTCCTTGCATAGTAATCTCACAAACTGTAACATTGTAGTTCTCGAAAAGAAGATTTTTAAACATGTTTCCCATATATTTATATGTTAAACTTTGAACCTCTCTTGGTGCCCCAGTATAAAATCAGGGGTAACGATTTTAACAATTTAGAATCTACAATACCCAATGATGTATTCATAGTAATATCCCATATGCATTGTATTGCATTGTATTTCTTGAGAAGAAGATTTTTAAACATTTTTCTATATATGTTAAATTTTGAACCCCGCCTGGGGCCCCAGTTTTGGTCCGGGGGTCATGATTTTTACAATTTAGATTCTTCACTATATATACAAGCTTTTTTTTTAAATATTGGCATTTCTGGTGCAGTGGTTCTTGAGAAGATTTTTTAGCATTTTTTCTACGCATTTCTATGTTAAATTTTAAACCCCGCTTGGGGTCCCAGTTTTGTTCCGGGGGTCATAATTTCTATAATTTATAAACTACACTATATATACAAGCTTTTGTGTAAATATTGGCATTTCTGGTGCAGTGGTGAGAAGAAGATTTTTAAAGACACACACCTATACTCACTGTTTCGCAGCCTTTATTTTAACAATTTAGAATCCCCTTCCTGTAAGGATGCTTTGTACCAAGTTTGGATGAAATTGGCCCAGTGGTTTTTGAGAAGAAGTAAAAAATGTGAAAAAGTTTACAGACGTAGAGACCGACAGACGGACAGACGGACAACGGGTGATCAGATAAAAACCTTGCATTTATTTGATTTAATTGTCTAATGATCTATTAAATTCAAAATATAATTTGGGGTCTTAAAAGATTTCATAAACTGTTAAAAAATGTTTTTAAAAAAATCACATTACACCTTGCATAATTGTCAAATGATCTGTTGATCAGAAGTCTTATTTTCTACCTGGGGATCAATAACTAATATTAAAGTTAAAACTAATAACAATAAATTATAAAAATTAAATTTTATCCTCCACATCCACCCCACCCCCCAAATCAAACCTCAGGTTCTAAAGATTCAGAGTCTTTTTACATTCTTACATGTGTACAGTAGCGAATTATAAATCATTTCTTGATTGGTATTTTTCTCTAGATGCTCATTAAAATTTTGAAAATTGCTTTTTAATTTTTAAGATAAATAAAATGTAATATGTATTCGGGGCAATTGTAAAGTCCTCAAACAAAGCAGGTTCATTATTAGGCTAGGAATTACATGGGTCAAACACGTACTACATATGAATAAGATAAAATACTTTATTTTTCCAGCTCTAGAAAGTCAGGGTGTCTCCAAGGGGGTATAACCTATATACCATTTGATGCGCAATTTATGACACAAAGAGCAAGAATAAATGTGATTAAGGGATGGCGATCTCAAAAGTTATCAAAATATCATCATTTCCTATTTCAAGGGGGGTGGGGTGGGGTGGGGTGGGTTTTAAGACAACACCTGGGGGTTATGTACTTTATACCATTTGATGCATTATAATGACATTAGAAACAAGAATATATATATGGTTTAGTGGTGGGGATCTCAACAGTTTTCAAAATATTTGGTATTTTCCTGTTCCATGGGGTCAGAACAATCCCATAGGGTCATGGCCTACATTATATTTAATGCATCATAATACATTAAGAAAAAAGACCCTTCCTTCCTATCCTATTTCATATAAACATGATAAGTCTCTATTACACTTACTTACATGTAATACACAACTATAATACAAAATGTAAGTATGACAAATGAAAAAATAATTTTTGCAATTAAAATGACAGAAACTGTACAAATGCAATAGGATAGGTAATGATGATAAGCTTATTTAAATATAAAAAGATGATGATACAGTATGCTGGCAAAGGGAGATCACTTATTTAGAAAGTGAAAGTAAAACTTATACCTATACCGGTGGCTCATAATATTGTTCTACTACATGTTTTATGCTTACCTATATTGGTCAACATCATAATGATTATCCAATAAGAGCACAATATGAATCCCTTTTGCTGATCATCACAAAAGAAACGTTTATGCATGTTAATTAATCCTTTTCTGCATATGGAAAACACATTACGGTACGTACACCACGTGAAACCCATATAACCGAAGAGCTGGGTAAAACTAGTACCCGCTAATGCGAGGCCATTGCAAGTTTTTTCTTTGTTTAGCGTCCATCCAAAACTCAAAAACCTATCTTTCTATCAGGAAAAAACACACAACTTTAAAGGTTCAATAAAATAAAATTTATAATATATTTTTAAGCATTTTCTTCATTTTGTAACAAAAATACAAAAATAACAAATAACCACTATGGTTTCCATTTTGAATGTTGTTATTATGAATATTTGATTTCCGATTCGATTTAAAAATGCGATCCCAAGCCCGACATATGAAAAAGCGATCTAATTTTATGAAAAATGATTGTGGTTTTTTTTTTATTTTTACATCTCAAAACCAATCCGTCCGCGGGCGCTAAACATAGAAAAAACTTGGAATGGCCCGACCTGCAGACCTGTGTTAAGTACGTAACTGCATGTATTTTTATAACTTTATTCTTCAAAACCCGCTGCACTATTTCATTAGGTAAATAACTATGTAAAGCACACATTTCAGTCTTAAGGTGGTACAGGACACCTGCGTATTGTGATGTACTCCCTATTGAAATAAACAATAAAGTATAAATATAATATTTTCCCCCAAAATAATGTTACCTAACAGTGAAGCGCAATGGGTTAGAGCATTAACTACATGTCCGAAGTCTGCTGGGGCTTTTCTATTTTTTCCTTGAGTTTCAAAAATTTTAAAATCTTATCTTTTTTTTTGCCAAATACATGTATTGTAAAAATTTAAAATTATAAAACATCACCATTTTGATTGTAAGGCACTTTTATCCACATTAAGATCAACATGTGTCTTATACCACCTTAAATCAGTAATTATCTTCTGTCCTGGCAGTTTTCCATTGAAAATCATTGTGCAATATAATTATGTCATTATATTGCACTGTTTAAAATCGTCTTTGTTGCAACTACATGTACAGGCAGGCTTTCGTTGTTATCAAAATATTCTGATGTTTATTTATCCCTGAGGAGTGTGTGTGTGGGTGGGGGGGGAGGGGTTTAGAGTAATACATGTAATTGTGTTTGCAGGGGGAGGGGGTTGGGGGGATTGGGGTCCGAGGTTTATTTTTGGTAATTTTACTATTACGGTAATATAAATAAATTTTCAAGGGGGGAGGAGGGTCTAGACCCCTCACTCCTACCCCTTCTCTAAATCCATGCACACGATGATGTTGGCACACAGAAGCAAATCTAAAGCCGGCAACCGTCGAGGGGAGGGGCATAATTTAATTTTGTTTGTAATAACTATATAGACCATACTTTCTATGACATGAAATGCTAAGATTTTTTATTAACTTAAATTCACATGCAAAAAGTTCAACCCCAAATTGTACATAAAGGGCCGCTATGTGTATTATGGGATGAAATCTCAATTTATGAAATTGTAATTTTTAAAAATTACCGGAAATTGCATGTATCCTTCGTTTTTACTAAAACTGGTACAAAACAGTGTCATTTAGGGGCAAACACTTAGTGCGGATATTACTGTCTAATGACAGCATCTAGTGGAATTTATTTGCAAATATATCCATTTATTTTAGGAACGGAAACAAATTTCAAAATTATTTACATCATTGGCTTTTTTATAAAGCAATATCATAATTTTATCAAAATATTGCTAAAATCAGCACTTCAAGTTTTGTAGATTTTTATTTTAAATTTTAACAAAATGTGATGGCACATAAAACATTGTCAATGAATATTTTAAAAAAGAAATTCATATATCAACCTTTACATTTGCCTTATAACTTATACAATTTTTATGGCCACTTTCTTGGCATTCAAGGAAGATACAACAATAGGAATCACCCCTACCCCTTATTCTGGAATTATGACTTTTTGTGTCAATTTCCGTTTTGAACCATAAAAAAAGTAATACATTCTTTAGATTTATTTATTAACACGAACAGAATGTTAATCAGACTATGTATATGATTATCTTTACCGCTTATGATTTTGTATATTTACATTTCTAATATTGAAAATGTTCAATTTTTCCCAACTCATGTGGTGAAAATGACTACTTTAGAGCAGTATAGTACGGGAAAAAGATCTTTCAAATCATGTTTGACGTCATAAGGGATAAATGACATCATAGCATCATACAATAAAATCAATTATGACGTCATAATAGAGTTAGCACATCAAAGCATCATTGCAATGAAAGTCACGTGATACGTGTCCTGTTCCCACTTATCGACACTACATCGAAATACATCTTTTGAAAAAAGGTAATTCAATTCATTATATAAGTTTAATTTCAGTGCCATAATAAAGAGCTTAGGAACTTTGAAACGCTTATTTACTTTTTATAAGGTAATGTTAACTGAAGATACTCGAACACCGTTACTGTGTTAGCGTTATTTTGTGCCACGTGAAGATTATATAATTAAGACAGATCACAATTCACCAAACCTAAAGTGACGCCTTGTTGCAGATTTTCTGGGTTTTTTTTGTTTGTTTTTTTTGTTTGTTTTTGTTTTTTTGTTTTTGTTTTTGTTCTTTTTTTTTTTTTAGAAATTGTTGTGAAGATCAACACTCTTTTTTTAACATTTGATTTTTATTTAACGTTATTTTTTCAAATTATTAAATATTGTATTTTTGTTTTACTGTTTTACTTGTTCTTTCTGTGTAACCAACTTGCAGTTGCATATGGCAAACCTCTGCTATTGCAAACTGAAGCTGAATTGCATTCCAGTGGAGAAATCTCTCTCTCTCTCTCTCTCTCTCTCTCTCTCTCTCTCTCTGAATTTAGGAAACATGTAAACTGTTAACTAAGTGAATATTTATCAAAATCCAGTCAATCATATATATTACATTTTATTTAAAAGGTACTTAATTTTATGGCTTGGAACAACATTCTAAAAAATCAAGAGCGTGAACAAAAGATAAACCAAAGACTTTTGTGCAAAAAAGAAGCTCCAACAACTTGTGATTTTTTAAGTATGAACATATTAACTTCAGGCACGTACATGTAGCATCGTTTTTTGAAAGGAGACAGACTTACCCAAAATTTTACAACATTCATCAGCTATCAGCTGATGCAGAATTACTGTGCTGAACAAAAGGATTGAAGACGAAATAAAAGTTGTCATCTGAAACGGCTGAATTGTAAACGAAGGAAAAAACCCAACATGCGTTTGCTTGATATTTTCTTCACTGTGCAACATAGATATGGAATATGCACCTGAGCATATTAAACGTGATGCAGGGGGACATGATCGTGGACGACAATAGTTGATATGTCCACAAATATGTATATTCGACGAATCGTATATCTGCGCTTTGGAATACGCTGAAGGAGGGAACACACAAGCTGAACGACGCTTTGTTCTGATGACCGATTACTTTATCATGGAAAAATTAACCCCTGTTTTATTTTCGTCCCTTTTGCCCTCGTTGTCAGCGGGCGAATGTAAGACTGGGCAATTCCGACGTCTCAAACTATCTCTCTTAAAACACAACTATGTCTGGGCGAATTCAAGACGGGGCCATACTGTTTGCAAGTGTAGAAGGGCGAAAATTACACATGGCGAAAATGACTCTGTATACTTGTATGTACATGTAACGTTTGTCAATCTACATCGCATCATCGTAAACAAGTATTCCTTTCAAAGAAATGTTCGGCATGTAATATATCATTGGCCAGCTCTCTTAATGTAATGCGAAAGCATTACGGTTCATGCAATAAACATTATAAATAATAGATCCCACCGTTTGGTCTATTCCCGAAACAGCGAGGCATGAATACACTTTACTCTTAGTAGGCGAAATGCATTTCCGGTTAATATTCTGAAGCATGTAAAGAAAAAGAAACATTATTTTTATCATCATATAAGAAGTGTGTAAATATTTTACTATTAAGGCAAACACATTAGAAAACTGTTTTTAGTAATTTACATAATTAATTATTTAACCATAGCCATAAAAAAATATACAGTGCAAATCTTATGTAAACAATTTTACACAGTAATGATCACTGAAGATACTTGAACACTGTCACTTTGTTGGTGTCCAATTGGCCCATATGGAGGTTGTACTCATCATCCACACACACACACACACACACACACACACACTAAGGGGAGGATATATCCCGTGCTTGTCTGTAAGTAGTAGCGACAATAAGTAACCGTCTTTATCCAGAAGATGAACCTTGTCACTATAATTATCACACACGATGATGTGACCAAGGCTATAAGTATATACATATACCCCAGGGAACAAACTCGGACTCCTGACCTGTGTACGAAAATCGGTTTTGTCCTGCTTTAGTAACCACTACTACAGCTTCTTTGTCAGCATCTGATACACAGATATCACCGTTGATGTTTTCTGTGATGTAATGGGGATTTCCACTATACAGTTCTTGTCCTTTTTTGCCCCTCTGTATGTTTTGTATTTCTTTCCCTGTCTATTTGTATTTTCTCTCCCTCTCTCTCTTTCTCTCTCTCTCTCTCTCTCTCTCTCTTGATTTAGTAAACATGTAAAGTAAATACATGTATTAATCAAAATCCATTCAATAATATGCATTTTAAAAAGATACTTAATTACATGGTTTGAAGCGTGTATCTAAAAAATCAAGAGTGGGAGTGAAAAAATAAACCAAAGAAAATGGATACTATTGCGCATAAAACCATTAATCTGCTCTGTTTCCATCAACTTGTGATTTTTATTTATGATAATATAATATTCAGACTTATCCTAAATTTGAAAACTTTCAAAATGGACGCGCAATCAGCTGATGCTACTGTTACGTTGCTAAACTACAGGATTGAAGACAAAATGAAAGTTTAATCTGAAACGGCTGATTTGGAAACGAAGGAAAACATACGAATGCTTGATATACAGTACAATATTCGCTAAAAGTGGTTGTTGAAAGTTGGACCTGTGGAATATTCACCTGTCACGTGATGCAGGGGGAGATGACCGTGGACGAAAATAGTTGATATGTCGACAAAGAATATAGTATGTGATATGTTTGCATAGACAGTTAGTGTGGTACTTTAATGGTATATTTGCCGCTTGAAACACGCTGAAGGAGGGAACACACTAGCTGTACGACGCTTTGTTCTGATGGCCGATTATGTAAAAAGTAAAGTCAGATAACGTGGGTCAATCTACAGTTCCCCATCGTGAAAAATATGAACACCAGTGTTACCGTGAAAGTGTAAACATGTATATGCAATTTTTTATTTACAGATCAACTAACAAAATCGGGATTTTATTTTCTTTTTCTAAAATCATTAGGTAATGGTGATACTTGCATTTAAAGGTTTTATTTCTAGATGTATATAGCTACGTTAGGTTTGATTACCAAAAATATCATAGCTTTACATTTGGTTGGCAGTGTTTATTTTATAATTTCCCTTTCAATTAATAGTACTTGATTCAGAGCAGTAGCGAAAAGCAGATGCGGCTAAATGTTTTTTGATACAAGTATCAATGAAATATTTTTTTTTACCAATCAGAGGCGTTGGTATTTCATTAAAAGGATACATATTAACTGATTGTATTTACATGTCAGATTTCAATGCTCTTGATACAAATAAGTATTTCAATATTTCTTTGTACAACGCACATTCAAATATAGTATCTGACGGGTCTTAATTGTTACAGATTAAATTCAATGTTCAATAATTTCCATCGGAATCATCAGATTCTTTGAACGTACATTTTACTGAGTACTGATTACTCTAGATTTTTGTACACTGACGCTGTGTTCATTGCGCATTGTCCAACATGAAGATTGTTCTCATCATCCACACATACACTTAGGGGATCAAAAAGCCCATGTTCCTCTGTGACTAGTAAAGACAAGAGTTGTCCGTCCTGATCCAAGAGATGAACTGCCGTATTGTAGGTATCACACACCAGGATGTGACCGAGAATATCAGTGCAAATACCATAGGGATCAAATCCCTCTGACTCCTGGCCTGTGTAGGAGAACCTGTATTGTCCTGAATTATTAACAACTACTACAGCTGCCAGATAATTATCTGATACGCAGACATCACCGTTGAGGTTTTCCGTGATGTAATATGGAAAACTATACAGTTCTTGATCATGGTCGTCCAACTGAACGTTCAGTATTTCTTCCCCTGTCTTGCTGTACATGGTGACTTTAGCCGCCTCACCATCCATAATCATCCCCACCACTATGTCCCCGCTGATGCGGGAAGAGTGTATACTGAGTGGTTCCCAGTTTCCTGTTTGAATGAATTCGGTGATTGTAATATTCATTGTTATCTTATTTATCACATTGTCATCTTGTTCTGCAACAATCAAATTGCCGTCTTGTGTGACTGTGTGGAACCCCCCACTCTCATTTTCACCACTTGTTTGTATTTCATGTAGCTGGTTGCCCATTAGATCTATTTGGACAAGAAAGCCGAACTCATCACTAAGCCAGAGTCTGCCCGATTTATCTAGTGGTATGTGATAGGTATTATACACACTTGACACTTAGTACTCCCTTAAAAATGTGACAGATGAAGAAAGCGACGGTGTTTGTTTCACAACAGATTTTTCTTTCTTCTGTTTCATTTGATTTCCGGTAGGTTTTAACTCTCTAAATTCAGTTTCCTTGGGTTTTATTTGTCTTGTTTCTGGTTTAGTGTTGGGATCTCTTAATCTACCAAGTAGTTTTGTTACATCATTCTTGCTGTATTGACCAGCAGTATATTCCGGATAAACTGGTTTTGTGGTCTCTGGAACAGGTTTGATTTTCATATGTTCTAAAAGAGAAAATATGACAGGGTTGTATTGGACTCCATTAGAGGACATAGAACAATTAAACGATTGGACACGGTACCCAAGAGAGATATTGTATTCTTCGTATGGTTTGTCTTGGTTCTGAAGCTCCTCCATCTTAGACTCTTCCATTTTATTGACGTGCTTGATCGTATCTGATATCACCTCATCCACAAGACGTTTAAGAGATTTTAACACAACATGGGAATGTTACTTACACGTCCAAAAAATCGATATTTTTGACAGAAAACTTTTTTTCTATTACATAGTGTCTTAGCTTACTATTCTATCAAAATGAGGTTGAGGTTTTTATTCACGTCACGGATTTTCCTTATCCGCCTTTGATTAGTTTCGATAGTTTCCGGTGTCATTCATTTTCCGTATCCTACTCATCACCGTCAATTACCTGGCGGTAATGAAATCCGCGAAACCCTGTAAATATCGGCCATCTTTTTCAACTATTTTGGATCAAATCTCGCCATTTTGAAGATTAACTCGATTCAGTCCATTACTCAGGAAGAAATTGTGGTATTAGTTTCCATAGAAACGGTTTTCTGAAAGATTGGTTTTTGCTTCTACCTCGTCAATCCAAGATCAAGTACCAATTTCGGCAAAGAGTGTCTGTCCATTAGCAGACAATATTGAATGCGCAAATTTAACACAACAGTAATTGATCCAACTTAAATCTAATGGAAAAAAAGAGGAAAAGTTAATAAAATGTTAGATGGTTATAACATTCTTCTTGCAATCATATATATCAAAGGAAAAGGAAACTAGAATCGTCTTATTTGGACTAATACCCATACATTGCTAATTTTGAATTGGACAATTTAAGTAACTAAGTTAAGTAACTGAAATGTATAATTGGTTCGTAAAGGTTTGTGACACAGACCAGTAAATAAAAATCAATCGTAGAATTGTAAAAAATTTTTTTACAAAGTTTTCAGAACTTCACTGTTAATATATGTACTTATGTAATACATTTACAAAGTTCCGTATCCGAAATTTTTTAAATTGTTCCTGTCGAAAAAAGAAAAAACACTGCAAATATAATTTAAACTGTTATGATTTCATTTGGGGATCAAAACGTTTAACACCGCACCGAGGCGTTGGATAATTTTGTTTGCCGGAGGGGGGCTACTACCATTCTAAACTCTACCTATTGATTTTATAATGTTTAAACTTTCGAGGGGGGGTCTAGACCACATGACCCCCCCCCCCAATCCCCAGATATGCACATAAATGCAATGATTTGGAGTTTATCTTCTAACTGACAATATGTAACAAATTTTAATAAGGGATAGGTTTTTTAATATCCGTTACATCAACACAAATATATTCCCCCGAATATTCATAACATTTTTCTAAGGAAATAAGTTTTTCATCATAACAGCTGAACAAATGTAGTTTTCCCGAATTATTCCACTCAAGTGCGGCAGTTACCAAGAGCTCTATTAACCAAAGAAAGACAGCCCTTCCTCTTTCCTTAAAGCAAGGCGTCAAAGCCAAATAATGCCACTGAAGAAAAAATATATCCTTGACCTTAGTATTAATTTTCGTGACCTTGGCCTATGTTTTGTGTTTATCAAAATCACGCATCCATGTTAAGATAATTAAAACTTCTTATCATTCTCAATCCATCCTATAAACATCATAACACAAGTGTTTAAAAACAGTGAAGGATTGTTTTATTAATATAAATATGAGTTGTCAAACACATTATACATAT
>WFKH01011926.1:21099228-21111246 GCA_016163765.1 Magallana hongkongensis
TTTAAAATCGTTCTCATATTTCAAAACAAGCAAACAAATGGAACAAGATATTTGTAATAATTCATCTTGAATAATTTTTTTAATAAATGAAAAATAAACATCAGAATCAACGGAAGAATTCATTTACAAACACATCAGGTATATGATAGATTGTCCTTCACCAATTAACAATTTTTTTAATTGTCAATGAGTACAGTACAAACTAATAAAGATAAAAGACAATACATATTATCAGCTTACATGAAAGTATGAAATATATACGACATTGAAAAAAAGCACCAAAGCTATAAAAATAATTACTTATATTCATCGGAAGTGTTATTATGAAAAATTTGTACAGTGTACAGTGTACAATGTTCCTTCGTAAAACAAGTATTATTATGAGGTAAAGGCAAGCATATACAATTACATATGTATATGTAATTCAAAGAATAAAAGAAAAAATATAAATAAGTCAACAATCAAAAATCATACAATTGCAAATAATTATTTGGAATATGATTTCTCATAAATAGTTCACTAGAACGAATATACAGGTAGCACTCATGATATCCAATCAATCAATCAATCAATCAATCAATCAATCAATCAATCAATCAATCAATCAATCAATCAATCAATTAAACAATCAAACAGTCAATCAATCAAAGAAATATTAAACCAAGAACTACATGTAATGTTTAACTCATATTAAGCATTGATGAGTATTACTGAAGCAAAACATAAAGTATATGCCCATTTTTTTTTTATCTTTTTAGTATGCAAAGATGTGGAAAATAAACACAGAAAAAATGTATTATACAGGATAATGCTAATATTGATTGAATAAACATTTCATAAGCTTTATCAACTTTTTGTTTTCACTAAAGAATTGAGCTTTTGCTGGCAAACAAAAAAAAAGATTACAAACAAGCAACTGTCATTTAGCACATAATTAAAAAAAAAAACTTTCAATTTAGAACGGAAATATGAAGAAGGACAAAAATCGGCAAAATTCAAGATGCTTCGTGTAATACCACATAGCAAAGCAATGAGTAACCTATTGAATCTCTTTGATTTAAAAGATCCTCACCGAGTTATTATTTTTTTTTTTTCAAAATATGTTACGTGAAATTTCAGGTCATCTAAAAAGATGATTGAGAAGATTTAAACACTAATTATCTAAAACAAAAAAAAAAAAAAAACCAAAAAAAACAAAAAAACCAGAAAAAGAAAAAAAAACCCAACCATATCGTATTTACCTTTTTAAACATCTTAACAGAAGACATGCTGTAAAAGAAGAATAACATTTGATTCTGGTATGATAAGTAAACAGCTACATTGGATAAATATTTTTAGTACTTCGGGTTTAAAAACATGTACATGTAAGATGACTATCCATCTTTCCATCTTGTTGATCTCAATCTTTTCCTCACGTACTTATGTGTGTTAAACTCTTGCATAAAATTTCAGATGTAATAGATTACTCTCTCTCTCTTTCTTTCTTGGACCAGGCATGACTGTATTGGAAAAAAATTACCTGAAAAAACAACATGAGTCGTTGGTTACCTCGGTGTGTTTTCAGCAACAATTTAAGTTGGAGCAACGCATGTTTGATTTTTAATTTTATTTGGTCAGTTTTTGTTATCGTTATTATTGATTAGTGAAGGGCAGAAACATTCCTTTATATATTATTAGAGATTAAAACATGCTAAAACAAGCTTTTCAAAGTTTGATGACATGCACAAATTTCTTTAGGGGGTGTCATAGTTTTGAGTATAGCATTGAGTTTTATTATAGATCAAGTTATTTGTAACCAATTACATAAATTTATCAGAGTTTGAACCGGAGAACAAATCATTTACATTCCGATACTCGTTTTGAAAATATAGTAAAACATTCTTTGTGCTTATATTATGTCTGAAATTAAACGATGGTTTGTTGTTAAGCATTTGTTTAACAAACTACTTGGTTTCCTTTACAAAGTACAGCTTATGAATCAGTACATGTAGTTTTATATCCGGTGCCACTCATTTGCGATATGAACTTCGATATAATTAAGATACATATTTGGATATACTAGTTATTGTGTATCAAAACATTTTTAAAGGAAAAAGCGTATATAAGCACAACGGTCAAATCACGAACCAAATAAAAATTCTGTAAATTGAATAACTTAATAAACATATTACATATTATGATGCTGTGAATTTAAATAATGTTATGTTTTTTTTCAAAAGAAGGAAAAGTATAAATTGCTCTTAGTCACTTTGTGCCCTGAAATGTTACTTAAGTAAAAGTGTGTGCTTTACTTGTGGCAGTGTATTTATAAAATGCTTTATGCTTGAGTAAAAGTTTGCTTGTTAACGATTTAATAAACTATTATTGATTATGTACAGAATGGCTAGTTAAACAATATTACGAGTAATCAATACATTAGGGCTTATTATACACGGGTAGGCGTATTTTCGATTCATGTTGCACAGAATGGAAAAGAACAGTATATTTTCTATAAGAATAAGATTTATATTTAATATAAGATAATATGAATATAAATTTTATATTGAATGATAAAGAATAGTGAATTTCACTCTGTATTAAACTTAGTGTGGTCCCCTAAATTGACAGTCACGTGATGTGTGTTGATAATTCTCACTAATGTAGGTAAAAGACAAATATCAAATTCATTTAAATAAATTAAACATCTCCTTATTGTATATTCAAAGATGATATTTATTTGTTAAGTGTATGAATTTGTGAAAAGTGGATTCAGATTTCATAATGAACTTTTACATTTCTGCTAAACCCAAAACAGCTCATACGTTACATATAAACAAAGCTTTGTGGTAAAGTATGTATATTGACTTTGAACCACATTTTAGTTTCAATTCAAGTTCAATGCCAACTACAAACGTCTTAGTTATAGGTTTAGGACAAATCAATGTCCTCAAAAAATCTTTTTATCCTACTGTCCATTAGAAGCGTGGGACACTTTGAGATTCTCACCATCTCAATAATGTCTAGTTAAATCTAACGGCACTAATTTGAGAAATTTTATTTGGACCCTGAGTCGTACGACTGATCACTTGAAATTGTATAACCAGCTGTGCTTCTCATTGGGACCAAGTTCACCGGCACAAGGACAGAATGCAAAATTATTCTACCTCTGAACTTTTAAAAAATAGTATGCCTCCTCATTCCTCTACCCACAGCAGTTTATAGTTTTTACAGGTTTTGATAGTTAATTGAATAATTTGAAATCAAGTAACATTTAGAGCTAAACGCTGAAAAACCCCCGAACTTCTTTCAGAAATAGGTTAAATGTTCAACTGATACAATATATTTAGGGATTCAAGGTAAAGATTAATTAAAATATATATTGACCCCAGTATATAATTTTCTTATATGAAATCTTATTAATTTGTTTTAAAAGTGGTAAAGACTTTCTTTAAAACTGGCTTTAAAAATGTAATGGAATAGTAATAAGTATAATCTTAACCATATCAATAAGTTTCAAATATCAAACATTACATATATGTATAGGCAACCATTTATTTATTTAATGTCATGCGTGTATTTTTCATTGTATACAGAAATCAGTTATCTAAAAGGACAATACATTTATATACACTCTTAGAATTTTTTTTCAATGCCATTAAGTAGAACATAAGAATGTTGAAATACAGATCTAAAAAAAGCTTCTTTTTTTTTCTTTTACAATAAATGCTTATTGAAGATACTTGAATACTGTAAATGTGTTGGTGTTATTTTGTCCTACATATAGATTGTTCTCATTGTCAACACTCACACTACGGGGACGCTTTATCCCTTGTTCTGATGTAAGTAGTAGAGACAAGAACTGACCATCCTGCTCCAGAAGATGAACCGTGTCACTGTCAATATCACACACCAATATGTGACCGAGGATATCAGTACAGATACCATATGGGCAAAACTCTGACTTTTGACTTGTGTAGGAGAACCTGTGTTGTCCTGTTTTATCTACAACTACTACAGCATGTTTGTTAAAGTCTGACACACAGATATCACCGTTGACGTTTTCTGTAATGTGGTGTGGACATCTACTATACAGCCTGTGTCCTTTGATGTCCCTCTGTATGTTTTGTATTTTTTTCCCTGCCTTGATGTACCTTGTGACTTTACCCTCTTTATAGTTCCCCATTCCCACTAGTATATCTTCGTTGATGTGGGAGGAGTGTATGCTGAGTGGTTTCCAGTCTCCTGTATTAATGAATGCAGAGATTGTACAATCAAGCGTTCTTCTATTAATTACATTTTTCTTTTTGTCCGTATAGATCAGATATCCATTCTTGGCCACTGTGTGGTAACCATCACTTTCACCATTGGTTTTTATTATGTATAGCTGAATCCCATGTTGATCTGTTTGGACAAGTTTACCACTTCCATTATCGGCCCAGAGTCTGCCTGATTTACCTACTGATAAATGATATACGCAGTCAACACCTGGTACTGTGTACTCTGTGACCTTGGTGATAGAGGAAGACAATGACAGTATTTGTTTGACCCCAGAATTTTCACCGTCCTCTTTTTTATGTTTCTCTGTGAGTTTCAAATGTGTAGAGGCAGTCTCAATGGGTTTAATTTTTCTGTTTTCTGGTTTAGTGAAGGGAATTGTTATTTTACCCAACACTTTAGCGACACCATCTTTGCTGTATTGAGCAGCAGTAAAAACTGGATAAACTGGTTCTGTGGTCTCAGGTACGGGTTTGATATTTAGGTGTTCTGAAAGTGAGAAAATGAAAGGATTGTTTTGAACTCTTTCAAATGACAGGTAGCCCTGGAGCTGTTTTGCTAGGTTTTCAAGGTAACCATTGTATTCGTCATAAGTTTTGTCCTGACTCTGAAGCTTTTCTAATAGGGTCTCCTCCATTTTGTTGGCTTTTTCTAAATTGTCCGATATCGCTCTTTCCACTAGACGTTTAATTGACTCTGCTTCAGCCTTCATGGATACTCTTATTTTATCCATAACCGCCTTCATTTTCGTACGATCTTCTTTAATATCTCTCTTCAAATCGTGTGAGGTTGGGATATAATATTGATTAATTTTATAGATTTCATTAAGGCATAGCGTAAAGTTCTTTGAATAAATTGTCTCTAGATCGGCAAATATATGCCCTCGATGATCTTGTATTGCACATTTGGAACATAGTAGAACCTGACAGTCCTCGCAAATCATATCTATATCTTTTGAAGGATGACCTTTGCATTTCTCCACAGGAAGTTTTCGTTTCCGTTGTCGGTAAGGGACTATTTCATGGTTTTTAGTTTCCAGATTCTTCTGATGTTCACCTCTGCATTGTTCACATATCTGTAGATGACAGGGATTGCAGTAAAACTGGCAATTGTTTTTACAGTCTTCAGTACCACACACTAAATAATGCTGGGCTATTACTGGTATGTCTTCTACAACAGCATGACCTAGTGGCTTGGATAATGCCATCTGAAAATTGTCCGTTTATAAGTTACATCATTGACTTAAAATCTTACAATTGAATGTATTTCAAAATGAAAGTAAAGAACAATATAGATCGGCAAATGACGTGGTGTTGTTTTATAAATTGGAATAAACGAATATTGTTCAGTATACAATAGGAATCTAAATTTTAAAATGTGTTTTTTTGACTTACCTGTTTTCGAGAAGTTTTGTAGGACGGTCTTTTCGACGCTATACAGTTACATGTAATAATGCAAGATTTAGCAAAATCTGTTATTTACTTTCTAGTTTTTGATAAAAGTAGATTTAAATCAATATCTGGCCACTCTAGATACATGTAACAGCGCTTCTTCTTCTTTTTTTTTTTTTTAGGATTTTCAGTTAACTGATACTGGTGTAGCCTTGTTTAAAATGAAAGTTTAGACTACATAATTAATCATTAATGTAGCGTCATTTAATTGAATCGATAATTGTTTCCGATTTCTTTTGAAATATTAGAGAATGCTAACATAGTAAAAGGTGATATGGTTTCTGCTGAAGCATACAGAGAGAAAAAAAAGGAGAGAGGTGACTTTTTTATGGTATGACCACGAAATTATGTCCTCGAAACTGTGTTTTAGTATAATCCACGAAAATTGATGCCCAGTAATATTATTGACACCACAGTAGTACATTTCAACAGCGGCGTACAGACGAAATTAGCAACCTTTTTGTTTTATATACAGAGGGGATCGGATTAAAAAAAATGTTTTGTTCAAGTAATTTTATGCAATGAATGTATACATTAGTTTATATGTAAATATGTCATGAAAGGATAATATAATGAAACAAGAGGCCCATGCATAGGCCACATCGCTCACCTGAACAACAATAGCAATGATAAAATCAGCTTAATGGAGTCATAAGAAAAAAATATGTGGACAATGTGGTATATTACGTGTAGATCCTGTATAAATAAAAGTCTATCCCCCCCCCCCCCGGATATTCTCGTGTTTATGATCCAGTCCCTTTTCAAACAGGATGATTTTATAGTCATATCACATGTTGAGCATTGCAGTTCTCGAAAAGATCCTAAACAATTGTTTATAAACGGGATATAAACCTACATCACACTCTGAATCCCTTGTGAGGACGAAGAATCGTCCAGGGACCAACGTCTTAACAATTTTAAAGAATCAGCAATATGTCAAAATGCTTGCATATAAGTAAAACCATATATGATAACTTTTCAGGTTTTGTGAATAATTAAAATGTTTTCCTTTGTACAACTGGATCCCCAATGTGGCCCCACCCTAATCCTCAAAATTATGATTTTAACGAATTTGATTCCACACTATCTGAAGTTGCTTTCACTAAAGTTACAGCTTTTCTAGGCAAATGGTGTTTTTTTTTTAGAAGATTTTAAGATATTTCTCTATATATTCCTATGTAAAAATTTGTCCCGACCTCCCATTGTGGCCCCACCCTACCCCCGAGGGTTATGATTTTCACAACTTTAAATCAACACTACCTGAGGATGCTTCCACATAAGTTTCAGCTTACTTGGCTAAATGGTTTCTGATAAGAAGATTTCAAACGATTTACTCTATATATACCTATGTAAACATTCGACCCCTCCATTGTAGCCCCACCCTACACCCGTGAGACACGATTTTCACAACTTTGAATCAACAATACCTGAGGATTCTTCTGAGGAAACACACGTTTCAGCTTTCCTGGTTGACTTGTTTCTGAGAAGAAGATTTTTAAAGATTTACTCTATATATGCCTTGGTAAAAATCCCCCCCCCCCCCCTCCGGGGAATCATGATTTTCACAACTTTAAATCTACACTACTTTAGGATGTCTCCACATAAGTTTCAGCTTTCCTGGCTGATTGGTTTCTGTGAAGAAGATTTTTTAGGATTTACTCTATATATACTCATGTAAAAAATTGACCCCAAATTGTGGCTAAACCCTACCCCCGAGGGTCATTATTTTCACAACTTTAAATCTACACTACCTGAAAATGCTTTCACATAAGTTTCAGCTTTCCTGGTTGATTTGTTTCTGAGGAGAAGATTTATATAGATTTACTCTATATATACTTATGTAAAAATTCCAACCACCCCCCATTGTGGCCCCGCCCTACCACCGGGAGTCATGATTTTCACAACTTTGAATCTACACTACTTAAGGATGTCTCCACAAATGTTTCAGCTTTCCTGGCTGATTGGTTTCTGAGAAGAAGATTTTTAACGATTTACTCTATGTATCCCTATGTAAAAATTCATTCCATTCATCGTGGCCCCCACTACACCCGGGAGACATAATTCTCACAACTTATTACACTACCTGAAGATGCTTCCACATAAGTTTCAGCTTTCCTGGTTGGTTTGTTTCTGAGGAGAAGTTTTTTCACGATTTACTCTATGTATTCCTATGTAAAATTTCGATCCCTCAATCGTGGCCTCGCCCTACACTCGGAAGACATGATTCTCACAACTTTTAATTTACAATACCTACACCCGGAAGACATGATTCTCACAATTTTTAATCTACAATACCTGAGGATGCTTCCACATAAGTGTCAGCTTCCCTAACCAAATGGTTCATGAGAAAAAGATTTTTAAGGATTTACTCTATATATTCCTTTGTAAAATTCGACCCCCATTGTGGCCCCACCTTAACCCCGAGGGTCATGATTTTTACAACTTTGAATTTATAATACCTGAGCATACTTCTTCATACGTTTCAGCTTTCCTGGCTGATTGGTTTCTGAGAAGAAGATTTTTAAGGATTTACTATATATATTCCTATGTAAAAAATTGACCCCCAATAGTGGCCACACCCTACTCCCGAGGGTCATTATTTTCGCAACTTTAAATTTACGCTACCTGAAGATGTTTCCACATACGTTTCAGCTTTCTTGGTTGATTTGTTTCTGAGGAGAAGATTTTTAACGATTTACTCTATATATTCCTATGTAAAAATTTCACCCCCTCCCATTGTGGGCCCGCCCTACCACCGGGAGTTATGATTTTCACAACTTTGAATCTACACTACCTGAGGATGCTTCCACACAAATTTCAGCTTTCCTGGCTATATGATTCTTGAGAAGAAGATTTTTAAGGATTTACTCAATATATTCCTTTGTAAAATTCGACCTCCCATTGTGGCCCCACCCTACTCCCGGGGGTCATGATTTTCACAACTTTGAATTTACACTACATAAGGAGGCTTTCACAACAGTTTCAGCTTTCCTGGCCAAATGGTTCTTGAGAAGAAGATTTTTTAAGATTTCTCAAAAATGTTCAATAGTTCCTAATTATATCCCCTTGTTAAAGGGCGTGGTCCTTAATTTTCACAACTTTGAATCCCCTTTGCATAATGGTGCTTTGTTCCATGTTTGGTTGATTGGCCCAGTGGTTCTGGAGAAGGTGTTGAAAATGTGAAAAGTTTACAGACAGACGGACAATAGACAAAATGTGATCAGAATAGCTCACTTGAGCTTTCAGCTCAGGGAAGCTTAAAAGGAGTGAAGTCCCGGGGGTCAAGATATTTGGGAGTTGGGGATAGAAGGGGGTTGTCGGTCCTGTCCTCAGGCACTTGTGGTTAATCTTGGCTCCGAATAATTAGTTGTGTTTTTGGTATTTATTAATTTGTACATGTTTGTAAATGTTAAAAGTTCAAGTAATTTTGAGCAATGAATGTATACATTAGCTTATAAATATGTAAATATGCCATAAAAGGATAATGTAATGAAAAAAGGAGTGAAGTCCCGGGGTCTAGATACTTAGGGGGTGAGGATAGAAGAGGGTTGTTGGTCCTGTCCTTAGGCACTTGTGGTTAATCTTGGCTCCGTATCAGTTGTGTTTTTGGTAATTATTGATTTGTACATGTCAGCAAATTGTCAGGCCGAGTAATACCGTTTTCTTTACTTAGATAAAGGGAAATAAATTCTTGAAAAAAGTGTCAGTCGTGTAAAGTATAGTATAGTTATATTATTTCTGAAAACGAAGGTTTGTTATCCAGTATTTGTTATAACTTCCTGCTTAGGTTCCTTTACAAAGTACAGCTTATAAATCGATACATGTAGTTTTATATCCAATCACTCAATTGCACTTTAAAATCACGATATAAGTTACATATTTAGATATATTTGTTTTTCGTGTAGCGTTATGATGATCAGATACACCTTGTAACCCTAGCGTAATTTTAGCGTAATGTTATAGGCTTATGTTATAAAATATCTGATATTTTTTTTTATTGAAGCATGAAAAAACATCTCTACACGGATATGGAGTTGGTATTATTTGGGTGGAGGTGTTGAACATGATGACATGCCTGAGGTGATGATAAATCAAAGTACTAAATATACTGAGATTTTTTGAGCCAATCCAAAGCTTGAAAACCGTTTATTACATATGCTTGTTTTCTTCCAAGTTCTTTAGATTAAAATCCAAAGAAGAGAAGAAAAGATCCTTCCATATTTCTCCAGAGTGTCTTTCAAACAATAAGAGCAGGTTCATAATTAAGTAAGCACAACAATAATTTAGTTTTGTCAAGAATTTGTGTAGGAGTTGTGAATTATTAAATAAGAAAGCCATTAATGAATATAAAGATTACAATAGCTATATTACTTATATTCAGATATTTATA
The DNA here is from genome assembly GCA_016163765.1 of Magallana hongkongensis. Classification (NCBI taxonomy): domain Eukaryota; kingdom Metazoa; phylum Mollusca; class Bivalvia; order Ostreida; family Ostreidae; genus Magallana; species Magallana hongkongensis. The sequence goes on from WFKH01011926.1 coordinate 21,109,324, forward strand.
AACTCAAACAAGAATGAACGCATATTTGCAGAGACTCTTTGGAAAAGATTTTAACAGTGTGACAACCAACAACATTCAGGAAACCTCAAAAATTCATGGATACAGTGGTTAGTAATACTTCTATGATTTAAGAGTTGTATGATAATTTTGATCAATGTTTAACATTGAAGCTCATTTAAGTGATTCAGACAAACGGCTTGAGCTAAAAGCTCAAGTGTTGATCACTATTGTCTGTCTTAGTTCTGTCCCTGGACAGTCTCTGTCCCTCTGTAAACTTTTGACATTTTCTCCTTCTCCAGAACAACTGAGCCAATTTTAAGCAAATTTGGCGCAAAACATTATTGGGTGAAAGGGAATTCCAGTTTGTTAATTTAAAAATAAAAAAGCCTCACCTTCTTTTAGAGAGTTTAGAATTATAGAAAATTTGATGTCATATTTAAAAAATCTTAAAAACCCTTGGGCAGAAAACCTGAAACTTATATGAAAGCATTTTGAGGTAGTGTAGATTCACATTTTTCATATAATGGTCCCTAGGGTTGGGGTTGGGCCACAATAGAAGTTGTATTTGACATATAGAAATATTTTTCTAAAAAATTGAAACAACAAAAGGGGCTTGATGTTTATTTTAGGAAACATTTGAAAATCCTTTTAAACAAGATGTACAGTACTCTTCAAAGTTGTCCAAATGTTTTGTATTTGGCAGCATAAAGTAGATTTGATAAGTTATGGCTATTGATGCTCAGGTGAGCAATTTGGCTTATGTAATAAATTCACAAACTGAAAGCATAAAATAACATTAAGTACATGGATCAGAGTGATAAAGTGTTGATGGTAGTATTCTGATATGGCATACAGAAATTTACTGTATCTGATCAAATCTGCTTTAACGAGCATTGACCATGTTACCAACTGCATGCCATATATCAATGAATTTTGTTTATATCTGCCAATATTGATAATGCACATTCAAAATAGCTATGCCATTCAGGAATAGGAAAATTTTATGTACACTGCATTATGTAAATTTTCTTGCACATTGATGAAGGAACAAGCCTTTTCGAGAAGAGGAAGAAGAAATTTGAATTGTGTTCTCATCTAAGATCATCCTAAGAAGATTATTGTCATTGTTTTCTGTTAATTCTGTGTTAAGCAATTCAATTAGGACTTCAGTTTTCTATTGAATAACAGATTATATTCTTAAATTTAGATAAAAAGAGATCATAGAAGATTGCTAGATTATTAAATTTAGCTGCATAGTATTTTGTATGAAAACAGCGTGATATTTGCATGATATTCTCATGATACAACAATGAAACATAAGATATACATTTTCGTATGAATATCGTGCGAAATTTTAATCGTATGATATTCGCATGAAACTTATGTCGAAATCGCATGAAGTTTTCCCATGGAATTCATGCATATTACTTTTCGTATCTTTCTCATGCGAAGAATTCGCATGAACTTTATACGAGTTTCATATGAGATTCATGCGAGCCACTTTTGCCTGTGTACCAGAATTGTAAATTTCCTGTCCTCCGAGGTAGGGGTTCTGACTCTAGGGTGGGGCAAAAATGGTCATATAGTGTTATTGCATTTACTGTTAAAAATGTTTTCTTTACTTCTGCTGATACTGAATAAAAACTGAATGCATTTTAAAAGAGAAAATCAAACCCTCTACCCAGACTATAAATTTTATGTCCCCAAGGTAGGGATTTTGAATCTAGACCACTCATATAGAGTATAGGGTATGGGTTCTTACTGCAGGGTGTGGCCAACATGGTCATAAAGTCTTAATGTATATAATGTTGAAAAAGGTCAATGACATAGATTAGAAACTGACTGATTATTTAGAAAAAAAACATTAGGCTGTCATGTTTTATTATATTTCATGTCACCTTCATGTGTTGCAAGGGTTATGGC
>WFKH01011926.1:21133265-21149807 GCA_016163765.1 Magallana hongkongensis
CTGCCACATTAACATGCCACCATAGAGTAGACAGAATCAACTACTGGATCCAGAGAAATTATGGTAAATGAAATGCATACTTATATTCTAAATGTAAAAAAACAGAAGCCACTTCTTTCTCATCCAATTGCTATTACACACTGATTATTTTAGCTGTAGTTTTGAATTTATGTATTTTTAGCAAGTTATTATTTGATTAAAATGATTTTTACTAGTATTAATTCCGATGTTTGAAGATAATATATTACAACATCACAACTGTGTTTTCAATTATTCAACACTGGATAATTAAGATATTTTAATATCTTATATTTAATATTATAATGATTGTTTTCTAATGTACATGTCAGCTGTGTTGACTATAAGCTCGGGTATTTAATTTTTATTTCACTGAGATTTAAAGGCATAAAAGAAAGATAGCCAACATGTATTTTTTGTTCAATGAAGTAACAAGTCCTTCAAAAAGTAAAACAAAAAACTTAACACACGTAATTTTACATCTAATGCCATCATATTTGCACTTTGCTGTCACAATATCGGTAATTGAATAAATCTTAAACAAGTTAGCCCATGATATGCAAAAACATGTATATCGTTTCTAGATGCTCTAGCATAATAAAAGGTAAAAATGTACTTAGTCACTTGGTACCCTAGACTGTTATCTAAAGATAATTCTCTACTCTACCTGTCGATGTCTGCCTTTGAGATGTTATATATTTAAATCAAACTTTCCCTATCATAAATAGTTAAACTTGAATAAAGGACTGTATTTGATATGGTCAAATATCTGCCCCAGATGCTAACTAATTTTTTAAATAGATTCATATAAAAATAAAATCTTCATAAATCATTATACAGAGGATGCCTAATACATTAATTTATTGATATTAGTTATCATTGTCTATTAGCTGTTTATTTATGACATTACCTAAATGAGCTTATTCCCGCAATTTTGCTATTAAACAAATGAAAAAAAAATTACATTTTTTCTTTAAATTTCAGTATCCATTTCTTTATACTTTTTTTTTTTTATACATTTCGAAGAAAAGAGCGAAGGTCTGCACAAGTACTATTTTTACATATGTTTTTTCGTCATAAAGTTATACGTATCATACTTAGAAATGGTACTTGATCAAGCCTGCGCTCATTTTTTCCCAGTCGAAAATCCAGCGGAAAACATCCATACTTTGCACCAATACATTGATTTATCCATGAAAGATATTCTTCATGCCGTTATTTTTACATCATGACGTCATTGTGGAGATAACCTTAAACAACTTATTTTCAATATGATTCCAACATATAGCCTTTATAATGTAAAAGTACCTTTTGGATAGCGAATACTTGCATGAGCAAACTTGTTTTAAAAATTCACGTATAACAAGATTTAATGTTTTAACGCCACTTTTTCCTAAAACATTAACCACATACTCTGCGTTGATAACTATTAGCAAAGCCCATTTTACTTGCCAGCGTAGAATTATTCTACTTTATATTATCTCATGCCGCACAAACCCACTGCAACTGGGTTTCTGTGAAAGAAGATAATTGAATAAAAAAAACAATGTTTAGATGAAATATGTCATTTTTTTGCAAATGACGAAAATAATCCAAGCTATTTTCACAATACAAAGGTGACCTATCCATACGCTGATCCCCCAAAAATTACAGAATAACAATTTATGTAAAACTAATATAATGCACATAAAGTAACAGGAAAAGATGGCACCAAAAAAAAAAGATAAAAGGATAATTCAAAAGTGGGTTATCTATTAATGAGCTTATGAAGTTACATGAGTTTTTTCCCCACAATTTAAAAGATAATCGTTTTGAATAACAATAAGGTACTGCCCAAGAGATTATTTATTGTAATGGCATAACGCAGTTAAAGTTAGTCTATCAGTTTAGTCGATGTAGGGTACTTTTCTATGAATCTTGGATTTTCAATTTTTCTCTCTTTGATGTAGAATTATCGACCCACAACCAGATTAAAATATATATTTTTTAAAAATCATTGAGATCACATGGATTTGCCTGTTGATGTTAAAAGAATATTTTAAGTTAAAATAAATATGATAGCGTTAAACGAGTTGCTTTCTTGAAAGGGTATTTTGAGTTAACTAGAGTAACGCTTTGACCACGTCACACAGTGGCCGGCTGACAAATTCCTGTCAAGGATAATTGATGAGTGTTAATTGGGGATAGAATACTGGAAGGGTTACATTGAGGTACATCAGGTACACGTATAAGTCACCCCCTTTTTTATTACTATTGGAATTGTATTTTAATTGTATTGTAAATGCAATAAAGGTTTATAAACAACAACAATGAGAAACAATTGGTTTTTATTGGGCATGGTATGTTGGAAATAATCTGTAACACGCCCAAGCCAAAGAAGATCAGTTCCAAAAAAAGCAACAACTGTTTTGAATGCCCATTGCTATAACGTTAACCTTTCGAGCCATAACAATATAAAACAATTGTACCATTGCTTGGCGTGTTTTCTATAGTAAAAAGTGTGGGATATCTGTACATACCTAACACTTTTTAAAACTCTGCCCTCAATCTCTTGTTACAACAACATTATCAAAGTTTTTTTCTAACACGTCTATAATACTGTCCACAGCAAGAAACATTGCTTAAACTTAACATGGATAACTGACTCAAACTCAGTACGTCGAATAAATCTTATTTGTAGCTCGAGACAAAACAATATAGGCAAGGGCTTTGTCCAAAAGACTGTTTTTTTTTAAATATTCTCCTCCATGTGTGCAAACAATACAAGTAGGGAACGCGCGTAAGAAGAAATAGGGGTATCCTGTATAAAGGTTCTATAGAAAGTCAATCATGTGATAGGACCCGTTTGAATAGTAAACTTGTTTTGTGGAGTGTCATAGTGGTTTGACATTTATCAGTCACGGTTTCGCGACATACATTTTTCAAATAATAAATTTGTTTGCTTATTGATTGAATTTTTTAAGGTTTTTATATGTTTTCCAGGCATTTTTAAAAACATACATGATTCATCTCTGATGAATTCTGATAAGTGATATTTCCTTAAAATTCTGACATCTTAAAATGAAATGCAATGTAAAAGTATAATACTAATCATACCAATTAGTGTAAAATATACATGTAAAACATTAAACATATAAAAATGCAAAAAGGTAATGGTAATTATATTACGTTCATTACATTTACTTTTCGTTGTGTGCACAAATCAATATTTCTTGAGAAAACAAATTCAATTTATCATTTTTACAAGTTTTATTTCAATGCCATAAATAAGAACAAAGGAACTTTGAAATGCTGATTTTTACAAAGAATACATTTTCATAAATGATGCTTACTGAAGATATTTGTACACTATCACTGTGCTGGTGTTATTTTGTCCCAAATGAATATTGTTTTCATTATCAACACACACACTACGGGGATACTCGATCCCGTGTTGTATTGTGATTAAAAAAGACAAGAACTGGCCGTCCTGATCCAGAAGGTGAACCGTTTTTTTGTATGTATCACAGACCAGGATGTGACCGAGGAAATCGGTACAGATACCATAGGGATGAAACCCTGACCCCTGACCCTTGTAGGAGAACCTGTGTTGTCCTGATTTATTCACCACAACTACAGCATGTTTGTATGAGTCTGATACACAGACATCGCGGTTGATGTTTTCTGTGATGTAGCATGGATATCCACTATATAGCCCCTGTCCTTTGTTGTTCATCTGTATGTTCTGTATTTCGTTCTCTGTCTTGTTGTATCTGGTGACTTTACCCTTCCGATCCTTCCTCATCCCAACCAGTATATCACCGTTGATACAAGAGGAGTGTATGCTGAGTGGTGTCCAGGTTCCATTTATAATGAATTCAGTTATTGTTTTTTTATGCGTTATTCTATTGATGATACGACTCTTTCTGTCTGTAAAGATCAGATCCCCGTCCAGGGTGACTGTGTGGTAGCCTTCATCTTGACCGCCGGTTTTCATCATCTTTATCTGTTTCCCCTGTAGATCCGTTTGGCAAAGGTTACCACTTTGATCACTAACCCAAAGATTGCCTGGCTTACCTACTGAAATATGATATACCGAATAAATACCTGCCACTTTGTACTCCCTGACTTTGGTGACAAAGGAAGACAGAGAAAGTGTTTCTATTGGAACTAATTTCTTTCGGTCTTGTTTTTTTAGTTTTCTTGTAGGTATTAACTGTGTAGAAGTAGTGTCCATTGGTTTAACTTTTTTAATTGCTGGTTTAGTTTTGGGAGCAGTTACTGTACCCAATAGTTTAGCGACATCATCCTTGCTGCATTGACCAACAGTAAATACTGGATAAACTGGTTCTGTGGTCTCAGGTATCGGTTTGATATTTAGTAGGTCTGAAAGTGAAAAAAGGATTGGATTGTTTTGGACTTTGTCAAAGGACAAGTAGCCTTGGAACTCTTTGACAAGGTTTTCAAGGTCACTATTGTATTCGTCATAGGTTTTGTCTTGACTCTGAAGCTTTTCCAATAGGGTCTCCATAAGTTTGTTTGCTTTTTCTAAATTGTCTGACATCGCTTCTTCAACTAAACGTTTAATGGATTCTGCTTCAGCTTTAATGGATGCTCTTATTTTATCAATAATTGCTTTAATTTTCAAGAAATCTTCTTTAATTTCTCTCTTCTTATTTTGTGAGGTTGGGATATAATATTGATTTATGTTGCAGATAACATCAAGGCACAGAGTGGAGTTTTTTGAATAAATTGTCTCCAGGTCTTCAAAGGTGTGTCCTCGATGGTCTTTTATTGAACATTTAGAACATACTGCAACATGACAGGTTTCGCAAATCATGTCTATATCTTTAGAAGGATGATCTTTGCATTTCTCGACAGGAATTTTTCGTTTACGTTGTCGGTAAGGGACTACTTCATGAGTTTTAGTAGCCGGACTCGTCTGATGTTCATCTCTGCATTGTTCACACAACTGTAGGTGACAGGGATTGCAGTAAAACTGGCAGTTCTTCTTACAGTCTTCAGTGCCGCATACCAAATAGTGCTGGGCTATGTCTGGTATATCCTGTACAACACATGATCCTACTGACTTGGATAACGCCATCTGAAATTGTAATTATTAACATAAACGACTTAAAATATATATAGTTATATACATATCAAAATGAAAGAAGAGATAAATCTAAATCGGCAAATGACATGGTATTGTTTTCAAAATCGGGATAAACGAATGGTGTTTAATGTATAACATGAATATTTGATTAAGAATGTTTTTTATGACTTACCTTACTTTGGGAAGTTTTGGAGTGATGCGAGTTTGTTTTGGACGTTATACCCTTTATAAAGCGAGACTTCACGAGAGCTGTGTGTTTACTATCTATTGATAGATACATGTAAAAAAAAAAAGATTTAAATCCTGGGGTATGAATGTGCCTGATACCAGAGCATTTAGGCCATGCGATAACAGTCAGGTTTAATGTTTTGCTCCAATTTAGTGGAACATTTGTCTACGTTTGACTATGTCAGTATCAAATATTGTTTGTTAATGACACTGGTGATGTAGCCTTGTTTAGAATGAAACATTTTTGACAATAACAAACTGTAGGATGTTACGTCAATCAATCAATCAATTAAATAGTTACTAGTTATCATTTCCTCTGTGGATTTGTTCTGAGCAGATTTTGTTTTAAAGAAACGCATTACCTACGCTAGAGATATCTGAGTAATTTTAAAAGAAATATTTTTACAGAACACATTTTAGATTTCGATTTACCATATTATGATTTTTGCAGTTGCTTTGCACTGTATTTTTAAGCTATTTCAGGTTCGAGTAACTAGACGAGAAGTACCTATGGTAAAACATGTTGGAATGAAATAGATATGCAATGTATGCATGCTTTTATACATTACGTTTAAAGAGATACCACGATTGGAAAACCGTTACATCACCAAAGTTTATCAAAACTCCCGAGTCTATCGTCACAATGTTGGTTTTGGGTATATGCATTGCTTGCTAGTCAACGGATTATATTTTTATGTCAGCAAAGTGTCATCAAAATATATTTACATTCAGTATTAAGTGTATTTCCTTTTTTTTCTTACAGGAATCGATCATACAGGAATAACTAGAATCAAATCTACGCAATGCAAAACACAACCTTGCTGAGAATATACGCATTTTTCTAATTCTCAAAAACTGTTTTGAATGCAATGTTTAGCTTTTAAAATGTCAACAAAATTCAATTAACTGTCGTTTAAAATTTTTCTACTTATTTCCGTGGATTTTTTTATCGATCGTAAATGAAGCTACAGTACCGATCAGACCCAACCTAACACCAGAATAAACCCCGGTTTTACTTTTGGGGTTAACTTGGGGTTTACTCTGGGTTTTTTTTTTTTGAAAATTTGGTCCACTCGGGGTTTACTTTGGGTTTTCTCAGGGTTTACTTTGGGTTAACTTGGAAATTGCTTTTAAGGTCAACTGTATGCACTGAAGTGTGAAGCAAACCAGTCTTTTATCTTACCATCCTACTGCCTGTATTTCCTGCCCCTTGTATATTCCGAATACACAGTTAGTGTCTGTTTTCAGGGGTATACTTCTGATCGTGTTTACTCTCTGTGTCCACTCTGGGTTTACTTTGGGTTTACTCTGGGTTTACTATGGGTCCACTCTAGTAAACCCGTAATAAATCCAGAGGAAACCCAGAAAGCAAACCCAGGGTTAAGTTGCGGTTTACTTTCTGTTATGTTGGGTCTGATCGGTACTGTACATTGAGAGCACACACTCTACGGAGTTGCGCAGACTTGCGTAAACTGTTGCTACCATGGCAACCCTCACATATATGGAAAAATTAGCTGTCCCTTTGTGTAACCTTTTAATTAACATTGATAATTATTTACTTATCAACGCCATTTTGGAAAAGGTTCAAAGGTAGATGTAAATATAAACAATAAATTCCTAAAACGGGTACCATTGAATGTGATAAAGGAATAAGCTTGTTGTTGTTTGGCTTTATGAGATATGTTCATTTTTTTTCAAAGTAAACAAGTATACATTCATGTGCACATTAATAAGTTGATTAAATATATAAGTATACTTTAAACATAAAACAATTATCTCACGTACTCTCAATTAATACACTTAACCAAAGTTCTACATGTTATTGTTCACCCAATATAAAGTGTTGATGATATGAAATAAACATATTAGTATTTATATTCAAATAGCTTTTTATACGGATTGCCAAATATTAAAAAGAAAATCGAGGACGAAATGAAAAGTAGAATTAAAATAATTACAAACTGTCTTAAAAACAATTTAGACAGACACATTCGAACGGTATTGGTATTTTCCTTAACGGTCGGACTGCAAATTTTTAATGTTTTTCTTTGATACTAATACTAAAAACTAATATCAATCGCAAAAAGTTATCATTAAAATCAAGTACGTGCTGAAAACCATTAATTTCATGTTTTGAGGTTTAGTCACGGGTTGCTGATTTCAATCAGTATTACTTTATTTTATTTATACTATTGCTGAGAAGACATGTCGGTAAAAAATGTTGAAAATTTCAATTTTTTTTTCATAATTTTTAAATTATTTTATTTATCAGGCAAGTTTTGTTAGGTTGAATGTTATCATAAACGTGATATTTTATTAACTAAACAATGGATTTAAACACAAATAGTTAAAACACCTTGTCCCATTATTTACCCTACACTAGTGCTTGAACGGAAAGTACCTGTTATTAAAAATAGATACAGATACCTGTCGCAGTATGATTTTCGAAATCTAGGTACTGATTTATACTAGTGTCTGTAACCATTGACTTGTCATAAATTCAAGAAAACTGCAACGAGAAATGAATACATGTATCTAGAACTCTATGTATAATGACAGTTTCTCTGAACTATGATAACTTCCAGCAAAATGCAATAAATGTAAGTGTAAATAGAGCATAGTTTAGTGAAGAGATATGGATAGCATAAGCATTATGCTCAGAATTAAACAAAAGAAATATTTAAAAAATCAGCATATTAGATACATGTTCGTTTAATTTAGACTATGTATTCTTCTCAAATGTTGTAAGTGAAAAGAAAAACTACTTGGTAGAATCGATCCAGCGACCGCAAAATCAAAATGACCTACGCGTTACCAATAGGCCACGAAAGGCACACATTCATATGATGTTTATCTAGTAAATGTGGCTATACAGTGTATATATAATAATTATTGTATTAGAAAAGCCACTAATGGAAAAAGTTGTCTAATTATCAGTACAAAGACCATATTAAACCAAAATTAATTCAATTTAAACGTGTACTACAATACCTGTAGAACATAATCTTAGTCAGATTTCTTTGGTTCAAAAGTGGTTCATACAGTCAAATATCCAAATTTATATCGCAAACTAACTGTTTTCTACTTGCATGTCTGTAGCTCCCGGTCTGAATTTTTTTTGTATATTAGTTTCGATCGTTCCTCAACTGCTACTGGGGTAGATATATAAACCGTTCGAGAACGTTACGGTTGGTTGCTTTCCGATCGAGAATTTTAGATTGCATGGACTTCAAAGTGCATAAATTAAACTTTGTTAACATATGTTTGACAAAAGAAAAAAAAAGAAGATACAATCAATAAAAAATTACAGTGGATTAATTCTTTGGAAGAATTTCCAAGATATCCGCATTATCTTGGACACATAGTGCTGCCTTATTTCGCGTGAACACCGAACACGTGTGTCGTTTACACAGAGTGCCTAACGTCTGCATCTTGTTGTAGACCCGGTCGCACTACATCAAACATAGCAAATAAGCGGTTGGAAATCCAAGAAAGTAACAACGAGTTGCCGTTGTTGTCAGTTACTACCAAAAAACACACCGTTTTCTCAATACTGTCACTGCATGATCTACTACAGTTTGTGGTTTGTGCGATGATGATATAGAAGGCACATGAAAACGTTGCTTCAAATTGCCTATCTACAAACCTTTCTGTCCAATGTAACGTGCCTGTGTGAATGAAAAACCCGAACACTGTGAAGCACGAATAATGCTCTCGGCCTCATAAAGGGGTGTGTAGCGATGAGCATAACAATAGAAATTAAAAACTGAAATGGCGGTAGTTGGAGATAAATTTAAAATAATGCATATATTTGCATTCATGTCAGCTTTAACGTTTCTAAACTACATTTAAGTGCATTGTTTAGCCAAATTGAATAATAACATAAATTCGTATGATTAATAATGTTTTTAATAGATAAATGGTGTATTGTGGTAATTAGAGTCCCGCTTTGACTACTTCACATAATGGCCGGCTGACAAATTCCTGTCAAAGATTATTGATGAGTGTAAATTGGGGAATGAATATTGGAAGTATTACATTGAGCTTCATCGGGTACAAGTATAATTTACGTCTCCTTTTATTACTGTTGTATTTAAATCGTTATATACATTAAAGGGTTAAAACCGATTGACGATAATATACAATTGGGTTTTATTTGTGCATAGTATGTTTAGACCAACCTGTAACACTGTAACACTCTGAAGGAAAAGGAAATTAATACTAAAGAGGCGACATATATAATTGTCTTAAATTCCAATTGCTACAACTCTTCGAGTCAGAACAAAATAAGACAAAAATATGGGTTCTTGATTCAACATACAAATAGGACCTGTTGGCGAACAGTTCCATTTGACATTGGGTATAAAATAAAGAACTCATGAAATGGGATATAGAGTAAAGATCTAAATGTAATTCGTACTTTAATGATGTTCGGTTGCTAAATACATTATCCTGATCATTCGTCTTCCAACATTCCGTGATAATGACGTCACATTCAATATTTAAAGTACTGTTATCTTCGTTACCGAATAAAGAAAAGTTGTAATTTATTCAAGTAAAAGTTATCTTTCGTACCAAGATCTAGAGGAACTTTTTACACTGTATGGTGATAGGTACTTTGAAGGAAGAAATACGTCTGTATATTCATAAATTCATTCATATTCACATTTATAAATAAATATCTATTGGTGGATAGGTAAGTCCGTCTTTAATAAAACAATTTCTGAAATTTTAACTACCTCTTTAGATGTGCGTGTGCTAATTCTCTATATTTGATATGTATGGTTATGCACGTAGTTACATGTGGTAATGTGTTAGGGTAAAATATTAATTTAGTATGGATGATACATGTACTTTTACGTATCATAATTCGATAGACGAGTCCATTGGTTATATTTTTTCAAGCACAAAAACACAAAGAAAATTAAAAAAGATTATGTACGGTAGAGCAAATATATGGTGCATCTGTGGAAAATATGAAATTCTAAAACTGTATAAGAATTTTTTGGTCCAATTTGAATTCTTTATGAAAAGTATTATTCATTAAAAGAGGGTAAAGAGAAATATTTGGTGAGTAAATTTAAGCAATAGGAAAAGGCTTCAACATATCTGTGGTTGCGGTTCATTTTTAAGGGAGATGACCTTATAATAATATGTTAGAGTAGTAGCTTGATTTTTTGCCATTGCTTATTATAACTCCGGTATATGTAATTAAGGGATAACTATATAAATAATGGGATAACAGATAATGTTTCGCGTCAGAAGTTAAGAAGGATTCTTGTTCGGATCTAATGGCCTCTCTCATTGCTCGCTTAGTAGGGTTGTCCAAACTTCATTCTACGTTTAACGTCACTTCAAAATATCAAACCTACGAGGGAGGGCGATAAAATAAAAACAAACCAAATTGTTACACAAATGAATTTAACCATTTACATTAATACAAAAACAGTGAGTATTTAAGCTAAATGTAGCCTATCTCTTTAATAATGAATTTTCCTGACAGTCCCACGAGTATCTGATATTTATAGTTCATAATGAGCTCTAAACATTTCAAATTTATACAGATTGCAATAATTTAGTAAAATCAAACTGGAAAAGATCATATTAAAATAGGAGTTTTTTTTTTTTTAAACTTAATTTCTTCTAAACCCACGAGCGCGGGTTACGTTTAACATATAATTAACTTTTGGACAGCCTAGACGTCAGTATAGAATGAGACCAAACTATACATTCATGAAGGTAAAAGTGTATTTCTGCGAGCTTCTGCATAGTGTATACAAATATGAAATGGCACTAAAGTACAGATATTCAGTCTGTAAGAATTAAGACATTGATATCGTGCATAACAATTATTACCTTTCCAACGTTCTATTCACAGGAATACTTAACAGAAGATGAGCTGTAACAGATGAAATAGCTTTGGTACCGCTATCATAAGTAAAACCTGTAGATCAATTTAAATATTTGCAGTCCTTTGGGTTTAAATAAAGTCAACAATCCATCTTTCCTTCCATCTGTACTATTCATAACCTTTCAAATTAAATAGACAAGTATCTCTCTCTCTCTTCTCTCTCTCTCTCTCTCTCTCTCTCTCTCTCTCTCATAACTCTTTTCTGTATTTCTAAACATATTAAGGTAGCTCCAGTGGCTTTCGTCTCCGGTTCGTTTTTTACACAGCGTGATAAATTTCCGGTTATAGTTTTAGGCACATTAATGATCATATAATGATATGTATTTGATTTAAAGTACTGTATCAGTATGGTTCAGTACAAATATATATAGCTCATATTTTTCAAAAGTAGAGGAAAACTATAAATATGTCAAAACATTTGGTGGAAAATTACTTGCCGGAAACGGGGGGGGGGGGTATGGTACTACTGCATTTGTTTGTACGGTTTTGCCAGCTAGGAATAAAATTTTAATATTTGTAATACAGTTTGAATGAGTATATACATTTTAGTGACTGTTAAATTATGTCTATTTGATAAATTTCAATTTTTGTACCAATGTTTGCAAAAAACAGCTTGTTAAACTAAATCAAACAATATGGGGTATACATGTTCAAGAGACTATCAAACAAAAACTAGCTGGTAAGATAAACTATGTTTTTTTTGGGTCAACTACAGTCATTTCATGCATATCTTTTACAATTTAATGATTTGCTATGGTATGCGATTTTAATGATATGCTATGAGATTTCAATGCAATGCTATGGGATTTGTATGCTATGCTATGAGAAATTGAAATAGCGGGCTTAATGATATGGTATGCTATGCTATGCTATGGTATTCTATGAGATTTGAACAAAGAAGCCTCCATACACAGAAGAGTTCCATACATTTGGAAGTAAAATGATAAAAAGCCTAAGTTAACCACTAATCTGCAATGTGAGCATTTATTCTTTCAAATAAAAACATTTAAAACTGAGCTAAAATCATGTTGTATGCTATGCTATGGTATGATATGACGAATGATATTCTATGAGATTGTATGCTATGGTATGAGATTCCAATGCTATGCTATGAGATTTCAATGTTATGCTATGATATTTCTATGCTATGCTATGCTATGATGTATGTTGTAAAAGATATGCTTGAACTGACTGTATATATAACTCCTAAATGTTATAATAATAATAATGATAATAATAACGATAATAATAATAATAATAATAATAATAATAATAATAATAATAATAATAAATGTTTAATAAAAAAAATAATGTAATCTGTATGAATTTTGAGAATTTTCCAAAAATATGAAATTTTGTGAATTTTTTGGAAGGTTGTGTGAAGAATAAATGTAATATTTTTGTATATTTTCTGTAGAAAATCAAAAATACTTTTTCATTTAATGACTATCATTACATTTTCTTAAATTATAACCTAACATGATGTATTTTGGTGCATACTTTAATAAATTATGAGATCATGCTTAATTGTGTTAAAATTTGGCGGTTGAATTTTTGACGTCGTGAGCTGAAGCTCACTGTAGGAAAACCAAAAGTGCAATGGAATAATTTTTTTGGCCTCTTTAGTAAGTTTTGTAGTTGTTTTATTTTATATGTTCAAAGAAAAAAAAAAGGATTTGACACAAATTTCTAAAAGGCTGGGACCTTAACCTAAAAAACTCTAAAACGAATAATAGTAATTATGTATAACTGTATGGATATATTTGAACTTTCATATATTTACATCTTTATATACTTATCTCAAACAGATGTGAATTGATTGTGTTTGCAAGTGAACTTAACACCAATCATCAATCTCTTTGTGGTCACTTATCCGGACCAGTCATGATCGGATTGATCCTTTTATTACCTGTACAAACACAAATGACCGTCTGTAACCTCAATGTGTTTGCTGTAATAATTAAATTAATTTTTTACATTAATGCCTGTTTGATTTACAATTTTATTTGGTCAGTTTTTGTAAGCTTTGTTGCATGGGTAGTGAAGGACACAATCTCTTTTATATATGATTTTTAATTTAAAGAACTTTAATCTGAGAAGTTTCATTTAATCTCTGGATTGCACACTTCTATCACATGGCCATCCTCTGCTAATGCAAACCAAAGGTAAACTGCAGCTTTATTACTTGAATAATTGCTCTCTCTCTCTCTTTCTCTCCTAAAAGCTAAATATCAACCTTACACTTACCGGAATATTAGATTTAATTACAGAACTTATAGTACTCAAATCAAATTGAGAAACATTCTTCATTATATAGCTCGTTAAAATACCTCGTGGAAATTTGTTTTTGTGTAAATCAGGGACATCACTTCCGGAATAGAAAGTAAGAAAAACAAGAAACGCTCTCCTTTGCTATCACGGAAACTCAAATTTCTCTGTCTTTCGGTCCTTTTTATAGTTTTTGTTTTAACATTTGAAAGGTTTCTTTATCAAGTTTTGATGTTGTATATCAAACAAATTGTAAGGAACATTTGTAAAAATATTTTCGTTCTTCTTATAATAATTGAATTTTCGTTCTTCTTATAATAATTGAACATTCATGCTTAAAATAATATGATAAATTCTGGAGTGGATGTTAAAGATTAATTAAAGATAGTTTTTATCCTGAGCCTTAATCTTGCAAATCAAGTTCTTAACAAATTCTTCTTATATAAACAATGAAAGGGACATGGTTACGATTTTGGTCAGAAATTATTTTTCCTGTTTAATGTTTACATTGCTTCAGTAATGCCTCCAATGGTCAACCACAATTTGAGTGTCAGTAGTCGTGTTATAAGCGAGATACAAAGCTCACAATTCTTATCATGTAAACAAAGCTTACGTCATGCTTTTGTTTAAATTTTGAATAATGAAGTGAAATTTCCAGTTTTAGACCCAAAATGAATGTGATAAACGCTCAGAACTATCTAATAATGCTTAAAACGGATCAGAACATAGACAAATAAGTTTGAAAAAGAATCTTTACCGGTATATTAAACCAGTGTAAACAAACACAGGACACGAGCAGTGGCGTAGCTACCATGTATGCTTATATGCCTGAGCATGCACATCATTTGGGGGGGGGGGGGGAAGAAAATCAGTAACAAAATAAATAAAGAAAGAAAAAAAAACACGCAATGTGGTCTTACAGTACCATATTAAAGAAACAGTACACAATGCATGTACTTAATAAAGCAAAGATTTACTTTGCATTTGAACTAATACTTAGTTTTACACATCATTTAAAATTTCCCCCATAGAATATCACAGCTTTATTGAGATATTCATTACCATAAACTATATAGGTGAAAATAAAAGCTTTGAGTGGGTCAAAAACAAACGTCAAAAGTTTTTTCTTCTATTAGCTTTTTATAAGTTTTGTGATTTTATTTTATGCCTAAACTATAACCAAAACAATTTTAACTGCCTAAAAATATGCTTAAATAGTGAGCATTCCTTTCAATTTCTGCGATGATTTTTAGTGTTAAAAATCGTCAGAATCCATGAGCTTCCGGGGCCTTCGCCCCCTGGGCCCCCACCAGGCTTCGCCCTGGACCCACTGGGGGCCTCATGGCGGCCCCCAGACCCCCTGCCATTTTAAGCATGCACTTCGTTTCTGGTCTAGCTACGCCACTGACGAGCTTTGTTTACATGACAAAGAATTGTGAGCTCTGTATATTGCTCATAACTCTACAACTGACACTCAAATTTTTGTTAATCATCAGAATTTTTAAAGCATTATGAACAATAAAAATATAAAAATAAAAGAACAAGGTACATTTTGCACCAAAATCGGCCTAGTTCCGAAATCAAATGAAGATATTAGTGAATAATATCTAGGATTTACCTGTTTTAAATCAGTTTATATTTTTTAAATATCTCAAACGATTCTCCTTATACAACTCTCTAAAATTACGAAGTCTGATGACGAAAACAACGCTCACGACGTCATGACGTCAACTTGACGTTATCAGATTTCAATGTAATAATTTTTGTACTGCGTGAAGAACTGTAGATTGATTAATCATTTTTTACGCCGCTATTGTGTTTTTTCTATGTGTTCTATTCTTAACATTTCAATTACTTGGTTAATTTATAATCAACTTTTGATTTGACATTAGAATTATATAAGGTCTTCATGGTGATAAATTCCGACAAAAAAAACAACCGGTTCGATTAAAAATGCAGATGGAAAACATCTACCGGTACATGCATTATAGGAAACATTGGTCTTCTCCGTTTTCCTGACACTCAATTTAATTATGTAATACAATACCTGTTTATCTTTTACTTCATAATATTTAATTATTAGGTATATACGTTTATGTACATACATGTACAGTGTCATATCTAAATATAGACACATTACGTATAGGCGACTATATTTACATAGTGGGCATGTTCCGTATGTAGGCAAAAACACACAAATTACGCGCATTTCTATCAAACACGGCAACCAACAAAAACAGTTAGGAAGATGACCATATATTCTGTATTTTGATGTTAACATATATCAAAATGATTTCTACTGTCCAGCATGTTTGAAATATCATTCTTTGGAGCTACATGAATTAATCTGACCCTGGCTCTTCAAAACCGTCTGAGTTGTAATTATGATCCCATGTTTCTATAGTATCTAAATAAACGCCTTATCTGGATAAAAATGTGGATTAAATTAATCCGTACATACATTTTTTTTTTGTATTTTCATTAACCTTTTGCTTCATCACCGATTCATACCGGCATATCATACCGGCATACCCGGTTATTTCATAAAAAAGGGGGAAAAATCAATTTTCTTCATTGACGCGTACATTTTTTTTAAAATCCCTTGTTCCGAAGAAAATGTTTATGATCCAAGTTTATAACGGAGGCATCACACAGTAAGTAATTTGAAAAAGAATTAAGCACGCATGCAAATTATTACATTAACAAGCGTTTAAATGACTTTTATCTGACAATTTCAATTTATCTATATACAGTACATTTTCATGCGATTAAAAGATAAATGTATTAAAAAAATCCAACTGTTTCGGGAGTCGAACCCAATCGAAAAAGTCGGACACGGATAGAATCTATTCTAACAGCAATACCACTTGACTAATCTAGACATGACTTTATAGGGGAATATTCAACACAGCTTTCTTACAGACCCTGAAACGTGTACTACACAGTTTAAGACTTCCCGGAATAGTTTGTGATTAGCAACACTTATTAATGTATACCATGCGCGGATCTAGAAGGGGGGGGGGGG
>WFKH01011926.1:21154965-21174333 GCA_016163765.1 Magallana hongkongensis
TTGATAAAACGGGACTATCAACAGTCTCGTTTAAAGTCATCTTTTCGTAAGTTCTATGGTCGATACAACGACCTTGTCAGCAAATACAATCTTCCAATGAGTCGCATGCTGACTGACGTTTTTCATACTAATTGTTAGACCATAATTAATTACCTAATTGTCTACGGACTTTTGCGGTTTTTATTTTCCCGATTACGACAAAGAGCACATGGCTGGTGTGACCGGTCAGCAGATGATGCTCACTCCTCCATGGCACCTGATCCTACCTCTATTTTGGAGGTCCGTGTTGCTCTGCTTTGAATTTGTATTTCGTTTTATGGATTTTTTAGATGGTTGACGGTTTGTTATTGTCATTTTTTCATCCATTCGTCAGTGCAAATTAACTATAAAACAGATGAGTCTAAACATCTATGAGCTTATGCATAGCTTGTACAAATGTAAAATTGCACTAACATATACACACTAGGTATTTAACAAATATGACATTAATTGTTTTCCGCTACTCCTTTCAAATATTTTTTAACAGAAGACGTGTTGTAAAAGAAAAATAACATTTGGTTCCGGTATTATTAGTAAAAAGCTACATTGGATAAATATGAATATTTTCAGTCCTTTGGGTTTAAAAACATGTAAGCGGACTATCCATCTTTCCATCTTACCCTCAATCTTTTCCTCCTTTTTCGTGCTTCTGTGTGTTAAATTCTTGCATTTAATTTCAGATGTAATAGATAACTCTCTCTCTCTTTTTTTCTTTTTTGGACCAGTCATGACTGTATTGAAAAAAGATAATTACCTGAAAAAACAGCATCAGTCGGTGTGTATGCAGTAACAATTTAAGTTGGGCCAACGCATGTTTGATTTTCAAGTTTATTCGGTCAGTTTTTGTTATCGTTGTTATTGATTAGGGAAGGACAGAAACATTCCTTTATTAATTATTAGAGCCGCGCCCTGCTTGTGATTAGTCTGTCTGTCCGTCCGAGATCGCTTGTCCGGAATATATCGTAACTCTCCTTTGTCATTTCTTACCCACAGAATGGCATTTGATGAAGAGTGTGTAGTGACCTTTAACCAACGTTTTAGATGTAAAGTAAGATAAAGATTATGCTAACAATCTTTTCCAGATCAATGTAAATCATCATTGGATAAATGATTATTGTGAAAAAATTATTTGGTGTCTATTACTTGACTTATATAAACTTTTCTGTCATTTTGCGCTGGTTGTTGATATACCAAGTTAACGTTGACATACTGATTTGACGTCATACTCGGACATCAGAAATAAACGACATACACCACTATTTACATCAATATAGCCGATGATTAACGAAAAGGAGTGTGTAATAACAACTGAAGACTGCCGAAAAGGGGCCTGTAATATATTTTATTACCCACTTCTAGGGTTTTGTACACATGGGTAGGCGAATTTTCGGTTAATATTGTACAGGGTGGAAAAGGGTTTATTTATAATTATAAGTTAAACATTTAGCTATTATATAATAATATAAATTTTATATTAGATAAAACAGCACAAGAAATGCCACTCTGTACTTAATTCAGTGTGTTGACGTGATTTTACAGGTGCATACCCTTATTTGAATTTTTTTTAGATGAAAACTAAATTATACCTATCTTGTAGATAAGTCTCTGAATTTAACAATTGCAAACAATTGCAAACTTGCAATTGCATGACTTACCTTAGCTTCTCATAAAAACCAGGACCACCGGTACCAGGATAAAATGTAAGTAAACAAACAGTATCAGATCAGATGGTAAAGAAAAACGTTTGCCACTCAAAATTAGTTACACCTTAACACTTAAAAAAATTATATGTAGCAATTTATATTGGGTTTTTTTTCAAGTGTTAATCGCAAATTGAATAAATTGATGTCAAATTGAGTTTTGAGTTAAGTGCTGATTTTATTTTTACGTCTTCCTTATATAAGTGAAATCTTTGTGCGTAAACTAATATAATTATTAAGAAATGCAAGTTAAAGATTTATTAAAACTAAATGTTTTACAATTTTTCTTTTTTCAAATCTTATTAATTTTCGTATATCTAAATAGGTATAAGTACTATCCTTACTGTACCAATAAGTTAAAAGGTTAAAAAATATGTTCATAAGTAAATGCTTAATTTAATTTTATTAAGTTTATTAAATTTTTTTTTCATTGGATACACAAATCAATTACCTTGAATCACACTAAATTGACATGCATATATATTGATATATGCACACTTTGAAATTGTCGTTTTTTTATGATTAATTTCCATTATGAACGATGAAAAGCAAATCTTGCACAATGTTTGTTTTTTTATAAAGTAATCCTCACTGAAGATATTTGAAAACTTTCACTCTTGTGGTGTATTTTTGTCCCACGTGAAGATTGTTCTCATAATCTACACTCACACTAAAATACTTTCTAATCCTTGTTGTTCTGTGATAATTAGTGATAAGAACTGACCGTCCTGATCCAGATGATGAAGCGTGTTACTATATGTATCACAGACCAGAATGTGACCGAGGATATCAGTACATATACCATGGGGATTTAACACTGACCCCTGACCCTTGTAGGAGAGTCTGTGTTGTCCTGATTTATTCACCACAACTGCAGCATGTTTGTCGTAATCTGATACAAAAATATCACCATTAATGTTTTCCGTGATGTAGTGTGGATATCTACTATACAGTCTCTGTCGTTTGTTGTTCCACTGTATGTTCTGTTTCCTTCCCCTTCCTTGTTTTACCGAGTGACTTTACCCTCATCATCCTTGCTCATCCCCACCAGTATGTCCCCATTAATGTGGGAGGAGTGTATGGTAGGGGGTGACCAGCATCCTGTTTTAATGAATGTGGTTAATGTATTATCCAGTGTTACCCTTTTTATAAATTTGTTAACTTTATCTGTAAAGATCATATCTTCGTCCTGGGTGAGTGTATGATAACCTTCATCTTGGCCACTGGATTCTATTTTCTGAAGCAGACTCCCCTGAAGATCTGTTTGAACAAGGTTACCACCGTGATCACTGACCCAGAGTCTGCATGATTTACCTACTGATATATTTTATACACAATCAACACCTGGTACTTTGTAATCTCCGAACTTAGTGACAGAGGAAGACAGAGAAAGTGGTTGTTTGACCTCAGATTTCTCTTCGCCATGTTCTCTCTGTGTCTCTGAGGGTTTCAACTGTGTATAGGCAGTCTCCAAGGGTTTTATTTTTTCTGTTCTCTGGTTTACTGAAAGGAAACGTTATTTTGCCCAATAATTTAGCGACATCATCCCCACTGTATTGACCAGCAGTGAATACTGGATAAACTGGTTCTGTGGTCTCAGGTATGGATTTAATATTTAGTAGTTCTGAGATTAAAAAAAGGATTGGATTGTTTTGGACTTTATCAAAGGACAGGTAGCACTGAAATTGTTTTACAAGGTTTTCAAGGTAAGCATTGTATTCGTCAAAGGTTTTGTCTTGACTCTGAAGCTTTTCCAATAGGGTCTCCTCCATTTTGTTGGCTTGTTCTAAATTGTCCGACATCGCTATTTCAACTAAACGTTTAAGTGATTCTGCTTCAGCTTTTATGGATGCTCTTATTTTATCCATGAACGCTTTTATTTTTAAGACATCTTCTTTAATATCTCTCTTCATATCTTGTGAGGTTGGGAGATAATATTGATTTACTTTATAGATTTCATCAAGGCACAGCATGAAGTTCTTGGAATAAATTGTCTCTAGATCGTCAAATGTGTGCCCTCGATGGTCTTTTATTGAACATTTGGAACATACTGCAACCTGACAGTTTTCGCAAATCATGTCAATGTCTTTAGAAGGATGATCTTTGCATTTCTTCACAGGAAGTTTTCGGTTACGTTGTCGGTAAGGGACCACTTCATGGTTCTTATTTTCTGTACTCTTGTGATGTTCATCTCTGCATTCTTCACACATTGGTTGGTGACAAGGATTGCAGTAAAACTGGCAGTTTTTTCCACAGTCTTCAGTTCCACACACCAAGTAATGCTGGGCGATGACTGGTATGTCCTGTACAACACCTAGACCTACTGGCCTGGATAACGCCATCTGAAATTGTAATTTTTAACATACACGACTCAATTTATATATAAATAAATAGTTATGTACAAAGTGAAAGTAGAGATAAATCTTAATGGGCAAATGACAGACTATTGTTTTCATAATTAGGATAAACGAATAGTGTTTAATATATAATATGAATATTAATTAAGAATGTACCTTATGACTCACCTTGCTTAGGGATTTTTCGCAGAGGTTCGAGTGTGGGTTGGACATTATACCGTTTATAAAGCGAGATTTCACGAGATCTGTGTTTTTACTGCCAAGTGATTGATAAAAAATAGATTTAAATCCTGAGGCATGATTGTGCCCGGTACCGGAACATTTATAAGACTTTCGAGTAGACTGTTGTTACAATGGCAACCCCCATGTATGGAAAAAATGGTTGTTTTTTGTGTAAGGTTACAATTGATGTAAGAAATTATTTACGTATTACTCCTTTTTAAAGGTTTATAAAGATATGTAAATATTAACAATAAATTACTAAATCGGGTACCATTAATGCAATTGCATATTCTGCTTGTTTCTGTTTGCCTACATATGTATACATTTTTTGATTAAGATACAAAAGTTTACATTCCAATGCACATGTAGATAACAAGCTGAATAAATATATAAGGTGACATAAGTGTTTTTCAAACAAAAAATAAATATATAAGGTGACATAAGTGTTTTTCAAACAAAAAATACTTTTTTACGTACCCTGAACAAATACACTTAACCAAAGTTCTATGTGTTCACCCAATAAATTGTGTTGATCCTAAGTAATAAACACATTAGTTTGTCTTGCCGTTGGGCTGGCTGATGTTCATCAAGTGATTAAGAACGATGTACCAGTCATGACCACTGGTTACGACCTAAGACCTGGACCTTTGATTGATATGAACACTTCCGGTTTGGTTGCATTTCGGATGGTTGTCGGTGGAAATCACGATTCACTAATAGCACGGAAAGTGTTTGTTAAAATAGTTTTTTTACGGATTGTCAAATATTTAAGAAATATCGCGGAAGAAATCAAAAGTATTCAAAATAAGTGCAACTTGTCTTAAGAACAATTTAAACACCTATATTCGAACGTTATTGGTATTTTTCTTAATAGCCGGACTCAAATCTTAAATGTTTTTCATTTGAAACAATTACTAAAAATTAATAACAATCGCAAAATGTTATCATTAAAATGAAGCACGTGCTGCAAACAACTAATTTCTTATTTTGAGGTTTTGTCGCGGGTTACAAATTTCTATCAGTATTGCTTTATTTTATCTCTGCTATTGTTGAGAAGCCATGTCGATAAAAAAGATGTTGAAAATTTCAAATTATTTTATTTTATAAATTTTAAATTATTTTACTTTTCAGGCAAGTTTTGTTGGGTGTATGCTTTAACGGTGCATATTTTAGGTAAATTAAATCTAAATCTTTCTTATTTTCAAAAACATATCTTAAATAATAATATCAGTACAGATACCAAAGAGACGGAACTTTGAACTGACCTGTGTAGGAGAACTGGTGTTGTCCTGTTTTATTTATCACTACAACGGCATTTTTATCATAGTCTGATACACATATATCACTGTTGATGTTTTCTGTGATGAAGTGTGGATAGCTTATATATAGTCCCTCACCTTTGCTGTCCCTCTGTATGTTCTGTATTTCTTTCCCTGTCTTGTTGTATCTAGTGACCTTACCCTCTCGGTCCCTGCTCATTCCCACAAGTATATCCTCGTTGATGTGGGAAGAGTGTATGCTGATAGGTGTCCATTTTTCAATTTTCATAAACTCAGCTATCGTTTTATCGAATGTTATCAAATTAATTGTATTCTTTCCTCTGTCTGTGTAGATTAAATCCCCGCTTTTAGTTACGTTGTGGTAACCTTCATCTCCAACACGGGTTTGTATCTTCTGTAACTGATTCCCCTTCATGTATGCATGGACAAGGTTACCATAATTATCACTGACCCATATTCCGCCGGACGTATCAAGGGATAAATGATAACCACCTTAAGCTTTTACACTTGGTACAGTATATTCCTTGATTATGTCTACAGAGGAAGACAAAGAGAGTGTTCGTTTCGGGTGAGTTTCTTTAGGTTTTATTCTTCTCTTCTCTGGTTTAGTGTCAGGAGTTGATATTTTACCATTCGTGCTGTATTGACCAGCAGTAAATACTGGATAGATTGGCTTTGTGGTTTCAGGAATAGGTTTGATTTTCAGATGTTCAGAAATTGAGAAAAGGATTGGATTGCTTTGGACTTTATCAAAGGACATGTAAACGTTGATCGTATTGTAAATGTCCCCAAGATAGCCATTGTATTCCTTGTATGTATTATATTAGAAGGATGGTCTTGGCATTTCTCTACAGGAAGTTTTCGATTACGTTGTCGGTTAACGACAACTTCATGACTCTTACTCTCTGGAATCTTTTGTTGCTCATCTTTGCATTGTTCACACATTTGGCAGTGACAAGAATTGCAGTAAAACTGGCAGTTCTTCTTACAGTCTATAGTGCCACACATCAAATAATGTTGAGCTGTGACAGACATGTCACGTACGATGCCTGGAATACCTGGCTTTGATAATGCCATCTGGCTTTGTTATTGTAATGTTATTTTATTAGTTACATTATTGAACTAAAATCTTCACAATTTAATGCATGTCGAAGTGAACATAAAAATAGTTCTAGTTTAGAAAAGGACGTGGCATTGTTTGAAAAATTGAAATCAAAGAACTAAAGAAAAGAATTCTAAAATGATTTTGAATTTAAATATGTAGTTCATGACCCACCTTGCTTTGAGAAGGGTTGCAATAGAGATATGATTGTACCCGGTAGCAGAAAAAATTATCAGTCTTATTATTATTAAAGTGTTTTTCGTTGTCGGAGTATTTTAGTGCAACATATGGCTACATTTGATATTTTTATGTCAAATTTCTTACATTGAAAGTGAAATTGACGAACGATTTAAAGATGATTGCCAAAAAATTAACATTACCCGAGTCCAATTACGCGGTGAATATATTTTTATATTTATATGCGAATATGTTCGCATGATATTCGCATGAAAATTGTACAGTTTTCATGCGAAATATTTTTCGTATGTTTTTCATGCAATTAGATATTTTTGTCAAATTCATAGAAAATTTATGCGAAATTCACATGAAAATTGCATGTTTTTCATATCAAATTTAAATTATGACAATCAATCCATAACACTTTAAAAACATTCTTTCATTCATATGTTGACAAACTAGTGTCTTTTTTGTTAACAAATTTGACACTAAGGCAATAAAATAATTTCTGCATGTGTTGGACTTAACACATGTATAAATGAATAATTAGAATAAAGTTTACATTTTATCAAAATATACATGTATTCAATACTTTTAATGTCTTTGTTCATGTAAACATGTACAACTTTGACTTTACAATACTCATTCACACCCACTGAGAGATATATCTCTCTTCTTAGAAGGTCAGTATACATTAAGATTTTATTACATGTATAATACATGCTGATTGCATTGGTTATTATTTGAGATATATACTTTAAGCCTTATGTTTTTAAGATACAATTAAAGAGTTTGCTTGTACCAAACCTGTCGAATGCAGTAAGTGAAGTATATATAGTTAAATTTCCAGCTATATTCAAACATAAATTGATTTCTATGCTAGACAATGAAAATTCACTTAAAATTCTTCACATTGTGATACAAGTTTCCATGATTCCAAGTGAGATTGCACAGATGCCAGTATATTTCAGAAGGACTCAGGCCTTGTGGTCTCGAGTTTCAGTGTGTACCAATGTTATTGGACGGATGTTGGTGTTAAATTACTCCAGTGTCATGTGCGTTTATCCTTCCTTTTTCTGTAGCATGTCTCTTTATCCCTCTCCATTTTTAAACAAAATATAATTAATAATACAACTTAAATAAAATAAACAATAGTATCGAGTAAATGTATAACAGCTTAAAGCAAAAGATTTAATTATACACAATTACACATGTGCTCAGATGAAAAAAAAATTATTGTATCTCTGAATTAAAAAAACTTACAGCATGTTTTATCAATAAAAACATATGAGATCAAGAGATAACTCCAACCTCTCTTATCAAATTAATGTTCTTTCGTGTTTGATTTTATATAATTACAAAGTTTAGAAAAATTTAAAACACAAGACATATTTCACCGAATAAATACTTACATGGTTTTCTCAAATGGACAGTTTGTTGTGCATGATTTCCCAAGTGATATATGTTACGGTTATAGCCATCATGTATGCAAAATAAACGGAAGCAGCATTCATCAATTCTTCTGTCTGTGCAATATTGTTTTAAATCTTAAAACAACTCTGTAGGGAAAAAAAAAACCAAAATGTTATTTTCAAACTGCATATGTATACTCCTATGAATAGATTCACCGTGATATATTCATTGATAATATGCACAAAAAATATACATGTACGCCAACATGATTTATTAGTAATAAAATCCATATGCGGATCTAGATTGAAAAATTCAAATTTCTTTAAATTTACATTATAAAATTCCTAAAAAATATGGCTCAACCTCCCCCCTCCCCAATTTGTTACCCAATTCACCGTCGGACACCCTCCACCAAATTTTTTTCTGGATCCGCCCATGAAATCAGATTGCAACTGCGTGTTTTAAACCTCTGCAGATTTATTTCTTAATCTTTACGTTTACACTGTATTCATTAATTCTTGAATTAGAAATACACGAACATAGATTTTGTTAATTTTTTTTTGTTAAAATGCAAGGTAAATATGGGAAATTATCCGTAGCTGACAAACCGTCCGTCAACCCGAATTTCTTCCGTATAGTTACATGTAAAGACCTGCATCTAAGTTTAATAATAACAATAGATTTGTTCAGTTTTAAACATGTATTTGACAACGCTTATTAATAAATAACATGTAAACACAGAATATGCATACACCTGAAACATCATAGTTCAAAGGTTTTGTTGTGAAGGTATATATTTACCAATGATACTCACAAATATGAGTTATGAGTCGTTAGAAACCTCTAAAGTCTGACGGATAAACTCTACGTCCAACTTGGGTAAGGTACAGGTAACAACTGAACTTTGTTTACAATGGATATATATTTATGTTGTTATTTATGGAATCCCGAACCCGATGGTAAAATCCACTACATTCCTCCCCATCATAATTAAAAGGGCTGGCGTGTAAAACTTTAAAACATACATGTATTATTTCTTATTTACTTCTTAACACACTATTAGACAGCTGTTCACAATCAGACAATCCGACTGTAAATACAGCACTCCAAAAATGTAATATTTAAATATGAAGTGATTTTCATATACATAAAGATTAAATAAAAACAGATAACACTG
Source organism: Magallana hongkongensis (assembly GCA_016163765.1). Classification (NCBI taxonomy): domain Eukaryota; kingdom Metazoa; phylum Mollusca; class Bivalvia; order Ostreida; family Ostreidae; genus Magallana; species Magallana hongkongensis. The sequence continues at coordinate 21,164,433 of WFKH01011926.1, forward strand.
TTATCAAGAGGCATAAAAATATGGGAATGATTTAAAACCAATACATGTATTTAAAAGGTAATGAACGTTGGTTGTTCATTCCTAAAATATGTTTGTTTAATGTAAAACACCACATTGGTTTGATTATCTGAATTAAAAGATTTCATTGAGAAGTACTATGTATGTCTCCATACCTTCTATCCGGATGTTGTAAATTGTTAACCATTACTAAACTACATGAAGTTTCAAGATCTTAATAAAATCTGACAATGATATCAGAGTATCCGACATCTTTGACTGCAGAACTTAAACACGTAAATCAATGTTAGATATGTCCCGATAATTCAAAACCATAGATTTAAGATTGCATTCTTAAAATTTAGATTCATGTGTTATACATGCATCTTTGTTGTTTTAATCTTTATTAAACTGGACAGCATTCTCCATTCTATCTCATACTGGTATATGGCTTTAATAAAATCTAATATATGAATCGGGTATGTGGTTGTGGCCTTGGTTCATTGAGTCGAGCTGACGAATGGCCTATTTCCTCAGCTCGTGAGAGTTTAAATCTCCCTGTGACTTTGATGGTGATTGTGGGGGTGATCTGCCTTGTGATGGTGATCTAGATCTGGAAAATGTATTGTATTGTTTTGAGCAGTTTCTCGCAAAATGCCATATCTCCCCACACTTGAAACATTCACTCTCTCTTTCAAAACTTTTAGATTTTGATCTATTGTTATCTGTGCTAGATAGTATTTCATCTTTATCATCAAATGTGATTTTTCTGACATCTTCCTTTGTTCCCATGATTAATTTTTGGTTAGTAATTGCGCTATTCATGTGTTGAACTGCTTCATCAAGTGTTTTAGGATCTTTATCAAGTGTAACTATTGCAGCTTTTTTCTCCATACAACCCCTTAAGAATGCATCAATGGTAATGGTGCTTCTAAAAAAACTCTGGACAGCTGTATGGGTAAGCCTCAGTGAATATTTCTTCTATCTTCTCCGCAAATTCTTCAAGAGTTCATGTGTCTTCTGTTTGATCTCCTGAAGTTGATGTCTCATGATATGACGTTGATCACTCTTGTTTAGTCTTTTCTCTTTCCGCCCTACAAATCTACCTAACTGATCATCCAACTCTCTGGCATATATTTTTTCTTTATGATCATTCTCTCTCCTTTCACCCATATCATGCACATCATCCACAAATGTATCACTCTCAATCCTTTTCAATAAATCTGTTTCTTTCATGTTAGACTCTGTTGTGTTTATCTCTTCCATTGCTGCTTTGTTTACCTCAATAGGAGTAGCCATGATCTTGATCTTTTACTCCTGTATACACCTACCTTATATTGATCCTAATATATGTATGAACTAAATCATCAGACAATCCGACGAAATAGTCAAGCTGTAGTTGATCTTAAAAAAGGTGTTTTTTGTTATTCAAAAATAATACCAACACTTTAATTTAAAAAAAAAATGAAAATAATCTTCCGAGATCGAATTTGGAATTCAGAAAAAAAAAATAATTATTGCGCCAAAATGCACGAACTACTGTCCGGGGTTTTTAATCTGAAAAATAATCAGACATATACAAACACTTCTGACACCATTGCTGAGAAGGTATATATTTACCAATGATACTCACAAATATGAGTTATGAGTTGTTAGAAACCTCTAAAGTCTGACGGATAAACTCTACGTCCAACTTGGGTAAGGTACAGGTAACAACTGAACTTTGTTTACAATGGATATATATTTATGTTGTTATTTATGGAATCCCGAACCCGATGGTAAAATCCACTACAGTATCTGCATGTATACGATCCGCTCCTCTCCTATCCAGGATCAAGAACTTTCCAATCGCTGAATAAATAATCGTACGATAGATCGGACACATCCTGATGATGTTGAAGTAAAGTGTCTGCTGGCTTGCATCACTGATTAGCCAGCGCCGATAAATATGTACAAAAGTTTGTAGCTAGAGAAAATTCAGTCTGTCTGCACGTCGAGGTATCGCGGGAGTTAACTCGAACGGGATTTCGGAAACGAGTAAAAATGTTTGCAAACGCTTAAAAAAAGATGCACAACAACCTGTAGTGCTTTAAATTTATTGATAATAATTATTTTAATCATATCTTAATTATAAAATCTGATCTGATTTATTGCTTTTTGGTATATTGCACTAAAATAAAATTAAACACTATCCTGACGGTCCTCAGTACCCAAAATATACGCAATATGTGACGTCAGCAGGAACGAGACTCGAGTACAAAGTGATTGACAGAGGTAAGAAACATGATATTTTTATGTATTATCGAAAGATCACTGCTTCCCGTTTTGATAAAAACCCATCATTCGATATTTTTGCAGACCATGTGTATAAGAACTCTTTAAAAACTGCATAATGAAGTTGAAGTGTAGCGTTATGATGATCAGATACACCTAGCGTAATTTTAGCGTAATGTTATAGGCTTAAATTATAAAATATCTGATATTTTTTTCATTGAAGCATGACAAAAACATCCCTACACGGATATGGAGTTGGTACTATTTGGATGGAGGTGTGAACATGATGATATGCCTGAGGTGATGATAAATCAAAGTACTAAATATACTGAGATTTTTTGAGCCAATCCAAAGCTTGAAAACTGTTTATTACATAAATCACATGCTTGTTTTCTTCCAAGTTCTTTAGATAAAAATCCAAAGAAGAGAAGAAACGAACTTTCTATATTTTCCAGAGTGTCCTTCCACCAATAGGGGCAGGTTCATAATTAAGTTAGCACAACAATAATTTAGTTTTGTCAAGAATTTGTGTAGGAGTTGTGAATTATTAAATAAGAAAGTGAAAAATGAATAAAAAGATTACAATAGCTGTATTACTTTTTTTCAGATATTTATAAGCTCAAACAAGAATGAAATTATTTAGTAGTACATGAATAATATTTGCAAAGAACCTTAAGTTTGCATATGCAGATTTGCAGAGACTCTTTGGAAAAGATTTTAATAGTGTGACAACCAACAACATTCCGGAAACCTCAAAAATTCATGGATACAGTGGTTAGTAATACTTCTATGATTTAAGAGTTGTATGATAATTATGATCAATGTTTAACATTGAAGCTCATTTAAGTGATTCAGACAAACGGCTTGAGCTAAAAGCTCAAATGTTGATTACTATTGTCTGTCTTAGTTCTGTCTCTGGACAGTCTCTGTCCCTCTCTAAACTTTTGACATTGTCTCCTTTTCCAGAACAACTGAGCCAATTTTAAGCAAACCTGGCGCAAAACATTTTTGGGTGAAAGGGAATTCCAGTTTGTTCATTTAAAAATGAAAAGCACACCTTCTTTTAGAGAGTTTAGAATTTTAGAAAATTTGATGTCATTTTTAAAAAATCTTAAAAACCCTTGGTCAGAAAAGCTGAAACTTGTATGGAAGCATTTTGAGGTAGTGTAGATTTAAATTTTTTCATATAATGGTCTCTAGGGTTTGGGTTGGGCCACAATGGAAGTTGTATTTGACATATAGAAATGTTTTTCCAAAAACATTGAAACAACAAAAGGGGCTTGATGTTTATATTAGGAAAAATTTGAAAATCCTTTTAAACAAGATGTACAGTACTCTTTAAAGTTGTTCAAATGTTTTGTATTTGGCAGCATAAAGTATATTTGATAAGTTATTGCTATTGATGCTCAGGTGACCAATTTGGCCTATGTAATAAATTCACAAACTGAAAGCCTAAAATAACATTAAGGACATGTATCAGGGTGATAAAGTGTGAATGGTAGTATTCGGATATGACATAGAGAAATTTACTGTATCTGATCAAATCTGCTTTAACGAGCATTGACCATGTTACCAACTGCATGTCATATATCAATAAATTTTGTTTATATCTGCCAATATTGATAACGCACATTCAAAATAGATATGCCATTGAGGAATAGGAAAATTTTATGTAGACTGCATTATGTAAATTTTCTTCCAGATTGATGAAGCAACAAGCCTTTTCGAGAAGAGGAAGAAGAAATTTGAATTTTGTTCTCATCTAAATAAAGAAGATTATCCTAAGAAGATTATTGTCATTGTTTTCTGTTAATTCTCTGTGAAGCAAATCAATTAGGACTTCAGTTTTCTTTTCAAAAACAGATTATACTCTCAAATTTAGATAAAAAGATATCATAGAAGATTGCTAGATTATTAAATTAAGCTGCATAGTATTTTGTATGAAAATAGCATGATATTTGCATGATATTCGCATGATACAACAAAGAAACATAAGAAATACATTTTCGTATGAATATCGTGCGATATTTTTATCGTATGATATTCGCATGAAAATTATGTCGAAATCGCATGAAGTTTTCGCATGAAATTGCCTGTGTACCAGAATTGTAAATTTCCTGTCCTCCGAGGTAGGGGTTCTGACTCTAGGGTGGGGCAAAAATGGTCATATAGTGTTATTGCATTTACTGTTAAAATGTTTTCTTTACTTCTGCTGATACTGAATAAAAACTGACTGCATTTTAAAAGAGAAAATCAAGCCCTCTACCCAGACTATAAATTATATGTCCCCAAGGTAGGGATTTTGAATCTAGGCCACTTATATAGAGTGTAGGGTAGGGGTTCTTACTGCAGGGTGTGGCAAAAATTGTCATAAAGTCTTAATGTATATAATGTTAAAAAAAGGTCAATGACAAAGATTAGAAACTGACTGAATATTCAGAAAAAAAACATTAGGCTATCATCTTTTATTATATTTCATGTCACCTTCATGTGTTCCAAGGGTTATGGCTGGGGGGGGGGGGGGGGTACAAGTCGTATTATTTTATTCTGCTCAGGAATTTCAATGAACGAAATGAGTTAATTGACATAATCAGAAAAGAGAGAGAATAAAGCTGTCTATCAATGTTAAGATTTTGTGAAAGCGTTTAAAGGCGTTGGAAAGAGTTTAAAGGGGCGGGGGGTTGTAACAGTTAATAAACTTATCTTTCCTTGCTTGTTTTAATGGAGTTATCTTCCTTTGTTTGCTCATATTTAGTAATTAATCATTAAAAATAATGTAGTTAAGAAGTTGTATGATTCAAAGAGTTATACAAGTCTTTTTATTATTTAAAAAAACCTAGCAAAAACAGTTTTTGAACTTTCTAATAAAACAAATAGACTTGTAAATAGTAAAGTAATAATGGCTAGCCAAAATCACCGATTAGCCGTACCTGTTTTTTTAATTATAATTTATTTCTTTTTCAAAGAACAGACATACAGAACAGACATTCAGTCAAACAAACACATACTTATGAATAAACACCTAAACGTATTATTTTGTGGTTACTTGCTTACATGGAAAAAAAATTACGTAACAAAAACGAAATAGAAAAAATACTCATAATAAAACTAAATCAGATGTCAGCAGTAACGATACCTTTCCAACTGTCCCATTTTTTTTCAAAATATTGTAATTTACAAGTTTATATTGCAGTATATCTTCCAATGTTGTATTTTAGTTTTAAGTGACAAAGGAAACCATGGTATCTTGTTTTACATAAGACAACAAAATAATTATCGTTTTATATAAAGAATTATAAAATTAATGACTTTGTTATGAAACGACAATGGAAGTTCTCCAAGTATAAAGTAGACATATTAAATCCAACTCTTTTAGAGGTCTTTCTGTAAATACAGTAGTTATACCCGCACTTTCTAAAGAAAGTTCGGGTATATTGTTGTCGTCCTGTTCCGTCCGTCCGTCCGTCCGTCACGTTTTACTTTCTCAAACTGCTCTTACATCGAATAAACTAGCAATCTGAACTCTTGGAGTTTGATTGGGGGTGTCATGTTGTTTTGTAAAATGGTTTCAAAAATTCTCTGGTAGTCCTGGGGGTCAGATTATTGGTAAAAAATGACGTTTTTTCACAAAAAACCTTCTTCCTCGAACTCCTCCTACATTTTCAACAATAGACAAATCATCTTTTGGAATATGTTTAGGGGTATACTATAGATGCGCAATAAGGTTTTGGAAATTTCAATTTTGCCCTGGGGGTCATTTGGTGGCTGAAAAATGACGTTTTTTTTTTTACAAAAAATCTGGTTTAAAAAACGTCATTTTTTTTTGCAGTAGCCAAATGATCTTCTAGAATATGATTGGGGGTGTCATTTTGAAGTGTGATCAGGTTTCAGAATATTTTTTTTCATCACAAGGATCGGTGGGCAACAAAAAATGACGTTTTTTTGCAAAAAAAGTATGGTTCCCGTAACTCCTCTTACAACTTTTGGAGTAGCTACATCATCCCTTGGGATATGATTGGGGCTGTCCTATAGATGTGCAATAAGGTTTTAAAAATTTAAATTTCATCCAGAGAGTCAAATAGTAGCAGAAAATTGACGTTTAAAGAGGTTCGCTCCTTAGGTTTTGGGTAACCATTTTGGGTCACCTCTAGTCTGAAAAGTCTGCATCACATATTAATTCTAGTAGTAGATTTATATTTTACAATGCCAAATAAACTATATTGAATAAAATTGTTTTTAAAAAATTACATTTTTACAGAGTTTAGTAAGGAACTATATTTTGTGGCGGAAGGTTTTCAAGAAGGAAATGAACAATTTTCATAACTCACTAGTTTTAGAGTACTGTTACTTTAGCTTCCTAATTTTCAGCGCAGACCAAACTTCTAGATAGTTTGTGTATTACGATATATTTATGATATTCTGAAAAACATATTTAAACAATATTTTGATATTTCTATCGATATATTTTGGCATATTAAGCTTATATTTCATAGAACTTAAGAAAAAATTAACTCCAATTTTGGCCTAAAATTAGCTTATTTCATGCTATATCTCAAATTTTTGAAATGTGACCCCTACTTGTTTTACTTTTAAATGAGAAATTAAATGTATGTCTATTTGTATGCAAAGTTTTGGAAAGATGACATTACTATAATTTTTTTTTATTTGCGTTATAATTTGATTACTCCAAAATTTTGTAACATCTGTTGTTGTGTTCATTGTGTACTGGCATTTGAAGCCACCAGTAAAGCAAGAATTTTTAAACTTTGACTTAGATTTTACTTTTATAGTCACTACATGTGTTCAACTTCATACTGTATTAAAATCATAATTATATAATTGTTCAAACTATAAATATTTATTTGATTTCTTCAAATTATCAATTTCTATGTCAAATTTTAGCAAAAATTTCAGAAAAATTATTATATCTGTTTGAGGCCCTATATTTCCAAAAAATGGCATGTGACATGGGTCACAAATAAAATAAATGAACATTTTAGGTCCCCATCTTTATATCTAAGTGGTTTTCGAATGATTGACATTACTATTATTTCAGGAGCCAACCTCCTTAATACTCCTAAAAAAAAACCTAGATCCCAGAACTCCTCTTATGATTTAATCAATAGACACATCATATCTTGGGATATGATAGGGGCTGTCCTATAGATGTGCAATAAGGTTTTAAAAATTAAAATTTCATCCAGTAAGTCAAATAAAAGCAAAAAATTGACATTTATCACTCAAAAAAAAACTACATCCCAGAACTCCTCTTATGATTTAATGAATAGACATATCATATCTTGTGATATGATAGGGGCTGTCCTTTAGATGTACAATAAGGTTTTAAAAATTTAAATTTCATCCATGAAGTCAAATAATAGCAAAAAATTGACGTTTATCACTCAAAAAAAAAACCTAGATCCCAGAACTCCTCTATTGATTTAACGAATAGACATGTCACATCTTGGGATATAATAGGGGCTGTCCTATAGATGTGCAATAAGTTTTGAAATATTAAATTTAATCCTGGTAGTCAAATAGTAGCAAAAAATTAACATTGGCCCATGTGCAGATCTAGAGATGGGGTCAAAGGGGGGAGGGGGTCCAGATCCCCCCTCCAAAAATCAAATTTCCTTAAAATTTATACCACCACACTCCCTGCAAACTCGAATAACTGTCAACCCCCCCCCCCCTTCCCCAGAAAAACTATCTGGATCTGCGCATGTATCCCTCCTTACACTGTAAATAAAATGACTTTTTTTCCTTAAAATAAAACAAGAGGCCAATGGGCCACATCGCTCACCTGAACAACAGTTCGTTGTAAATTCTATCTCATAGCATATTTTAAACTTTGAATCTCTCTCTTTAGAATCTACACTAGTAGAGGATGTTTGCGTAGTAATCTCACAAACTGTAGCAATGTAGTTCTTGAGAAGAAGATTTTTAAACATTTTCCCAATATACTTCTATGTTAAACTTTGAACCCCTTCTAGGACCCCAGTGTTGGTCCGGGGTCACGGCCATACAATCTAGAATTTTCACTATTTGAGGATCCTTGCATAGTAATCTCACAAACTGTAACATTGTAGTTCTCGAAAAGAAGATTTTTAAACAAGTTTCCTATAAGTTTCTATGTTAAACTTTGAACCTCTCTTGGTGCCCCAGTATAAAATCGGTGGTAACGATTTTAACAATTTAGAATCTACAATACCCAATGATGTATTCATAGAAATATCCCATACTGTTGAATTGTAAGTCTTAAGAAGAAGATTTTTAAACATTTTTCTATATATGTTAAACTTTGAGCCCTGCCTGGGGCCCCAGTTTTGGTCCGGGGGTCATGATTTTTACAATTTAGATTCTTCACTATATATACAAGCTTTTTTTAAATATTGGCATTTCTGGTGCAGTGGTTCATGAGAAGATTTTTAAACATTTTTCCTACGCATTTCTATGTTAAATTTTAAACCCCGCCTGGGGTCCCAGTTTTGGTCCGGGGGTCATGATTTTTATAATTTATAAACTTCACTATATATACAAGCTTTTGTGTAAATATTGGCATTTCTGGTGCAGTGGTGAGAAGAAGATATTTAAAGACACACACCTATACTCACTTTCGCAATTATCTCCCTTTTAAAAATGGCTTAGCCTTTATTTTAACAATTAAGAATCCCCTTCCTATAAGAATGCTTTGTACCAAGTTTGGATGAAATTGGCCCAGTGGTTTTTGAGAAGAAGTAAAAAATGTGGAAAGTATACAGACGTACAGCTAGACCGACAGACGGACATATGGACAACGGGTGATCAGATAAAAACCTTGCATTTATTTGATTTAATTGTCGAATGATCTATTAAATTCAAAATATAATTTGGGGTCTTATAAGATTTTATAAACTGTTAAAAAATGTTTTTTAAAAAATCACATTACACCTTGCATAATTGTCAAATGATCTATTGATATTTCTTATTTTCTACCTGGGGATCCATAACTAATATCAAAGTTAAAATTAATAACAATAAATGATTAAAATGAAAAGTTTATCCTCCACATCCAACCCCCCACACCCCAAATCAAAGCTCAAGTTCTAAAGATTCAGAGTCTTCTTACATTCTTACATGTGTACAGTAGCGAATTATAAATCATTTTTTGATTGGTATTTTTCTCTAGATGCTCATTAAAATTTTGGAAATTGCTTTTTAATTTTAAAGATAAACAAAATGTTATATATGTATTCGGGGCAATTGTAAAGTCTCCTAAACAAAGCAGGTTCATTATTAGGCTAGGAATTACATGGGTCAAACACGTACTACATATGAATAAGATAAAATACTTTATTATTTCCAGTTCTAGAGAGTCAGGGTGTCTCCAAGGGGGTATAACTTATATATACCATTTGATGCGCAATTTATGACACAAAGAGCAAGAATAAATAACGCGTTCCAAAATCAAAACAGAAAATCTTTTTGTCTGTTTTGAACGTTTTACCCCATAAAAGCACAAATATAAGCAAATCAAGACAGTTTAAGCTTTATTTTCCGCATATCACAGAGAGGACACACGTAACAAGAATCAAGAAACTCTCCAGAGTGGAAATTTACCCCAAAAAACTAACCAAGCATCTCTATATTA
>WFKH01011926.1:21176015-21191854 GCA_016163765.1 Magallana hongkongensis
AGTTTTGGGTAGATGACATTACTATAATTTTTTTTCATCTGCGACTCCAAAATTTTGAAACACCTGTTGTTGTGTTCATTATATATTGGCTTTTGAAGCCACCATTTAAAACAAGCATTTTTTAACTTTGACTTAGATTTTACTTTTATAGCCACTACATGTGTTCAACTTCAAACTGTATTAAAATCATAACTAAATAATAGTTCAAACTATAAATATTTGTTTGATTTTTTTCAGATTATCAATTTCTATGTCAAATTTTAGCAAAAATTTCAGGAAAATTATCATTTCTGTTTGGGGCCCTATATTTCCAAAAATGGCAAATGACATGGGTCACAAATAAAAAAAAAATGAACATTATACGAGGCCCAATAAAAAAATACGAAGACTTTTGCCATAGCTATGTTATTTAACGTCATATTATTACTAAATTTGGTAGACATAATCTAGCAATTGTTTCAAACAATTTTTAAAAAAAAATTCGTATATTCCTTTATTTCTAAGAATTATTCAGAATCTAATCCTGCAAAAATGAGGTCACGGCGCAACGTCAAACTTTGTGTTCTGTCAACAATAAACCATATCATGTTAAAAGTAATATCTCCATAAATTGGGCGTAAAACCCACTAATATTGAAACCTAAAATTAAAAATTGCTATGACATTCTATGTACCTAATAATGACGGGATATATAGTTTTGTTGAACAGATATAAGTAACTAAAGACATAAGGTCTTCTTTAAAGTTGACTAAAAACATTGACGTTGCCGGACGTCACGGCGCAACGAAAAGTATAAACAATATGGATCTAACTCGGGAAAGGCTGATAAAAACTATGAAATGCTCAATGGTGGGAAAAATAAGTCAAAAATTATTTGCACATTTGTGATTTAACTCTAACACATTTTGTGGGTTTTGTAGTATATGCATTTTGAATATCAAACAGTACGAAAGAGAATAGAATATCTGTAATTTTTTTAATAAACAAGTAAACAACGTCATCTGACATTCAGGGATTTTCTTACTGTAAACGAAGAGACATGCGGTAAAATATAAGAAAACTTCGAAGAACTAGCTTATGATTTCCGAACCTTTGTGAACAAATTAAATGTCAAGTAATATAGTGCCGATTTAAATTGTATGGTGAAAAGCACAAAAGACTAACGCGGCTATATTAAGGCTGTCCGAAGCAAAATTTATACCGAAAAACGATACTATTTTAATTATCGAAAAAATACTTTAACCGAGCGAATTTCTTTAAACTTTTATTACAAAAAATAAAAATGATATCAAACACTATATTTGATGCATTTTTGTGACGTCATATATTTTTCATAAGCACGTGACAGGCGTATCCTAACACGGTAAATAATCTATATAAATCGCATTGGCTCAAGTGAATAATGACATTAGATCAAAAATATTTTTATGAAAAATCCTTCGATAAGTAATGTATTTTGCAGTTTTTGCTGGGGGTTCATATAAATATTTCGTTTATTTAAAAAATTGTCAAAACATTTCGCACTGCTATCGAAATTAGGCACATTTTTACCTTTTAAGCTCGATTTACACAAAATCAGGTCAATTGGTAGGTTTCCCCCAGCAAGATTCACATTAGTACTTATTTTCTCTCACATTTTCACGTAAAATATACTAAGATTGTATTGATCTTTCAGTTGCGCCAAGCTGTTTTTTACATGCATATACATATCACCATTCACTAGTTTACACGTAGCAGGGGGAGTCTCAAAACTATTAGTTTATAAATAGTTATTTACCTAATACAAAGCTTTAAAACTGTTCATTTTTTGATACTCCATATTGGCGATATTGAGTTTAATATCACTAGTATTTACAACAAAGTATATGTAAAGGAATGAAGCGGTTTTATAATGCACAATAAAATTCACTTATTACGTTACGATACATTCCCTGAAAACGATCGAAAGGAATGCAGATCGTGACGTCAAAGTTAACTATGACGTCATATCTTATGAAGTACAGACAAGTGACTTTCTACACATCGCTGTGAAATCAATCGGGCAGCCTTAACATACCCGCGAAGGGTGATATAAAGATTGGATATTTCTATTAACCGTGCTTGCCTCATCTTGACGTCATGTTTTCAACGTCACCCTGCGCCGTGGTGACAAAACATATTGATTTAAAAATCGGGTAACAAAAATACCTTTTTCATCAAATGGAATGAAATTTCGTATATCAATAAAATAAGTATTGTTGCATAAATTAATCTGTTAGCTATGACTTTAGTGAAAAAAATATGATAGACAGCCACATTGTCTTCGTATTTTTTGATTGACCCTCGTATGTCCCCTTTTTTATATCCAAGTTGTTTTCGGATGATTGACATTACTATTATTTCAGGTGCCAACCTCCTTAAGTTGATACCAAATGGCATGTTCTTTGTATGAACAGTTTCTAAGGCGAGGCAGGCTACTGGCAAACAAGTTGATAAAACAGGACTATCAACAGTCTCGTTTGAAGTCATCTTTTCGTAAGTTCTATGGTCCATACAATGACCTTGTCAGCAAATACAATCTTCCACTGGGTCGCATGCTGACTGACGTTTTTCATTTTAATCGTTAGACAATAATTAATCACCTAATTGTATACGGACTTTTTCGTTATTCCCGATTACGACATAGAGCACACGGCGGGTTTAACCGGTCAACAGAGGATGCTCACTCCTCCATGGCACTTGATCCTACCTCTATTTTTTTAAGAGGTCCGTGTTCACTCTGCTCCATTTTTGTAAGTTTTCTTTGGACTTTTGAATTTGAACACTGTTCGTTATTACCACATGTCATACTACAGATATGGATATTTTTGTTTCATCAGGATGTGTTATAATGTTAGAGGAAAGCCTTTTTTATGTATTACAATGTAACCAGTCTTTCCTCTGTCAGTGTGTACAAAAAAGGCAAAAGTGTAATACTACAACAAATATGTTTTAAAGTGACTTAAATACTTGAAAACTGGTGGTAGAATCCTTAGCATTGGTATTGTACATGAAAAAAAATGTTGTGTTTCATTGAAAATGCATGTTAAGACGGTTTCCTGTTAACAATAACAATATTAATTTTAAGTGATCAACAATGGGATTTTGGCAGCAAAATCAGTGAGGATGAATTTATTATCAATTTATCAATTTATTATATGAACAATCAAACCCCGTGATAGTGTTATACTTTTCGATTTCTTGCTAAGGTATATTCGCGATCTATATATAACTGTCATGTGATATCACAAACATAGTTCATAAGTGAATACTAGTACATGTTCTCTAAATACTTTGCACATTGCTAAATAAAACTTTCGATGTGTTTTAAAAATTACTAGTAGTCCAAGGAATGTGTATATTCATACGCGGTTGTGATCGTTTCAAACTGGTTAAAACTAGATTGTGACATCATTATGCAAATTTCAGTCATGTAGGTATATCTACAACTGTGAAGTACCATGAATTTTCTTAAGAAATAGAGGGGAATATATCCTCTGAATGTAAATATACCCCTGTGATTAGTAGATGCTTGTAAATTGGCATTGTGTTTGAAAGTTCTACAAAAAAAAGTTTTCTTCATCATCAACACCTAGCTACTAAAGAGATGCCAAACTCTTTGTTGTAATGTAATTTGTAGAGATAAGAACTGACCGCCTTGATCCAGATTATGAACTGAAAGACTGGTATTATCGCACACTAGAATATGACCTTGAAAATCTGTAAATATTCATATGGACGAAACACTGGCCCCTGACTTGGGTAGGATAATTTGTGTTGTACTGTTTTATATACCACCCATACATCATGATTGTCATAGTCTGGTACCTAAATGTCACTGTTAATGTTTTCGGCGATGTAGCGTTGATATCTACTATAAAGTGCCTGTCCTGTTCTATTATGCTTCCCCTATTTAGTTATACTTCGTGATTGTATGCAAAGGAGCCTCGCCCATCCCCGCCAGTATGCCCCCGTTGATGTAGGAAGAGTGTCAGTTGGATAATGTCAAAATTTATGTTTTAATAAATTCAGTGAATGTATGATTTAGAGTTTTTCTCTTTATGATTTTTTTGGTATGCATGCAACAGATTCCGGTCCTAGGTAACTGTGTGGTAGCTTTCATCTTCACCATGGGCCGAGATTTTTCAGGCTTATTACGCTGTTCATCTGTTTTGGATAAAGTTCCAACTATAATCAGTGGCCTAATTTGCCTTGTGATATATGATATATACTTTTAAGACCTGATACTTGTGTTCTCCCTAACCTTGATTGAAGAGGAAGGCAGGACAAGGTTTGTTTTACGTCATATTTCTCTCCGTCCTTTTTTTCTGCTTCCCTTTAGGTTTTAAGGGTTTAGAAGTGAAGCAGTCTCTGAGGGTTTAATTTTTTCTGTTATCTGGTTTAGTGTTTGGAACAGTAATTTTATCAAATAGTTAAACGATCCTTCATACACTGACCACCAGTAATTACCGGTTAATAATTATTTTAATGGCTTCTGAAAATGGAAAAAGGATTGTATTATTTTGGACGTTATCAAATGGAAGGTAACCATTTTTTAGAAAGTTTTGAATGTAAACATTGTATCCTTTTCATTTTATTCAGGTAAATATATCACATAATGCCATAATTACACATAAAATATTTCAAATAAAAAACAGACATTATCACAGCACAATGCAACTTCATAAGAATCAATTTGTTCAATATTGTTATTAAATAGATTACATGACATACCAATGATAATTATTGCCTAAGGATAGCCCATAAAAGCCTTGTTAAAAACTTATTTCCAATTCGGTCCTGATGTATTTCGTTTGGTCTTATAGGATATCTTCTATTTTACTTGCATGTTCTAAATTGTCTGACATCACTTTGTCAACTAGACGTTTAATATGCTCTGCTTCTGCTTTTATGGATGTTTTTATTTCATCCTTTTTAAGTCCTTGACATAATCTTTTATATTATCTTAATAAGGAGAATTAATTATTAATGTCATAATATATATTATATACACGAAAAAATAAATTGGTTGAATAAACCTTATATGAGTCGTCAACCATTTTCCCTGGTGGTTTTATAATGCAGAACATAACTTGACAGTTTTTTACTAACGGCTTGATTTTGCATCTCTTAACAAGAAGATTTCGTTTTCGTTTTCGGCATGGAACGACTTTTGACTCTTCTGATTTGATATCTGCATTGTTCCCACATCGGTTCATGACAAGGATTGCAGTAATCATAAATATGGTTTCTTTTATTTTTATCTTCCATTGGGTTATTTTTTAATGTTTGAGTATGTGTTTGACGTTTTACTGTTGATAAAGAGAGGTCTGAGGGTTTCCTTTTCTTTTCTACTGATGCATGTAAATAAAAATATATTTCAATCATTTGGGTATGATTGTGCTGAACATTTAAGCCATCTGATACCAGTTACATGTAGGTTGCTCTAATTTGATGCAACAACCTTTGGCTACGTTTGACTTTCCCATACTAATATCCTAAGATTTTTTTTTATATAAATTGGAAGTTTAATGACACTGTTGTAGCCTTACAGAAATAAAATATTTCTAAAAACAACAAAATTCAATGATATTACGTCAAGGCGCTATTTGGGGTGGTCATAAATGTAATGATTTCCTGCAACCATAGCCAAAACAGCTGTCAATACGTCAACACGTAGCTATTTTTTCCTCACATAATAGCATTATATCTTTTAAAACATATGCATTATACTTGTTAAATTACAACCTAATGCATATTTATATGACCTATAAACTTATTATAAACTTATCTTTTACGTGTGAAAAATTTATCTAAAGGAAAAAAAAATTATGTTTTGTAAGTTTTTAAAAAAATGATTTCATTATATTTACCTTTATCAATTTTCGAATGCATCAGCAAAAATACAAAATACGTTTTCATTTTCCCGACATAAAATCAAATACTGTATTTGATGTATTAAGTATTTAAGTTTACCTAAGATTACTTTTATGAAAGTCATTATTACTCTAAATACTCGTAAACTTTCACTTTGTTCGTGTTAAATTGTCCCACATGAAGGTTGTAATCAGCATCCACGCACACACTAACTGGCTTATATATCCCGTGCTCTTCTGTGAGTAGTAGAGACAAGAACTGACCGTCCTGATCTAGTAGATGAACGGTGTTACTGTCATTATCACACACCAGGATGTTACCGAGGATATCAGTACAGATACCAAAGGGGCGAAACTTTAAACCCTGACCTGTGTAGGAGAACTTGTGTTGTCCTGTTTTATATATCACTACAACAGTGCTTTTGTCATAGTCTGATATACATATATCACCGTTGATGTTTTCAGTGATGAAGCGTGGATGGCTTATATAAAGTCCCTGGCCTTTGCTCTCCCTATGTTTGTTCTGTATTTCTTTCCCTGCTTTGTTGTACCTAGTGACCTTACCCTTACGATCCTTGCTCATTCCCACCAGTATATCCTCGTTGATGTCGGAGGAGTATATGCTGAGAGGGGTCCATTTTTCAATTTTCAAAAACTCAATGATCGTTTTATCCAAAGTTATCAAACTGATGGTATTATTTCCACTCTCTGTGTAGATTAAATCCCCGCTTTTAGTTACATTGTGGTAACCTTCATCCCCGACACTGGTTTGTATCTTCTGTAACTGATTCCCCTTCATGTCTGCATGGACAAGGTTACCATAATTATCACTGACCCATATTCCGCCGGACGTATCAAGCGATAAATGATAACCACCTTTTACATTTGGTACCGTATATTCCTTGACGATGTCTACCGAGGAAGACAAAGATAGTGTTCGTTTCGAGGGAGTTTTTTGGGGTATTATTCTTCTCTTCTCTGGTATAGTGTCAGGAGTTGATATTTTACCGAACAGAAAGTGAGAAAAGGACTGGATTGCTTCGGACTTTATTAAAGGCCATATAACCATTGATTGTATTATACATGTCCCCAAGATAGCCATTGTATTCCTTGTATTCCTTGTATGTATTATATTGACTCTGAATTTCCTCCTTCAGAGTTTCTTCTAGTTTGTTGACTTGTTCGAACTTGTCTGCCATCACGTCATCTACCAGACATTTCATGGACTCTGCTTCATATTTTATTGATGCCCTTATGTTATCCATAGAAGTAATAAGTTTCTTGGCATCTTCTCTGATATCTCTCTTTATTTCTCGTATGGTTGGAAGAAAGTATTGATGCATGTTACGTATTTCATCAAGGCAAAGACTGAAGTTCTTTGAATAAATTGTCTCTAGATCGCCAAATACATGCCCTCGATGGTCTTGTATTGCACATTTGGAACATACTAGAACTTGGCAGTCCTCGCAAATCATGTCTATATCTTTGGAAGGATGATCTTTACATTTCTCCACAGGAAGTTTTCGGTTACGTTGCCGGTAAACGACCACTTCATGGCTCTTACTCTCTGGACTCTTCTGGTGTTTATCTTTGCATTGTTCACACATTGGTTGGTGACAAGGATTGCAGTAAAACTGGCAGTTGTTCTTACAATCTACACTGCCACAAATCAAATAATGCTGGGCTGTAACAGGTAGGTCATGTACAACGCCTGGAGTAACTGGTTTGGATAATGCCATCTGGAATTGTTATTTATTATTATTTTATCAATAACATCATTGACCTTAAATCAATTCATGTCAAAGTGACAATAATGATCAGTTTAGATTGAAAGAAAAACGTGACATTGTTTCAAAACTTGAAATTAAAGAACGTTGGTAATGGATAGTAAGATGAATGTGAATTTAAATATGTAGTTAATGACTCACCTTGCTTTGAAAAGTGCCGCACTGTTAAGAGTTGGCTTTGGAGATGTTTTATCAATGATAAAGAAAGACTTTATGAGATCTGCTTATTTTACTTCTCAGTTGTTGATAACGGTTTAAGCAACAGAGGTATGATTGTGCACGGTAGCAGAAAAATTGATCAGTCTTCTTATCATTTAAGTGGTTTTGGGGTTTTTGGAGTATTTTAGTGCAAGATATTTCTACGGTCGATATTTTCATTTTAAAATTTCTTACATTGAATTTGTAAATGACAAACCATGCAGAGATAATTGCCGAAAAAATTAACATAATCCGAGTCCAATTACGCAGTAAATATATTTTTCTGTAATGCTAGCTATCTTTATCCCCCATAAAAATGCGAATATTTTTTTTTATTGTTTGATTAAATTAACTGAAAAGATGTTGAATTTAAGTAAGTGATTATTGTTTAACTTTAATACTTAAGTGTTTATCTTGAAACATTCTTTAAAACCTAGAACATAAAACAAAGTAAAATAACGAAAAGAATGAGAACAATTTAAAATAAAGGCATCTTCTCTATAATTCTTTATAATGATTTCATATTTATTTTGTTTTGTACATTAATTGTTGAAATCTATTTGAATTTGACACCAATTTAAATTTTGATTCATATACAAAAATATCAGTATATGTTAACATGTTCATACTTTATTCACTTAGTCAATATCTTGTGGGCGTGGCCAATTCATTGAGGCATGTATCGACGATACAATTGAAACAATGCATATTTTTATGAGTACAATGTAAGAATTGTGTACTAATGTACCTAAATTAGTTAAATAATACTGGCAACTAACAGTTATCGGCATCTATATTATTTTTTATAACATACGTCTTATGAATTTTAGATTAACAATACCAGAAAGGCCTACAAAATATAGTTAGTGATATTTTTTATTTAGTTCATTTTTATTTTATATCATTCAAATACTGGAATTATAATAAACATTTCTCAAATGCATTACAAAACAAAATGTCATTTTATTTGCATGCAATACACTATTGAACTTGGTGTATATTTTATATAATTTAAAGACTATCGTTAAAAATAAAGAACCAATATCTGCTAATCTAAGCATTATTATCAATTTTCAAATGCATCAGCAAATATACAAAATACAATTTCATTTTAATACAGCATACAGTTAAATATTGATTTGATGTATTTCAAGGTTAAATTTCACAGTCATTATTATAAATAAGTCGGGATGTACAGATCTAAAAATGATTACTTTCAACGAAGTAAAGATCACTCTAGAAACTCGTACACTTTCACTTTGTTCGTGTTATATTGTCCCACATGAAGGTTGTTATCAGCATCCACACACACACTAAGAGGATAATAAATCTCGTGCTCTTCTGTGAGTAGTAACGACAAGAACTGACCGTCCTGATCCAGTAGATGAACGGTGTTACTGTCATTATCACACACCAGGATTTGACCGAGGATATCAGTACATATACCGAAAGGACGGAACTTTGAACCATGACCTGTGTAAGAGAATTTGTGTTGTCCCGTTTTATTGATCAATACAACGGCACTTTTGTCATAGTCCGAAATACAGATATCACCGTTGATGTTTTCAGTGATGAAGTGTGGATAGCTGATATATATTTCATGACATTTGTTGTCCCTCTGTGCGTTCTGTATTTCTTTCCCTGTCTTGTTGTACCTAGTGACCTTACCCTCTCGATCCTTGTTCATCCCCACCAGTATGTCCCCGTTGATGTGGGAGGAGTGTATGCTAAGAGGTGTCCATTTTTCAGTTTCAATAAATTGAGCAATTGTCTTACCTAATGTTATTAAATTTATGATATTGTTTTCTCTGTCTGTGAAGATTAAATCCCCGCCTTTGGTTACCGTGTGGTAACCTTCATCCCCGGCACTGGTTTGTATCTTCTGTAGCTGATTCCCCTTCAGATCTGCATGGACAAGGTTACCAAAATTATCACTGACCCATATTCCACCGGACGTATCAAGTGATAAATGATAAGCACCTTTTACACTTGGTACAGTATATTCTTTGACTTTGTCTACAGAGGAAGACAAAGAGAGTGTTCTTTTTACAACAGAATTTCCTCTTTCTCGTTTTCTTTGTTTTTTAGTAGGTTTTAATTGTAGAGGAACAGATTCCATTGGCTTTATTCTTCTCTTGTCTGGTTTTGTGTCAGGAATTGATATTTGACCGAAAAGTTTAGCGACGTCATCCTTGTTGTATTGACCAGCGGTAAATTCTGGATATATTTGCTTTGTGGTTTCAGGGATAGGTTTGATTTTCAGATGTTCTGAAAGTGAGAAAAGGATTGGATTATTTCGGACTTTATCGAAGGACATGTAACCGTAGATCTTATTATCAAAACTCTTAAGATAGCCATAGTATTCCCTGTATGTATTATATTGACTCTGAATTTCCTCCTTCAGTGTATCTTCTAGTTTTTGTACTTGTTCGAACTTGTCTGACATCACTTCATCCACCAGACTTTTCATGGACTCTGATTCAATTTTTATTAATTCTCTTATTTTATCCATGAAAGTAATAAGTTTCTTGGCATCGTCTTTAATATCTTTCTTTATTTCTTGTACGGTTGGGAGAAAATATTGATTTATGTTGTAGATTTTATCAAGACACAGAGTGAAGTTCTTGGAATAAATCGTCTCTAGATCCTCAAATGTGTGCCTTCGGTGGTCTTGTATTGCACATTTGGAACATAGTAGAACCTGGCAGTTTTCACAAATCATGTCTATATCTTTAGAGGGATGCTCCTTGCATTTCTCTACAGGAAGTTTGCGTTTTCGTAGACGGTAAGGGACGACTTCATGACCCTTAGTTTCTGGACTCTTCTGATGGTCATCTTTGCATTGTTCGCACATCGGCAGGTGGCAGGGGTTGCAGTAAAACTGGCAGTTCTGCTTACATTCTTCAGTGTCACACACTAAATAATGCTGGGCTATTACTGGTACGTCCTGAGCAGTAAAAGAAACCTCTGGCTTGGATAATGCCATCTGAAGATGTAATTTATGCACTTTTTTATTTACAAAATTGACCTAATATATATTTAGTTAAATACATATCAAAGTGAAAGTGAAGATAAATCTAGGTCATTAAATGGAATGGCATTGTTTAGAAATTAAAATAAACGAATATTATTTGATATACTTAGTATAACATGAAAATAAAATTAAGAATGTATTTTTTGACTCACCTAGCTTTGGGAATTTTGCACTTTGCAGAGGTGCGGTTATGTGATGGGCGTTATATCGTTGATAAAGCGAGATTTTACGAGATATGAGTTATTTACTTCCTCGACTGGGTCGCTCTCATTGATCACGTATGTGAGCACCTTGTATTTCCTAACGACAGCGCTTGGAATCAAGAGCAGGCCATCCAGTTTATTTACTTCCTAGTGACATCTAAATAGATTAAATCCTGAGGATATGATCGAGTCCGAAAGTAGAATTGTTATGATATCAGTTGGATCTGAAATTTTTTGGTGTGCTCTATTTTAATGCAACAATTGGATACGGTTGACTATATCATATCAATATTCTATCATTGCTTTTTATATTTGTTAGTTGACTTACACTGGTGTCGACATGTCTTCAATAAAATATTTTATTACATTATAAATGATTGGTGTAATCTATCTAACCATGCCAATATTTTTAACTATAGCACACAGATTTAGTTATGCATAGGCAAAAACTTAATTAAATCAAGTTCAAGATTTGTCCTTGTATATATAGATCAATTGAAAATGAATACTTGAATAAAAACAAACTGATATCATTTTCCTAGAAATTACTAATAAAAATATCGTTTTCATAAAGTGTGATCATTTAGAATACAAGTTTCAAGATATGCAAATCTTATGGAGAGGACTTTTTACACAGTGATGATCAATTAAGATACTTGAACACTTTCACTTTGTTTGTGTCATATTGCCCCACATGAACATTGTTCTCATCATCTACACAAACACTAAGGGGATCATACATCCCATGCTCCCCTGTGAGTAGTAGAGACAAGAACTAACCGTCCTGATCCAGTACATGAACGGTGTAACTGTCATCATTACACATTGTACAGATATCAAAGGGACTAAACTTTGAAACCTGACCTGTGTAGGAGAACTTGTGTTGTCCTATTTTTTTATCACTACAACAGCATGTTTATTATAGTCTGACACACATATATCACCGTTGATTTTTTCAGTGATGTATTGTAGATAGCTTATATATAGTCCCTGACCTTTGCTGTCCCTCTGAATGTTCTGTATTTCTTTCCCTGTCTTCTTGTACCTAGCGATCTGACCCTTTCGGTCCTTGTTCATTCCCACAAGTGGGAAACGACTATACAGTCTCTTTCCTTTGTTGTCACTCTCTATGTCTTCTCTCTCTTTAAATGTCTTGTACCTGGTGACTTTACCATCTCCATCCTTGCTCATCCCCACCAGTAAGTTCCCGTTCATTTTGGACGAATGTATGCTGAGAGGGGTTCATTTTTTAGTTCCAATGACTTCCGCAATTGTTTTATCCAATGATATTGAATTGATGGTATTGTGTTCTCTGTTTGCATAGATTAGATAGCCGTTTTGTGTGACTGCGTGGTACCCCACATCAGTACCACTGGTTTTATCTTCTGTAACTGATTTCCATGCACATCTGTTTGGACAAGGATACCATGATTATCACTGACCCAAATTTCGCCTAATTCATCTAGTGAAATATGATAACCACTTTTGACACTCGGTACCGTTTATTCTTTGACTATGTCAACAGAGGTAGACAGAGACGGGGATTTTTTATACAACAGATGTCCCATCTGTCTCGTTTTCCTTTTTTTTCTTGACGGTTCTCATTGTGTAGGAAGAATTTTTTTGGCTATCATTCTTCTCTTCTCTGGATTGCATTGCTTTGGACTTTATCAAATAGCATGTACATGTAATCATTGATCGTACCGGCAAAGTCCTCAAGATAGCCATTATATTCCTTGTAGATTTTATATTTGCTCTGAATTTCCTCCTTCAGTGTTTCTTCTAATTTGTTAGCTTGTTCTAATTTGTCTTACATCACTTCATCCACCAGACGTTTTATTGACTCTGCTTCAATTTTTATTGATGATCTTATTTTATCCATCAACGTTTTCAGTTTATTGGCATCTTCTTCAACATCTTTCTTCATTTTTTGTATTGTTGGAAGAAAATATTGATGAATGTTGTAGATTTCAGTAAGACAGAGAGTGAAGTTCTTTGAATAAATCGTATCTAGGTCGTTAAAAGTGTGCCCTCGCATTTAAAACATAGTGGAACTTGACAGTTTTCACAAATCATATATATGTCTTTAGATGGATGCTCCTTGCATTTCTCCTCAGGAAGTTTGCGTTTTGCTGGAGGGTAAGGGACTATTTCAAGGCTCTTAGTTTCTGGATTATTCTGGTGATCATTTTTGTATTGTTCACACACTGGTTGGTGACAAAGATTGCAGTAAGATTGGCAGTTGTGGTTGCATACTTCAGAGGCACAAACTATGTAATGTGAGATATGCCTGGTGAGTCTTTTGCAGTGCCCGAAATTTCTGGCTTTGATAATGACATCTGAAAATTGTAGGTCTATTTATCATATATTTTACTCTTCACCGTTCAAATACAGAAACGCAATTTTATATCTATAGAATTAAAAGGTGATTTTTGAAATCATCTAAAACAATTAGCGCTATTTTAAAGATGTAATAAAATAATAAAAAAATTAAATCAACCACATAATTCAAAACAAAAAAAAATCATTTAAAACCCTTACATGTTCATAAGAAAAAAGGCGTGTTATTTAACATTACTTGTTACAAATATTGCGCGAATATTGTAGACGTAGTATCAAGAATGAGTCTCAAATGAGAGAATTATAAAAAAGGGGCGTTTAAAACTTTATGTGTATACATGTATGTTTATCGACAATCATCTGTGAATAATATACAACGATTGAAACCTTGGTAAAACAAAAGCATAATCCCAACTAAATTGGTAGGGATACTTTGTAATTAATGAAAGAAACGCCAATACATATTATATAATCAAATATTAATGACCTACCTTGATTTTTACAACTTTGCAATGATAGAAATATGTGTCGCACTTTGAATCGTTAATACGGCGAGATTTATCAATATTTATATACGAGTTTTATCTAAGTATGTTTTTTAGTTCGCAATACATGTAGATAATGGTTGTCATTGTAAACAACTTGCTAACTATGGTACCTATATACCAGAGAAGCTAGCGGCGAAACATGTATATACATGTAGTTATATGAAGTTGTTGAGAAGGTATTTGTTTTTTTATGGAGAGAGAAGGAAAAATCCTAACAGGGTTTAATGATTGCTTCTTATTTTCGTTTGTTATCATTATCATTCTGGCTAGCCTTTATTAAATTTGTATGTATGTAAGTTTAAGGTTAATATGTAAATATTTTTATCAAGGCATTAAATGAGTTTTTACAGTATTAATGGACTTTGAGTTGCAGGAACAGAAGATATATTTTAAAGCGGCTCGTGTTAAAGTATAAAACATAAGTACATGTCAGTTGAACATACAGTATACTCAGCCGATTTTGGGGGTTTCTGTTTGTTTTATTAATTAAAAAGACATGAGAGGTGGGAAAACCATTCAAATTTAATTACTCAATTTAATTACCCTTTGAATCGACGTCGTCATTACCGAGCTTTCATTTTCATAAGTGCAGCGCTAAATACGGAGACATCACACTTATTGCTATATATTTGCATTCACTGAGTATTTTCTTTTCAATTTCTTAAACAAACCGATCATAATTCACAGCGCTATAGATACGATACTGACAGGGCTGAAATCTCCACTGCCCAGTTCTAACCAGTTTATCGTTTGTTCGAAACATTCAGCAACCTAACAAAAACACGGACTGCACGAAATAAACATGATGATGTGAGAGTCTGAGCTCTGCCGGAAAGACCCGAGAAGTTACGATTGATATTCACTTGTATGTCAGACATATTTTAAAATCGTTCGCGGATATTGTCCTACTGCGATGTAATTTAATTCGTTTATTTTAGGCAATAATTTTACGAAAATATATAATTATATTTATAATATATGTTGTACTTATATAGAACAATAGTTGTATTTTGATTGTGCTCATTATTTTCTGTGTGAATTGTGCCGAGCCGAGCTGTTCGGCGATCGACGTTTTTTGTTCGGTAATGAAAACAATGTTATCAATACAGGTAATTTATGGGTCATTTTAGCTTACATTTTTCAGTTAATTGATTTTAAATGACACAACTACGTTTAGCAATACGACATTTGTTAATAAAAAGAAATTATGCTTAATATATTTTGTTTCGTACGTTTTGTTGATCAAATTATATTATTATCGGGTTAATTGTGAAGACCATTTAACGTGATATACTTTTATCATGAACATCGTTAATCCGTTTCTATCGTGTATGAATCCTATTGTAAAATGCGTGTAGCCTGTTCTATCATGTCTTGCGTGAATCCAATCCTATTGTTTATCTTGTAAAAAAAAAAATAATCTTGCGGGTACTGTACACTAGCAAAGTCGTGAGTGATGTAAAGCAGTATTGAATGTAACTCGATATATATGTAAAACATAAAATTGGACAGTTTAAATATGAGGGATCTAAAAAATTATATTTAATGATAATGACACTAAAGATATAATTCTCTTGAACAACACAGAATTTAATGAATATAGTTTAATGTGAAAATCATTTGGAATGGAAATACAATTTAAGTATCTGAAGATCTTATAAAAAATATTTTCCACAGAGATTATTGAAGATACTTGTACACTTTTACTGTGTTAGTATTATATTGTCCGATATAAAGATTTTTCCCACCATCTACACACACACTACGGGGACGCCGAACTTCATGTTTGCCTGTGAGTAGTTGAGATATGAACTGACCGTCCTGATCCAGGAGAT